>CM062818.1:520858532-521458532 GCA_031772625.1 Pinus tabuliformis
AAATACAAACGTTTCATTTTCTTTGACACCTATTCTGAGAAAATTCGGTGTCACGCAGCCTACGCAACAAATCCTATTAGTGCCCTATTACGCGTTGCCTTAACCAAATCAACTCTGAAATGAGTGCACTTTTTCTATTTTAACAATCTCTTCCAAACCAAGCGGTCAACTTCGCATTGAACCCTATGGAATTTCGCATTGAACCCTTGGAATCAAATCTGTTATCAGACTGTTTTCAACCTAAGTTCTAAATTCCATAATTACGCGCCACGTCAGTTCACGTCTAACATACATATCTCAAAGTTTTCACTTATTTTTCGGTTGTGCAAATTTAGGCTGTTCCATGTTGTAGAGAGGTTGTATTGTTCTTTTTGGATATGGATGGTGTGTAAGAGTATTTTCAAGGTATTGTAAGTTTTAAAAAAAAAGGGAAGATGTTTGGAAGATGAAAATACAGAGATTTAAGATATTCTGAGAAAATTCGATGGTCACGCAGCCTACGCACCAAATCCTATTAGTGCCCTATACGCGTGCCTTAACCAAATCAACTCTGAAATGAGTGCACTTTTTCTATTTTACAACTCTTCCAAACCAAGCGGTCAACTTCGCATTGAACCCTATGGAATCAAATCTGTTTTCAGACTGTTCAACCTAAGTTCTAAAATTCCATAGTACGCGCACGTCAGCTCACGTCTAACAACATATCTCAAAGTTTTCACTTATTTTTCGGTTGTGCAAATTTAGGCTGGTCCATGTTGTAGAGAGGTTGCTGTTGTTCTTTTTGGATATGGATGGTGTATAAGACTATTTTCAAGGTATTGTAAGTTAAAAAAAAAAATAGGAAGATGTTTGGAAGATGAAAATACAGATATTATGAATTTTTTTTTGAAAATATAAGTTAAAAGATTAAATTGTTACATGTTTTTGTTGTTTGGTTAGCCAAGAAAAGTTATGTTTGATGTAAATATTTTATTATTAAATAAATAAAGATAAATTATTTGTTTGGGTAGTGAGACACCAAGAGATGAGGTTCTTGCTAAATGAAATTTCATTGGTGAATGGGAATGGATAATTATTTCATAATAGGACTTTTAGATCCAATTTTAGATAAGCTTAATGGATTTGGAGATAAATATCCATTTCGATGGAGGAAGATGCTAAGTTTAAGTAAAACATAAAACCCTTGTAGGAGAGAAAGGCAAGCTTTTATGGGAAAAGCCTCGCAAGAGAGAAAGATGATATTTTCCATGAAAATCCTAGGCAAATGGATAAATATATCCACCTAAAAGCGGGACGCCGCTAAAGGAAACCATGTCATGAAAGAGAGTATTAAATACCCATTGAAGAGATCAACATAAGGCAATTGATCCATGGCCAAAACTCTCGGCTCAGTGGTGAACCGGAGGTAGCCAGTTCTAGGTTGGGTGGCGGTGCTTGATTTTCCAGGTGACCTTCTTTTAGTTATCTTGGTGTGATTCAGTTGCTTGGGATGTATTGTATGTTGCTTCTTACTCTTTATGTGTCACATATTTAAACTTATGTGCTATCTCGGTTTTAAGATTATGAATACTTATGCATGGGACAATTATGTATGATGAATAATTATGTTCTTATGGTTTGAAATTGTATAGCATGTGGTTTAGGTTATCTATGCTATGAATTATGCATCATGGGGTGAAGTGCATTCACTGAGGCGCATTTAGTTATTTATTCACTATGATTTGTATTGCAAAAGATCTATGTCAGTAATACTTTCGATTATGACAGTAGGACTATGATAATGATACATGGCAATGCTAGCTACAGTGTGTTTATAAGAACGTTTCCATTAATACTTTTATTGAGCCATCAAAGGAAATGCAATCCGAGTGCATAATATTATCATGTTGAATGCCCATGAATTATTCTTTTCTCCAAGTTGTATTGTATGCATGAAGGGTTGATTTCGAATGCAATAACTAAGCCTATTAATTGAACCTAAAATCCCACATCGAGGATCAAGCGGAGCATTGTAGGTAGGTGGTAGTATTGTGCCAAGTGGGTATGTCACAAATGGTATCGGAGCTCTAAGTTCAAGTATTGCGACCTAAGGGCCACTCACCTCTGTAGGATGTGGAAAGGGTTATAAACTGTGTTTCATAACAACAGAGGAATTCGAGATTGTAAGTCAATGTAGTCTCTAGTGCATTAGAACGTATGCAATAATTTAAACCAATATCGAAGTGTGATACATAATGGGAAAGAATAGGAAGCAAAAGGATATAGTTGTAACGTTCCCCTATCCCAACAATGAAATACAAAAGAGTGGTATGTTAGTAGAACTTTTAGTAAGAGCTTGGAATAGGTGAAATAAAGAAAATTAATGTAAGATCAACATAGCTTGCAGTGGATTAAATTGAGTTCTCAGATCCTTAGTTGTCAGATAAAATAGTGTTAAGTAAATAAATTCCAAAAAGGCTAGAGGTAAATCCACCCTAGTGACTCATTTCACTTGTAAATCGATATTTTTAAGAAAACTCGAAAGGGAAATTGGAATAGGGGATAAAATTCCAATTTCATCACCATTGTGAAAAAGAGAAACCAATTTAGATTCAAGCATAATTTAGTGAATGACAGTAAAAATCGAATCTAAATTGTGAAATGAGGTATGGTGAAAGGTATAAGAACTATGTGCATAGAAAGGGCTCTCGGCATGCCTAAATTGTGAATCACTTGATGGTGATTTGTTCTAGGCTTCTCTCACAATGTCGAATCGTACTTTGTATGAGAGAGTAGTGCCACTATTCTACTCATGGGGTTTCTGGAGATTATTGTGTTGATGCCATTCCATTTATTGATAAATGGTATGGTGTGGATAAGGGTGTCGAGGTTCTTAGTCGTTACATACATTCTACTGTCTCACCTAAAGCTTTTAGAAAAGATTTAATGAATATGAATACAAGCTCATTAACTTTAAGGACCCTGATATTATGAGGGTAATTAATAGGCCTACGAGGACTTTCGAGTTGCCGATATTTTCTATCCCACGTACCTTAATGATTGAAGTTGCATTCATTGCACTTGGCTCAAGCATTGAGGATCCCTACAAAAGTGTAATGGAAAATGTGAGTCACAAGAAATATGATGAATTCGATGAGGTATGAAGTTAATAATGTTCACAGGGTTAAACTTTTGACATCTTGTGCAATGCTAGGTATCATTTATCTTATACTAAAGAAGAGGATAAGATTAGAATGGTGTATGGTTATCCATTTTGGTAGTTGATTTGGGAATGCCAATTCTCTTGATCACTTTATGATGCAATCACTGAATCTGGTCACCTAGTTATGTGGGGTCATGAAATCCTCAAAGGTGGTATGTGGGATATTAAGCATGGTCTTTTGCCGAAACAGAGATGGAGACGCATTGTGTAGACTCCCATGCCTTAACCTGACTCGACTGCTAGTTAATAAAAATCCCACTTGACTTGACCTGAGGATTTATAAAAATTAAAGGGCGTGAGAAAGATCTACGGGTTCGTAAAAGAGAGAGAGTCAAGGGTTTTGAGTGACAATTTCTGGCTCCCCACAATGTGAATTGAAATATAATGAAGAATTATTGGAAGTCGATTCCCTCTGTCGGGATTGATATTCTATCAATTTATGGATGACTGACACTTGTGCTATCCAATAGAAGCTCTAAGAGTCGAGAAGCCATGACACTTATGTTTTGGTGGTAGCAATGCTCGTGTTAAAAAATGAGAGGGTATTGTTTTTTAAATTATTGACTTCTTTCTTGTTATGAATCCCATTAACTTTGTAAAAACATAAATGGCGCACCTTTAAAGAATGATTGGCTATGATAGCTTTAGGAATTGTTTCTATTACCAGTACTTTTAAATCTCAACAAGCACCTTCCCAACTCGATTGACGGAAAAATCATAGTAAGGGACTGTTGTTTCTCTTTTTTATCTCTAATATCGCTCTGTTTTCTCGCCTTATCCACTGAGCGGGAGATGTTTCCATAATGAACATACCTGTTGGATAATCGTTATCCTTAATAATAGGCTCATAAAAGCATTTAGAGGATGATGGTTATCCTTGTGTTTATCCCACTAGTACAAAATGGCTAATTAGTTACTAAAACAACGACTAAAATTTGCATACAAATGAATTTTTTTTAGTTGGTGACCAGTGGTAGCTAATTTACAGTATCTTATAAAGCAACCAACTTTTAATCATTTTTAGCTTAGTCATTAATTGATTATCTCAATTTTATCATCTAGTAGTATATTTAGTCATAAATTTGGTCATTAATTTAGTTATTGATTTAGTCATTAATTGCCACAAGTAATGACTAATATACAACAAGCTATATTTCTATATGATCATTTGAGAAAACCAATAAGTGACCAAATAAATATGATCAAAATGTTGGTCGCGTTATAAGATATTGTAAATTAGCTACTAATAGTCATGTATATGCAAATTTTGGTCATCGTTTGAAACCAATTAATGACCAAAGAAATATGACTAAATTTTTGTCGTGTTATGAGATACTGTAGATGAGCTACTAATAGTCGTATATCTGCAAAATTTAGCTGTCATTTGCCATGAAAAATTAATCATTTGCAGTAGTCAATTATATTTTTTTGGTAGTTTCGTATTCATTATATAGATGATTAATTTAGTAGTTTATATTCATTTCATTTATTTTCATTAATAATCATTATAAATGACTAATTTAGTCGTATATTTATTTTATTTGTGTTCATCATTAATCAATATAAACTACTAATTTAGTAGTTTTAGATTGATTTTATGTGTTCATTATTAATCAACATAGATTAATTAGTATGATTTTGCGACTAAATTAAAAAAACATCATACAATGTGAATTGGTTCATCCAATATGAAAATTCAAAATTACATATGTGAGTTAAAATACTAAACAATATCAAGTACAACTATAAATAATTCCAACCACAGAAATTACATTATATGAAATGTCAAGTATTACAATATGAGTTTCCAATTTAACATTGGTTGGAGTACAATTTACACATGAAATGTTGTTTCATCACCATAAAACATTATTATTGTGTTGTCAAGTCATTGCAGGGGAATTCACCAACTATGAAGACTTGAACATTAGTCTCTATGTGTGTGTGTTATGCGGGATATTGGCTTTAAGGGTACCACTAGACCAATTCTCTTCTCTCTCTTTTTGCATTTGTCGCTCCACTGTTAGTGATCTCTTCTTTCTTCAAATCCTGCTGCTTACTATCAATACTAAGTTCCTTTTCGAGAAACAAAAGAACCTAGAATGCAGATTGTAAGACATGAAAGACGATGAACACTAGAATATAAATGAAAGTATACTACAAAGGATTTATATTACATATACCTCAACATCAACAATGTTAAAGCCATTATTCCCCATAAAAGTAAGAAACTTGAACAAGTTTTCTTCAGTTGAGCGATAGTGGCCACTATGTAGCTAGATGACATGTATAAATAAATTAAAGTCACCATAGAAACAAACACCTTAGTAAATTAGTATTCAACCTTCAAGGAAAGCTTAAGCACAATCATGCCAACCAAGTTACATGCTAAAAAGCGCAAGCTGTAAATAAATTGTTAAAACAAATAATCTGAGGTGTGATGTCTAGTCCTTGTCATTTTATTAGCAACAACAATTTGTTGTCTAATGCATGAACTTGGTCAAGTGTATAAACAAGATATTCTAAAATAACAACATGAAAGCAAACTTTTATAATAATCATGAAAATATTTCAATACAGAACAGTTAAAAGGATTTCAATCAATATTATGTAATATTATGATCTAAAAATCACTCGTGAATGATCTCAGTTAATTGATGAAGGTATTACAGACCCATGTGCTGGGGTGTGCCTATGTTATTTTAATCGACGGATTGATAATATTGCGAAATGCACAGGCACTTGAAAGAGTAAAAGAAACACAGTAAGCAAATACAAAACACAACAAATTTAATAAGGAGTTCACCCAATCCTCCTGGGCTACGTCTTCGGGTCCAGCCTTCAGTGGTGGCCTTTTCTATTGTGTCTTAAAGCAGAGATTTTACAATAAGGAGCTCAATTTGAGTCTCACTTAATAAAGTGATTAGTAGGATTCTACTTGGATCCATCAAGTCTCTAGAGTACACAAACTCCCCTTACTGAATCTCGACCTTGATTAGTCTCAGTGGTATGAGTCCAATTTGGTACTCAATACCTGACAGGTCTACATAGAGGAGTTGCTTGAACCTATCAAGCCTTCTCTGGAGTTCACAAACTCTTGAACACTCTCTGTTATGTCTGCTCGATGCTACCTTTTCTCTGTAGGTCAGCTCAGCTTCTCTGTTCTCTGCAATTCACTTCTTTCTCTCTACTTCTATCTCCTTTGCCCTTTGTTTGTTCGTGGCTTAAAGCCAATCTGCTCCCTGACTGTTCATTTCCGCTTCCTATCTCTCTGGATCGCCTACCTCTGTCTGCTGGAATTCCCTTGCTCTGCGTCATCATCATTGTGTAACGCTTCATAGAGAGGTGGCCACTTGTTTCCTCACGAACTGAGTGTAAGTTCTCTTTGAACTGTCTTTATTTCTGTTGCTCCAATATTTCCAGCAAAATTGTTCCTCTGCCAACTCATTGGTCATGTCGAACCTCAAATCTCATGTACCTCAATCTATTTCCCTATCAAATCTGGTCTTCCCACAGGTTGATTCTCCGCCATTGATCTAGAGCCTCCAGATCCTACGGTCTCCGTCTATATCACACGGGTAAGTTGCTCGACCATTACTCACGTGATGTAAGCCGTTTTCTCTCACAATCGCTGGACGCGTGTCACTCTGTGTGTGGCATCGTGTTAAACTCGGCCAAACCCACTTACCGCTCGATGTACGATATCCTATCAGTTTTGGGCATGGGACCCACCTTCTGATGGTTTCCTTATGGTTTCCTATTTTCCTCGTGACCAAGTGCTCGAGGTTTTCCTCCACTGAGAGTTTTTCCCTTCTTGTGCTAATCGCGTATCAGAAAATGCCTCTGTTTTTGGATCTGGGCTTCTAATTGCCAATTTGCATCCATTCGCGGTCTGCATGGGCCAACGGTCAGCGTGCTTTGACGTAGGGTCCTCGTCGTTCCATGCTAGCCACAAATTACCATTGTCGATAGGTCATCTCTGATAAGCTGGTCATTCATAAGATTTTGAAGCCTAACATAATTTGAAACAGTCATGGAAATGTTTAAGGATCCAATTCGGATCACGGCCTTCCCACTAAAAAAGCTTTTGGACCACCAAAATTTAGTTTTCAAGCATCGACTAAGTGAGGGTATAGCTGCCTCACTTATCCAATCTCTATCCATTTTGCACTGCTTGGCTTTGAACCCTTGAGTCCAATCCTGAGGTACACACCATCTCCCCTGCACGACGTCCTCACCTTCCTATCCAGAACTGTGTCTTCCTGTAATTCATTGAGATATTCAGGTAACAGATCATCAATAGAAGGCAATTGACTCTACTCTTCGGGATCTTCAATTAATGAAGGTTCAAATAGTCTCAAGTTTTCTGCATTAATGACTGAGTATATGTGCATGTAAACTGGTAAATCAAGGCAAAAAGCGTTCTCACCAATTTTCTCAAGTGCCTTGAAAGGTCCATACCTTATTGGCTTTAGCTTTTTACCTTCACCTTGCATTCTGTCTTTGCTGATATATAGCCAGATTTGATCATCAACATGGAACTTATGCTCCATTCGATGCTTGTCATGCCTTGCCTTGTATTTGGCTTGGCTCTTTTCTAGTTGTTCCCCTACTACCTGTGATATCAAAATCACCCTTGAGTGAACTCAATTAAATATTTATTGAATGAAGGTATTACAGACTCATGTGCTGGTGTGTGTCTATGTTATTTTAGGCAATGGATCGATCAGATTGCAAAATACACAGACACTGGAAAATGGAAAACAGTAGGAGAAATACAGTAAGCAAATGCAAGAACACAACAATTAATCAGGAGTTCACCGTATTCTTCAGGGCTACATCTCCGATCCAGCTTTTAGCGGTGGCCTTCTCTTATTGTGTCTTTAAAGCAGGGGATTACAATGAGAAGCTCAATTTGAGTCTCATGAAACAGAATAATGTTTGGTAGGGTGGTTCTTGGATTTCCCAAGCCACTAGGGTGCACAGACTCTGTCCTTACCAAATCTTGACCTCCCTGGTCTTTAATGGGAGGAGCCAAATGTGGTGTTCAATTCCCGACAAATCCTCTCAGGGATTGCTTGAACCTCTCAAGCATTTTGTCTACTTGATGCTGGCTATGGTCAGCTCAGCTCTCTGTTTCCTGCCTCTTGCTCCACTGTCTTCTTTTGTCTCTGTTCTCTTCCTTTTTTTTCCTTCTCCCTTTCACTCTCTGGCTGTTCATGGCTAAAAGCCAATCTGTCTCATGACTGCTCACTTCCTCTTCCACCCTTTCATTTTGCCTACTACTGTTCGCTTAGAGTTCCCTACCTATGCGTCTTCATCAACGTCTCACAGGGAGTGGCCACTCGTCCTCTCACAAACTACGACAACTCTTCCTCAACAATTCAGTTTTTTAGTTACACTGTGGAGTGAGTCATCCACCAACTTAGCAGTCAAATCAGATGTCAAACTTCTCTATGTCATGGCTTAATTCCCCTGTCAAATTCGGTGTCTCCATCGAGCGAAATCTCCATCGTCAGATTTGGAGCCCACAGATCCTACGACATTTGCTCATTTCACGCGGTTGACATGCTCGACCGTTAGCATGTGATGAGCGGTAGTTTTCTCCTTCATCCGCCTGCCATGCATCAGGCACTGAATGGAATCGCTCATTTTTCTCAAAATCCACTTACCGCCCAACATGCCCCCGATATACTACCGGTTTTGGAGCATGGGACCCACCTTTCTCCTTAGTGCTTTCGCCATGGTTTTCCCAGCTTCCATGCGACCGAGCGCTTCGGGGCTTTTCCTTCTCAAGGGGTTTTGCCCAACGATGCGCGATTAGCGCTAATACGTGATTAACGCTAATCTCGCATAGGAAATTCCCTTTGTTTCCCAATCTGGGCTTCCCAGGTGCCATTTTTGCCTCCTGCGCGGTCTCCATGGGCCTTAGTCAATGCACTTTGACCAAGGTCCTCGTTGTTCCTCGTTGGCGGCAAACTACCATTATCCAGAGGTCTTCCTGATTGCTCTGTGCTCATAATTCGAATTCTATCCTATTTTGATATAGCCATGGCTCTTCAACAATCTTCATGGATCCAATTCAAATCATAGCCTTCCCACCGAAGAAGCTTTTGGACCACCAAAAGTTGGTTTTCAAGCATCGACTAAGTGAGGGTACAACTATCTCACTTGTCCAATCTCTATCCACTTTGCACTGCTCGACTTTGAACCCTTGAGCCCAATTTTGAGGTACTTAACATCTCCCCTGCATGTCGTCCTCACCTTCCTGTCTAGAACTGTGTCTTCCTGTAATTCATTAAGATATTCAGGTAGCAGGTCATCAATAGAAGGCAATTGACTCTGCTCTTCGGGATCCTAAATCAGTGAGGGTTCAAACAATCTCAAGTAATATGCATTTACGACTGAGTAGATGTGCATGTAAGCTGGCAGATCAAGGCGAAAAGAATTCTCACCAATCTTCTCAAGTATCCTGAAAGGTCCATACCTGATGGGCTTTAGCTTTTTACCTTCACCTTACATCCTGTCCTTACTGATGTACAGCCAGACTTGGTCACCAACTTGGAAACTATGCTCGATCTGATGCTTGTCATGCCTTGCCTTGTATTTGGCTTGGCTCTTTTGCAGTTGTTCCTATACTGCCTGGTGGATCTCTTGGGTTTGTTCAATGAACCTAGTTTCCCTTTCCACATCATTCTATCCCTCAACTGTGGTTTCTTTACCAAAGAGAAAATCCAAAGGAGACCTTTGTGTGAAACCAATAACAGGTCTCAAAAGGAGATTTCTATGCAGAAGAATGTTTTTCTCTGTTGTAAGCATGCTGCACATAACACAAGTGTTCATCCCAAAGCTTAGGATGTTTGCTGCAATATCCTCTGAGTAATTGGATCACTCTCCTATTAACTGCTTTTGTCTGGCCATCATTTTGTGGATGAAAAGCTATCCTTTTTTCAGTTTGGTGTCCATCATCTCCCATAGACTTGAACAAAACGTCCCCACAAATCGGATGTCTCGATCAGATATAATGGAAGTGGGTAATCCAAAATGAACCCATACATGTTCAAAGAATAGTTTTGCAATTTGTTCAGTTGTAATATGTTTATTACAAGGTATCAAAATACACATTTTGCTGAACCTATCCACAACAATATATAGGTAATCATGACCTTTCCTCGATTTAGGCAGTCCTCCAACAAAATCCATGGAAATACTTTCCCAAGGATGAGAAGGAACTGCTAATGGAGTCTACAAGCCTAGTTTTCTATTGTTGGGCTTGCTTTTAGCACACATAGTACACCCTCTTACATATCTAGAAACTGTCTCATCATTTTTGGCCAATAACAAAATCTTTGCAGCTGTGTAACGATTTTCCTTACCCCGAAGTGACTTGATGTTAGAGAAGTGTGTGCTTCTCGAATGATCTTTACTCTTTCAGTTTGTGGAATGCATAACTTCCCACAATGGTATAAGAGTCGGTCCTTTACATGATAGTCCAATTCTTCTATTATTCTGCCTTGACTTAAAGTTGCATATACATCTTTAAAGTCTATGTCTTGAGCATATTGTTCAATGTAACTTTCATGTAACACTGAATTATGCTTAAGTATAGTAGATGCACTTATAATGGCTCTAGATAACATGTTTGCAACTTTATTATGTATGCCCCTTTTGTATCTGATGACCAAATGAAACTGTTGTAGAAAACCCATCCATCCATAGTGTCTTGATTGCTACAACTTAGTTTGGGAGTGTAGATATTGAAGTGGTTGATGATATATATGTATTACTATCTCTTTGCCCATTAAGTAATGTTTCCACTTTTTCACACTCTGCACTAATGCATACAATTCTTTATCATATGTAGGATAGTTAACTACTGTGGAATTAAATGTCTCAGAATGATAACATATGGGTTTACCATGCTGTGTCAGCACTGCTCCCATGGCATAGTCACTGGCATCTGTTTGGATTTCAAATGGTCTTTGAATATCAGACAGTGCTAGTACAGGTGTTGTACTAATCTTTTCTTTCAAGGTGTCAAAGGCTTTCTGTTGTTTTCCTCCCCACTGAAACACCTTGTTCAATCCTGTTAAAGCATGTAAGAGAGCGGCAATTAAGGAAAAGTTAGAAATGAGCTTTCTCCAATATTGTGTTGCTCCTAAGAAGCTTCTAACTTCTGTAGCAGTTTTAGGCCAGTTCATAATGACAACCACCTTAGAGGGATCTATCTTCAATTCACCACCCCCTACTATATGACTCAAATAATTTAGAGATGTTTTGCAAAATTCACATTTTGAGAGTTTAACATAAAGTTTTTCTCTTTCCAAAGCATCTAGTGTCTGCTTAACATGCTTTAAGTTTTCTTCCCATGTTTTGCTAAATATCAAAATGTCATCCAGATAGAAAATAACAAAATCATCAAGAAAAGGTATGAGTACATCATTCATTAATCTCATGAAAGTAGCTGGAGCATTAGTTAATCCAAAAGGCATAACCAGCCATTCATACAATCCCTGCTTTGTTTTGAAAGCAGTCTTCCACGCATCTTGTTCTGCAACTCTGACCTGATGGTATCCACTATGCAAGTCTAACTTGGAAAAATAAACGACTTCCTTCAATTGATCTAAAATATCATCTATGCGAGGAAGGGGATAACGATTTTTTATTGTTATCTTATTCAGTGCTCGGTAATCAATGCACATTCTCCATGAGCCATCTTTCTTTCTCACCAAAACTATTGGTGACATACATGGTGATGTGCTAGGTCTGATGAACCCTTTCTCAAGCAACTCCTGCACCTACTTCTTGATTTCAACATTCTCTAAAGAAGACAACCTGTACATTACAATGTTAGGCAATGGAGCATCTTGCTGCAAAATAATATCATGTACTATTTCCTTTTTGGGTGGCAGACCTTTATGTTCTTGAAACAAGATATCATACTCTGAAATAACCTTTTCTAAATCAGCTTGTTGTTCAGCATTACAACCCTCAAATACATTGGTTTTATCAGGTTTCTTTTCCTTTACAACCATCAGTAAGAATTGTTTACATGAATTTATCATTCATTTCATCTGCCCTAAGTTTATGAGAGTATAATTATTCTTGAGCTTATGAGATCTTACAAAGTATTCGATTCCATCTTTAACAAGTAGATACTTGTTCTCAGCTCTATAGAAAATAGATTTTCTATCATACAAGTAAGGACTTCCTAAAACAATTCCACATATATCCAAAGTAATTATGTCTCTCAACCTCATCTACAAATGCTGACCCAAAAGAAAACTTGAGTTTGCAATGTCTAGTCACTTGTAGTTGTGCTTTATCATTCAACAATCCTAATGGGTATGGTCTCTTGTGAGGTGTAGTTACTAATCCCAACTTCTTTACAATTGCTTCAGAAATTAAATTTAGTTGTGAGCCACTATCGAACAAGGTATCAATTTTTTGATGCTTGGAAATAACTCGAATATGAAAAAGCTCATGTATTTTTCTCTGATTTTCTTTATCAATAATAGATTGTGCAGAATTACTAGTAGATGCTTTAGAATTCTAACCTTTTATACCTGTGGCTGCAATAGTTGTTTCATCTCCTGAGTCTGACCCCAAATCCTTCTAAATAGCTGCAACAATCTTCTTATTCTTGCCCTCGAACTTCCTAGGTCTCAGCTCTGGATGCAAAATCCAACAGTGCTCATCATCATGCCCATCCTTTTTACAGTGAGTGCATGAAGCCTTGCTGTTCTGTGCAGTGTTAGCCTTCCTTACTTTCCATTTCTGCTTTATTTTCTCCTTATTCTTGCTTGCAGTGGGTTTGGATGGTCCCCCAACTTCTGGACTTCCATTCTTTCCTCTATCTTCTAGATGAGTAGCTTGTACAGATACCTCATCTATACTAGTGGGATTAAACTTGAGGATGGTATGCCTCATGTAGCTGTGTAGACCACCAATGTACTTCAATAGAGTCTCAGGTGAGTCTAATGAGATTCCTATAATCAATGCTCTCTTTCTAAATTCTTTAGTGTACCCTTGCAAACTTTTCCCTTTCAGCTATTGAAGAGTTTTCCAACTCATCATGGCTTGTTACATGTAGGCTAATGGATAGAACTACTTTTTGACTATAGAAACAAATTCACTCCAGACAGAGATAGTCTTACCATGTCTCTTCATGTCAGCTTAGGTCCTGCCTTCCCACCAAACCAAGGTAGTGCCTCCAAGGTGTAGGCTTTCCAGCCGAATCTTGCACTTGTCCGAATCAATACTCTACACTCTACAATAAACATCAATTTGTCTAATCCAATTGTTCAACTTTTTTGCATCCAACTCTCCATCATATATAGGTAAATCAAATTTAACATCTAGTTTGATTAAAGATGCTTTCTTTTTATGTTCAAGGCCATTAAGAGGTGTTAGAAAGCTTTCCTCTTTCCCTTTTCCTTTTGAGTGGTCATGGAAGTGAGACTCATCTTCTCCTTTGTCTTGCTTGAAGCCTAATGAATCTTCCTCCTTATGTTTTCTAAAGTCCCTATACATTTCCTCTACCATGGACTTTATGGCTAGGAAATTGTCTATGAATTGAGGGTCTGGTCATACAGAACTTTCTTCTAACATTGTCTTCTGAGGATAGACTCTCCCAATTTCAGGATTAGTTTCAACCAACTGTCCTTCCCCTAACTTGAGCTTTGATCTAGTTAGCATTTAATAGTTAAACCAACACAAGCTTGTCTAACCTTAACAGCCCAGAGCTCTAATACCACTTGATCTGAAAATCACCCTTGAGTGATCTTAGTTAAATATTTATTGAATGAAGCTATTACAGACTCATGTGTTGGTGTGTGTCTATGTTATTTTAGGCAACGGATTGATCAGATTGCAAAATACACAGACACTAGAAAATGGAAAACAGTAAGGGAAATATAGTAAGAAAATGAAAGAACACAACAATTAATAAGGATTTCACCCTATTCTCCAAGGCTACATCTCCGGTCCAGCTTTCAGGGGTGGCCTTCTCTTATTGTATCTTTAAAGCAGAGGTTTACAATGAGGAGCTCAATTTGAGTCTCCTGAAACAGAATAATGTTTGGTAGGGTGGTTCTTGGATTTCCCAAGCCACTAGAGTGCACAGACTCTGTCCTTACCAAATCTTGACCTCTTTGGTCTTTAATGGGAGGAGCCCAACGTGTTGGTCAGTTCCCGATAGATCCTCTCAGGGATTGCTTGAACCTCTCAAGATTTCTATCTGCTCGATGCTGCCTATGGTCAGCTCAACTCTCTGTTTCCTGCCTCTTTCTCCACTGTATTCTTCTGTCTCTGTTCTCTTCCTTTTTTTCCTTCTCCCTTTCGCTCTCTGGCTATTCATGGCTAAAAGCTAATCTATCTCATGATTGCTCACTTCCTCTTCTGACCCTTCGGTTCGCTTGCTGCTGTTCGCTTGGAGTTCCCTGCCTCTGCATCTTCGTCAATGTCTCATAGGGAGTGGCCACTTTTCCTCTCACGAACTACGCTAGCTCTTCCTCAACAGTCCATTTTTTCAGTTACACTATGGAGTGAGTCATCCGCCAACTCAGCAGTCAAATCAGACGTCAAACTTCTCTATGTCGCGGCTTAATTCCCATGTCAAATATGGTTTCTCCATTGGGTGCAATCTCCACCGTCAAATCTGGAGCCCCCAGATCCTACGACATTTGTTCATTTCGTGTAGTTGACTTGCTTGACCATTAGCGCACGATGAGCGGTAGTTTTCTCTCTCATTTGCCTGCCATGCATCAAGCATTGAATGGGATTGCTCGTTTTTCTCAATCCACTTACTGCCAAAGAATGCCCCTGATATACTGCCAGTTTTGGAGCACGGGACCCGCCTTTCCCCTTATTTCTTTCCCCATAGTTTTCTTGGCTTCCATGCGACTGAGCACTTTGAGGCTTTTCCTTCTCGAGCGGTTTTGCCCAGAAATGCCTTCTGTTTCCCAATCAGGGCTTCGCAAGTGCCAGTTTTGCCTCCTACATGGTCTCCATGGGCCTCGGTCAGCGCGCTTTGACCAAGGTCCTCGTTGTTCCTCACTAGCTGCAAACTGCCATTGTCCAAAAGTCTTCCTAATCACTCTGTGCTCATAATTCGAAGTCTGTGTTGTTTTGATACAACCATGGCTCTTTAATATCTTCATGGATCCAATTCGGATCAACCTGGTGAATCTCTTATATTTTTTCAATGAACTTGGTTTCCTTGTCCACATCACTGTGTCCATCAGCTGCTATGCCTTTACCAAAGACAAAATCCAAGGGAGACCTTGGTGTGAAACCAAAAGAGGTCTCAAAAGGAGATCTCTGTGTAGAAGAATGTTTTTCTCTTTTGTAAGCATGTTGCGCATAACACAAATGTTCATCCCAAAGTTTGGGATGCTTGCTGCAATAGCCTCTGAGAAACTGGATCAATGTCCTGTTGACCACTTCTGTCTAGCCATCTGTTTGTGGATGAAAGGCTGTGATTTTCTTTAGTCTGGTGTCCATAAGTTCCCACAGTCTCAACCAAAACTTCCCAACAAATCGGGTGTCTTGATCAGATACAATGGAAGTGGGTAATCCAAAATGAACCCATACATGTTGAAAGAACAACTTTGCATTTTGTTCAGCTGTAATCTATTTATTACAAGGTATAAAAATACACATTTTTCTGAACATATCCACAACAACATATAAATAGTCATGAACTTTCCTAGATTTAGGCAGTCCTCCAACAAAGTCCATGGAAATACTTTCCCAAGGATGAGAAGGAACTGGTAGTGGAGTGTACAAGCCTAGTTTTCTATTTTTGGGCTTGCTTTTAGTGCACATGGTACACCCTCTTACATATCTAGAAATTGTCTCATTCATTTTTGGCCAATAACAAAATCTTTGCAGCTGTGCAACCATTTTACTTACCCCAAAGTGACCTGATATTAGAGAAGTGTGTGCTTCTCGAATTATCTTTACTCTTTCAGTTTGTGGAATGCATAGCTTCCCACAATGATACAAGAGTCAGTCCTTAACATGATAGTCCAATTCTTCTACTCATTTTCCTTGACTTAAAGTTGCATATACATCTTTAAAATCTATATCTTTAGCATATTGTTCAATGTAGCTCTCATGCAGTACTGATTTATGCTTAAGTATAGTGGATGCATTTATAATAGGTCTAGATAACATATCTAGAAATTTATTGTGTATGCCCTTTTTATATTTGATGACTAAATGAAACTGTTGTAGAAAACCCATCCATCTATAGTGTCTTGATTGCTGCAACTTAGTTTGGGAGTGTAGATATTGAAGTGGTTGATGATCAGTATGTATAACTGTCTCTTTGCCCATTAAGTAATGTTTCCATTTTTTCACACTTTTTACTAATGCATACAATTCTTTATCATATGTGGGATAGTTAACTACTGGAGAATTAGATGTCTCAAAATGATAACATATCGGTTTACCGTATTGTATCAACACTGCTCCCATGGAATAGTCACTGGCATCAATTTGGATCTCAAACAGTCTTTGAAGATTAGGCAGTGCTAGTAGTGGTGCTGTACTAATATTTTCTTTCAAGGTGTCAAAGGCTTTATGTTGTTTGCCTCCCCACAGAAACACCTTGTTCAATCCTATTAAAGCATGTAAGGGAGCTGCAATTAAGGAAAAGTTAGAAATGAACTTTCTACAATATTGTGTTGGTCCTAAGAAGCTTCTGACTTCTATAGTAGATTTGGGATTAGGTCAGTTTACAATGACTACAACTTTAGAGGTATCTATCTTCAATTCACCACCCCCTACTATATGACCCAAATAATTCAAAGATGTTTTGAAAAATTCACATTTTGAGAGTTTAACATAAATTTTTTCTCCTTTCAAAACATCTACTGTCTGCTTAACATGCTTTAAATGTTCTTCCCACGTTTTGCTAAATATAAGAATGTCATCCAGATATACAATAAAAAAATCATCAAGAAAATGTCTGAGTACATCATTCATTATTCTCATGAAAGTAGCAGGAGCATTAGTTAAGCCAAAAGGCATAACCAGCCACTCATACAATCCCTGCTTTGTTTTGAAAGCAGTCTTCCATGCATCTTGTTCTGCAACTCTGACCTGATGATATCCACTATGCAAGTCTAACTTGGAAAAATAAACAGCTTCTTTCAATTGATATAATAGATCATCTATGCGAGAAAAGGGATAACAATTTTTTATTGTTATCTTATTAAGTGCTCGGTAATCATTGCACATTCTCCACGAGCCATCTTTCTTTCTTACCAAAACGATTCGACCTCATCCTCTTCCAACACATCCATAAAAGGTGAAATTGGAAATATGCTCGAAGATTTCAGGAGTGAAATGTTGCAAACCCTTGCCTTACAGATGGACACTATGCACATCAAGAGAAAGAAGGAGGAAGCATAGAGCGCATTAGCCACATTCTTCCCTAGATGGACAAGGAGGCAACCTATGAATGAATGTCCATTAAACCTGATTGAAATTTCCTCGGTCTATGAAGAAAACCACTCCACATATAAGTTTCCTTCTCTACCTAGACTAAAATCTATGTATTAGGGAACTGACAGGGTGACTGAACATCTCTTCTACATAAATCAAAGGAGAACCCATGGGCCTTGGCCATACCTATAGGGCATGCAAGGGTCATCCCATACATATTACAACACTAACCAAAACACATCCATTCCCTCTTGGGGGCCCCCTGCTCATCCCTCCTGGTCTACACCCCATCCTTGGTCTTTTGCACCTTAGTACCATTCCCAGCTGACCAACCAGTCATTTCAGCCATACAATCCACCAAAACCTTGGTGGAATGCACCACCGCAGGGGTGGAGGCTCCCATACAACAATGCTCCATTTTTATTACCTTTAGCCCCTACTCAACCAAAAATTTTACACCCTGCTCCACCTAAGTAACCTTAGATGCCTACCCATCCAAAACCGAACCTGAACAATAGACAGGCACAATAGGTATATAGTGGAGAGACATCATATCCTACTTATGTTGTGGAGATTCAGGAAATCAACCTAAGGTCTAGGACAATACTCCCAGACAACCAACCTCCATTTCCACCTAGGGAGAGTGGGGAGGAGAGAGAGGAAAGCATTCCTAGAGTGAATCATCCACCCTTTCTTGAAATATTAACTCATCCATCCTAAGGCCAAGCTTAGTGGTTATTCTCTCATACTTGGGAGGCCTTGGTTAGCCACTGCTGATGCTTACATCAACTGTACGGCTAGAAATATGACCATAAAAAATGGGCATCTATCCAAGAAGTTGGTCTTGTACCCTCCTGCTCAACCATCTTTACCTGTATGGCTAGAAGAGGAGGAAGAAGATGAAATCTACTTAGCCCAACTCTATATCCTAGAAACTTACATGGGAGGAGGAGAGTTGGATGAAGATGATTTGATTAAACACATACTCCAAATTCCAATTCCCAACACCTTGTCCTTAGAGGAAGTAGTAAAGGAAACCAGGAGAAACAATCAGATTGATCTATGCTTAGCTAATTCAAACCCTACCCATGTCAAAACAATAGAATTTTGCCTTGAAAGAAGTTTGAAAATCAACCCCTCTCTTTCTGTACACCAAGAAGAAAAGTTGTGCAACATGCCAAGGGAACACCTGGATGCCTTTGCTTGGAATTACAAAGAAATGAAGGGAGTGCAACCCTTAGTGTGTACTCACCACATTTATATCAAAGAAGTTTGCAAACCAGTCTGACAACCCCAAAGGAGAATGAATCCAACTCTCAAGGATATAGTCAAAGAAGAACTACAAAAGTTGCTCGATGCAGGATTCATTTACCCTATCTCGGACAGTGAGTGAGCTTCTCCTTTGGTGTTGGTTCCAAAGAAAAATGGGAAGTGGAGGATTTGGGTCAATTACAAAGAGTTAAATAGAGCAACAAAGAAGGACCATTTCCCTCTACCTTTCATTGACCAAGTGTTAGATGGCCTAGTAAGGAAAAAGTTTTTTTCTTTCCTAGATGGGTTCAATGGGTACAATGAAATCCAGATTAGCCCAAAGGACCAGAATAAAACCACCTTCACCTTTCCTTAGAGTACTTTCACTTATAAGATCCTCCATTTTGGCCTATGCAATGCCCCTACCACTATCCAGACGACAGTCCTGAGTATCTTTGTCGAGCTAGTCCATGATGCAGTAGAAATTTATATGGATGATTTTACACCCTATGGGTGTGACTTATAGGAGGCTCTGTCGAACTTGGGTAAGGTGTTGAACAAATGCACTTAAATGAACTTATCCCATAGTCCTGAAAAATGTGAGTTCTTGATGACTGCAGGTGGACCAAAATAAGATAACCATCATCCAAAGGGTCCCACCTTCGCAAAAAACAGGGGGATGTCAGAAGTTTTCTAGGTTTAGCTGGATACTATAGGATATTTGTAAAAGACATTAGCAAGTTAGCTTCTCCTTTATTTGGGTTAATGGCCAAAGAATCTGAACTTTTATGGTGAGAAAGTTGTCAACACCCTAAAGGCCAGGTTGACCACTGCACCTATTCTTCGAGGCCCAAATTGGGCCCTTACTTTTGATATACATGTTGATGCCTCTCACAAAGCCATGGGAGCAGCTCTAGGCCAGATAGATAACATGTTACCTTATGCCATTTACTTCATCAGTAAGAATCTGTCAAAAGTCGAACTGGACTAAACAGTGACTGAAAAGGAGCTCATAGCTTTTGTGCATTCATTGAACAAATTTAGGCATTACATTACAGGTTACCAAATATTTGTGCATACTGCCCATGCTGCAATTAAATATATGATGAATAAACCTGATGTGAATGCCTGGATTATTAGATGTTTACTTTTATTGGAACAGTTTGATCTAACTATTATTGATAAGCCTGGCAAGGAGAATTTTGTTGCAGATTTTTTTATCTAGATTGACTTTGCCTGTAGGGGAGGAAGGAATGGTTGATGATCAGTTACCAAGTGAACACTTATTCGCCATTTCAGTTCTCTCTCCATGGTTTGCTAACATAGAAAATTACCTGGTGTCTGCACAGTTTCCACTAAAGTTGTCCTCCAAAGAGAAAAGAAAGATTGTGAGGAAGAGCACCCCATTCACTTGGATTAGGGGCAATCTCTTCAAATCAGACCAGGATCAAATTCTAAGAAGATGTGTCAGGGAGGAGGAAATATTTGACATCCTTATGACCTGTCATGATGGGCCTTGTGGAGGTCACTTTGTAGCCAAAAGGACAGCATTCAAGGTGCTACAAGCTGGTTATTACTGGCCCACTCTTCACTAGGATGAGAGGAGGTATACTACTCAATGTGATCAACGCCAAAGGATCAAGAAACCTACCCCAAGGGATAAAATGCCTCTGCAACCTCAAGTGACTTTCGAGCAATTTGACAAGTGGGGCATTGATTTCATTGAACCCATTGACCCTCCATACAGGCAAAATAAGTACATCATTGTGTGCACTGACTATTTAACCAAGTGGGTTGAAGCCAAGGCCATCAAAGCAGCAACAAAGGAGAAAGTGGCTAAGTTCTTAAGGGAAAATGTATTTTATAAGATTGGGTACCCTAGAGAACTGGTCACTGATCATGGCAACCATTTTACATGTCACATGATTGAAAATTTGTTAAGCCAACACAAGATCAAGCATAGAACATCCACTCCTTACCACCCACAATCTAATGGGAAAGTCGAGGTAATCAAGAGAATGCTGCAAGGCATTCTGACCAAAGTGATTAATAGCAATAGAAAGGACTAGGTATATAGATTAGTTTAGGCCACTTGCGCCTACAATACGACCTCGAAGACCACCACTAGATTCACTCCTTATGAGCTAGTCTATGGGAAGAAGGCCCTACTATCCATTGAATTTGAATACAACACCTTAACAATGGCAGTACAACTAGATGTAAATCTCATCAAGGCACAACAAAAAATATTTCTCCTGCTGAATGGGTTAGATGAGTTTAGGATGCAGCCCCTCCTGCACACAGAGGTGACTCAAGTTCAAAGGAAGATTTGGCATGACAAGAACATAAAGGAAAGCAAGTTTCAAGAAGGAAAATGGGCTATGTTATATGGTTCCAGATACAAGGATTTTCAAGGAAAGTTAAGGACTAGATGGTTAGGGCCTTATGTCATAAAAAAAATTCATGATAATGGCTCAATACAAGTAAGAACCATTGATGCAGAGGTTATTCCTTTACTTGTCAATGGGTACAATTGAAGGTATACAAGAAGCCCTTGTCAAAGTAAGAATTCATCAATGGCATCAACAAGACAGTGATGGTGGTGGAGCAAGTCTTAGCTTCTACCCCATCATGTTCCTAAAGAAGGAGAAAAAAATAAAAAAGAGACTCAGGTGCAAACCTCCATGAGGCACCTGAGTCCCATTATTGGGTTGAAAACTTGTTGAGGCGGCCCAATGGTGTTGAAAATAAAGAAAAAATAAAATGATATTTGGGTGAAAAACTCTGTTGAGGCACCCAGGGCAAGCATCTAGGATGAAAATGTCTTGGAGGAAGACTAATTGTTTTAAAAAACAAAAACAAAAAAAGAGAGAAAAGAAAATTTTCAAAATTTTGTTTGTTGGTCAGCAGGAGGAGGATCAAAGAAACTAGAGAGGAGCATAAGGACCTATACAATTCATATTTTCATTCCTCCATCTCATATTCTTCATTATCCCATCAATCCCTCCATTTATGAACTCCTCCATCTCAGTTTACACAAGCTCTGTGTTTTCTACAGGATTCCCTAAAAACCTACAGGAGTTTCCTGTAGGAATTACAGTGGCTTGGGAATCCTAAGTAAAGTGACCCTAGAGCAAGAGGATGACGAGATTTTGTCAAAAAATAAAATGTTTAACCCACTACCTCATCACCATGCCTCTCACGACCATGTTACCCCTGCATTCATCCAATAAGTCAATTCCAAAAAGATTACAGTTTTCAAAGAAGAGAAAACAAATAGAAGAGGGTGAGAACAGAGGACACGAGGACAATACCTGAAGGCTATACCTCTCACCTACAAATCACTAGAACCCTTTTCTATCCATGACAACAATCCTTATGCTCAAGAAGTGAAGAAAAGAATGAACGTTTAGGGGAGAGGCAACTACAGGACGTCTTGTAGGTTTCTTATAGGAAATCTTGTAGTAGCCTATCCCATAAAAAGAAATTTCACATGGTTGCAATCATCTTCAGCATAGAGATCCTAATGTCAAGGAAGCTCCTCCAAAGCTCAACAGCAGCAGCAATATCATCAACATCACTCTTTAGTACTTTCACATCGAAGGAAACAAGCATCAAAAGAGGCCAATACAAGAAAAAATATGCAGCAAATACACAACATAGGGACATCATTCTTCAACAAGAAGCAACATCAAAGCATCTTACCCATAGGTATGTCATATTGCTTATTCTCTCTCGTTAGCAAGATATGATAAAAAAGTATATGATTATACAAGAGTTGGTTTTATAACAAAAGTTGGCCAGTTAAATTGGCCACCTTCAGCCAGTCAACAAGGAGAAAACAATTAGACCACTCCACACGTGGCAGGAATCAAATTAGAGGAAAAAGGAGATAAGGCCAAGAGTGCTTAAATTATGGATGATTGAAGTGGGAGATGATTACGAGGTAAGGAGGATTGATGGAGTGTTAGTGGGACCAACGGTCCAAAAGTGGCCTGTTTTGAGGCTGAATTGTGGAAAAAACATCTAGGAAGATAGGAGAATACCCCTACTTGCCTCCCAATCCATCTGACCTTTCTCTGCCATATCTAACCCATTTGCCACATCACTAAGAGGATTTAGCATTCATATTTTTCAAACAAAAAAAGGACAAAAAGGAAAAAAAAATTATTGTGTTCATTTACATGCACAACTGTAGAGTGTTTGGTTATTTCAGATTGCATGCCTAGGATAGTAGGATTACACACATGTTAACTTAGAATTCTTTTGAAGCAAAGCCTCTTAGAAATTAGTTAGATGAGTGGTGTGTTTAAGCATTTGATTTTAGTGGTGCAAATTTCCCCTTTCCTCATTGGTAATCAAGCTTCTTCTGAATCAATAGAAGGTTGGTTTGAGAAACCATAGTGGTCTATCGCTAGCATAGCAATGAAAAATAAGTGACCCATCACATCTGCTTCTGTATACAACAGTGTCACCTCCAAGTTTGTACAAACCCCAGGTTGATAAAGTAAAGTTGGTAGCGCCAGGAGTTGTAGAATTCTTGCTGCAATACTAGTTCTCATCACTTTTTGGTGCCATTGCCAGAGAGATGTCTAAGTAAGATGTGATTTAAGCTTTCTTTCTTCCATTTCTTATCTCTGACATTCTACTATTAGCTTCATTTCTACAAAAGTAATTGTAAGTTTGTTTTCTTTCTTTTTCATTATGCAAATAAGATTTCATTCAGGAATTAGTTTCCATTCAGTTTGTTATTTCATTTCTGCAATTAGTCACAAAACATGAAAAATACAAAAAATAAAAAAAAAACAATTCTTTCATGCCTCATAAGAATAGCGATAACCTAGGAAAATTTCTACCAAATACCCCCACCACCTCAAACAGCCAACCTTCCCTCTTCTTCAATAGCTATGAATTGGAGGACCCCTTAGGCGAACAACCAGAGATATTTGAAGAACCTACAGGGGGGAAGAAGAAGAACCCACTCCAACTAACCTAATGGCTGAAAATAGAAATCACTGAGGAGATAGAGAAAGAACTGAGGGTGCCTTTCCCATTAGATAAACTAATGGGGATACCAAGATGAAAAACATAAGCCCCTCTCCTCTTCCTCATTTCCATGGCCTAACCTTAGAAGATCCAACTATTTTCATGTTTGAGTTCGCTGCCATATGTAGAACTTATGATTACATCATTGATGAGGAGAAGTTGAAATTATTCCCATCCACTCTCAAGGATGCAGCTCTATGTTGGTTCATGGGTTTACCTGGGGATAGCATCACAACCTGAGCTTAGATGAAACAAGCTTTCAACAACAAATATCGAGCCTATTCTAGGTCCAAAGACACCAAAGATGAAATTTTTAGGATGACCTTGGGGCATGATGAATCCCTATACGGTTATGAAGAAATATTCCATCTTAGCTACAAAAGGGCCAAGTGCACACTTGATCCTGAGTCACTGAAGCTAGTCCTGCTCCAAGGGGAAAGGGAAGGTCTTATAGATACCTTAAACTTGCTAGCAAGAGGGGACATCTACCAACTACCCTATGAAGATATCAAGACTATCTTTAGGAACTATTCTAGGGCATCTAGGAAAAAGGGTAGGGTTAGTCAACTAATGTCTATCTCCTCCTCTTCCAACACGTCCATAAACGGTGAAATTGGAAATATGATCAAAGATTTCAAGAGTGAAATGTTACAATCCCTTTCCCTACAGATGGACACTATGCACATCAAGAGAAATCAGGAGGAAGCAGAGAGAGCATTACCCATCTTATGCATTAGATGCACAAGGAGTTACCCTAGGAATGAATGTCCATTAAACCTGATCGAAATCTTCTCTATCGATGAAGAAAACCACTCCACATACACGTATCCTTCTCTACTTGGATTAAAAGCTATGTATCAGGGAACTGAAGGCGTCACTGAACAGATATGCTACATAAATCAAAGGAGACCCCATGGGCCTCGATGATACCAGTAGGGCATGCAAGGGCCATCCCATGCATATTACAACCCTAACCATAACACATCCATTCCCTCTTGGGGCCCCCCTACTCATCCCTATTGGTCTACACCCCGTCCCTGTTCTTTTGCACCTCAGTACCATTCCTAGCCGACCAGCCAATCATTTCAGCCATATACTCCACCACAACCTCAATGGAATCCACCACCCGAGGGGTGAAGGCCCCCATATAACAATGCTCCAACTTTATTGCCTTCACCTCCTACTCAAACACATCTTTTACACCCTACTCCACTAAAACAACTTCAGATATCTGCCCAACCAAATCCGAACACGAACAACAGACAGACACAACAAGTATACAGTGGAGAGACATCCTATCCTGCTTATGTTTTGGAGATTTAGGAAATCAACCTAAGGTCTGGGAGAGTACTCCTGGACAACCAACCTCCATCTCCACATAGGGAGAGTGAGGAGGAGAGAGAGGAAAGCATTCCTAGAGCGAATCCTCCACCCTTTCCTGAAATATTAACTCACCCAGTCCAACCTACCCCAAAAGAGAATGAACTTCTAAGTGAATTGAAAAATCTATGTGTCAAAATTACACTTCTCCAAGCCATCAAGGATGTACCTATTTACAACAAATTGATTACATAAAAGTGTTTCAAACATCCAGGGAAGTGAAAAAGAGACACCCCTACCCTTATTATCATTGGAAAAATGTCTGATTTAATGCTAGGGTAGGTCATTTTCCCAAAGTATTTGGACCCTAGAAGCCCTGTAGTAGATGTGCACATCAATGAAACCATTGTCCCACACACTTTGATTGATATTGGAGCTGCCATTAATGTAATGACTAAGGACACCATGCTCAAGCTCAATCTCCAAGTTGTATTAAGAAAGACCACAACAGTCTTGCAACTTGTAGACCGTTCCACAGTAGCCCCTGAGGGGATTTTTGAGGATGTGATGATCTCCATTAACTCTTGGGAGTACCCTGCAGACTTCCTAGTTCTCCACCCTAAGGCAAAACTTAGAGGTTATCCTCTCATACCTGGGAGGCCTTGGTTAGCCACTGTTGATGCTTACATCAGCTGCAGGGCTGGAAATATGACTATCAAAAATGGGCATTTTTCCATGTAGTTGGTCTTGTACCCTCCTAATCAGCCATGTTTAGAACATGACTTACCTTTATGGCTAGAAGCGGAGGAAGAAGATGAAATCTACTAAGCCCAACTCTATACCCTAGAAACTGCCATGCGAGGAGGACAACCGGATGAAGATGATTTGATTAAACACATACTCTGAAGTCCAACTCCCAGCACCTTGTCCTTAGAGGAAGTAGTAAAGGAAACTGAGAGAAACCATCAGATTGATCTATGCTTAGCTGATTCAAACTCTACCCATGTCAAAATAATAGAATTCGGCCCTAAAAGAACTTTGAAAATCAACCTCTCTCTTTCTGTACACCAAGAAGAAAAGTTGTGCAACATGCTAAGGGAACACCTAGATTCCTTTGCTTGGAGTTACAAAGAAGTGAAGGGAGTGCACCCCTCGGTGTGTACTCACCAAATTTATATCAAAGAAGGTTGTAAAATAGTCTGACAACCCTAAAAGAGAATGAATCCAACTCTCAAGGATATAGTCAAAGAAGAACAAGAATTGTTGCTAGATGCAGGATTCATTTACCCTATCTCAGATAGTGAGTGGGTTTCTCCTTTGGTGTTGGTTCCAAAGAAAAATGTGAAGTGGAGGACTTGTGTCGATTACAGAGAGTTAAATAAAGAAACAAAGAAGGACCATTTCCCTCTACCTTTCATTGACCAAGTGCTAGATGGCCTGGCAAGGAAAAAGTTTTTTTCTTTCCTAGATGGGTTCAGTGGGTACAATGAAATCTAGATTACCCAGAGGACCAGGATAAAACCACCTTCACTTGTCCTTGGGGTACTTTCACTTATAGGGTCTTTCCTTTTGGCCTATGCAATGCCCCTGCCACTTTCCAGAGGGCAATCCTGAGTATCTTTGCTGAGCTAGTCCATGATGCTGTAGAAATTGATATGGATGATTTTACACCCTATGGGCGTGACTTCCAGGAGAATGACTCGTAGTGGAAGATAGAGAAAAAATTTCTGAGTTTTACCTACACAACTCGGCATTGATAGATTTGATTGTGTGGGACCCAAATTCAAAACTAGGGTACTTGCAATTTATGGACTTAGCATCATGGATGAATCATAAGGAGGCATGAGCTGCAGAGATGAAGAAGGTAATGGAAACATAAGAGATAGAACCTCTCGTGATAAGAGTTGAGAAATCTAACCCAATGGCTGTCATCAACACCCACAACCTGATTAAAAATTATCTTAAGCTTACACATAGGTACCTTGCTACCCAAGAACAAGCAATCACACACTTTGAAGACATGTTCAGGTTGTTAGGAGATGACAACATGCAAGCTTTCCAAAGGAGATGGAACAACTTTCCCTACAGCCTAAAATTAGAGAATACCATTCTCCTGAGAGAATGAGAGAGGCACTAAACAGAACAACCATGTACAAGCAAGCTCTACAAAGAATTAAAGTCAATTAGATTGGCTTGAGACTCAGTCCACCACTGCTCTTAGGAATGTTGGAAGGAAGGAAAGAAGATGAATAAAGAAAGTAGTGGGAAGAGGAAGAGAAGAAGGAAAGATTTTATTCACAGGAAGAAGAAACTACAACAGAAGCATGGGATGTCAGAGAAGCCACCAGTGCAATGAATGACATGGATATAGATTGAGTTGCTCAAAGGATGAGCAACACTTTCAGTAGGGGGGTGATGATGAGCCTCATCATTGGGTAACTATATGGACCTTAATACACCTCCAATCTTATTAAAATCAAATCTTCTCATAATTCCTCACATATTTTAACCATATTTTTCTTAATGAGATGAGTAAAAGTAAGATGTTATGTCTAGTGGTCTAATGTGCATTTATTGCAGGTTTTTGAGAAAAAATCATGGCAATTTTGCTAATTAAGGGCAGAAACTTGTATGAGACAAGGAGGAGAGGTTTTAGGAGATATATCCTCCTCATTTAATCCTCACTCATTTGAATATTCCTCCATCAAATCAAACAAGCTCAGAGTTGCAAGTAGCCGAGTCATGAAGATCAAAAGGCAGCCAAACCAGTGACAGTTAAGAGCCAGTTCATCTTCAGTTTGGGAGCCAAGCCTCCCTATATTTCAGGAAGTCGTTGGAGACTTTAGTTGTATAAATAAGGAGGCCTAGAGCCTCATTAGGATTCAGATTTTAATGTAAGAGCACTAATCATTTTTGAGTTCAAGACTTGTGGAAGACATTGTTATATAATTTTTTTGATATGATAATAAGAATGAGAATTTCCTTGATCCAACACTGAGTTCACTCAGAGGGTTGAAGCTTTTGGGTTAGGGCCCAACCCTAGTAGCAAAGGCTCCTCTTCTTGTACTTGTATTCTTAGTTGATTCCATAGACTAATGGTTGAATTGGTTTTAGCATTATTTCATTGCAAGTAGTTGTGAATTTGATTAGTTTGCCTCCATTTGCGCATTGTTGTAGAAGTAGCTTAGAAAGATAAAGGAATACCAAAAAGTTGATAATAGTTAGGTTTGTCCTCACTCATCCCTTCAAGTACCATGGTTTGAGGAAAGAACTCCTATGCAGCCCCAAAAAGACAGAATTCAGATTTCTTATGGAATGTAGGGTTTTCTACTACTTAGGCTAGCATTTTGTCAGTTTTCAAGAATAGGATTCAGTTTTCATTTCTAATATCTTGAGCCTTGTATTAGATCTCATAGTGTTTCATATTGCATGAACTAGGCAACTAGATAATGAAATTTTGTTTTCTTAAGTTCATTGAAAATATTTCTTATTTGACATGATCCAAGGATAAATGTGAGTGATTAATACAGTGCAGGAGTTTCAATAGTGCAGGGAGATCTCATGACCAACAAACCCAGCCTAACCTCATCCATCGATTAATGAAAAAAGCCACTAAGTCCCTCAAGCATTTCATCATTCCATAAGAACAAATTTCTAGGGTTGTTGAGCAAATCCAATGATCTTACAAACCTTTTTTTGAGCTCTAAAGAAGTCCTAGGAACTCCCTTGCCTTGTTTCTCCCACTATTCACCTTCACTAAACCCTATACCACCATCCAAATCACTCCTCTTGCTCTCGGTTAGATCCTGTAGGAATACAGGGGATCCTGTAGGAGCATTAGGACATCCTCTAGGAAGCATTTGGACATCCTGTAGGATGACCTATAGTGGCCTATTTTGAGGCCAAATTGTGGAAAAAACATCTAGGAAGATATGAGAAGACCCTTACTTTCCTCCCAAGCCATCTAACCTTTCACCACAATCTCTAACCCACCTGCCACATCACTAAGAGGATTTAGAATTCATATTTTTCACACAAAAAAAGGACGAAAAGGAAAAAAAAGTTATTGTGTTCATTTACATGCACAACAATAGAGTGTTTGGTTATTTTAGATTGCATGCCTAGGATAGTAGGATTACACACATGTTAACTTAGCATTCTTTTGAAGCAAAGCCTCTTAGCAATTACCTAGATGAGTGATGTGTTTAAGCATTTGATTTTAGTCTTTCCTTACTATATTAGACAAGATTTCAGTAGTGCAAATTTTCCCTTTCCTCATTGGTAATGAAGCTTGTTCTGAATCAATAGAAGGCTAGTTTGAGAAACCATAGTGGTCTATCGCCAGCTTAGCAGTGACAAAGAGTGGACCCATCGCATATTCTTGTGTATACAAAACTGTCACCTCCAAGTTTGTACGAACTTCGGGTTGATAAAGTAAAGTTGGTAGCCCCAGGAGTTGCAGCATTCTTGTTGCAATATCATTGCTCATCACAAGGCACCTTTCTTTTTTAAAAAATAATGATAATGGTAAAATTATTAAGTGTAGAGCTAATGAGCTAAGTAACTCATTGTGCGAAGCTCGACAATCTGCCATAATGAGATAGTTCATTGTATGGGAGTGCGAAGCACCGCACAATGAGCTAGTTCATTGTGCGGGAGTGCAAAGCACTGCACAATGAGCTACTTATCTCATTAGCTTCGCACTCCTTTAATATCCCAAAAAATAATAAAAAATAAACATGTTAATCATTTATTTTATACTTTAATTATAAATATTAAATAAATTAAGAACAAAAACAACTTGGACAATGTCAAGAGTTCTCGTAATACAAGTTTGATGACCATGGATGCAACAAGTTACAGTGTCTAGCATGGGAGTAATGGACTCACACCATGGATTTTTAATGAGGTATGCTCCATGGAGAGACGAAAACAAAAGTGAAAGAAGCAGATAATCATTACAAATTGCAATCATAAGGCTACCATTCCTAATTTTGAGCATATGCATAATTGAGCCAACACATGTTTGTGACATTGGATTTTCATCTCTATCAAGTTTTAAGTATACATTTTGTTATAACATTTTCTTTAAACTATTATTATGATGACATGAGCCATAATGAGCAACATGTGACTCCTTTGTGAAATTTCTTGGGTGTGTGAGTTTAGAGACCTACGTCTTTCGATAACAACACAAAATTAGAAGTCATTGTTAAAGAAATCGAGCAATAGAGATTTTTTGGTTTAGACAATATCCAAGAATTCTTGTTTTCCTCCATGTGTTTCAAAACCAACTCATATCCCTCCCTAATGAGAATCCTTCTGACACCTTCGAAGACAGAGGCAATCATCATTTTTCCTTTTCCTTGTTTCAGGTGAGATACTGACACGAACGAATATGTTTTCATAAAGGTGCATATTTTCTTTGACGCACTTTTTCCATATAAATTCATTGAACCATATTCTTATATGTTAAAATTTATTACATCCACAAAAGTGAAGTTTCTTTCTCATACTCGATTCAAACTTGTGTAATGTAATATTCTCATATTGGATCTTCCAAGGTATCTTACTTTTTAATAAAATAACGATAATGGTAAAATGATTAATTGCAGAGCTATTGAGCTAAGTAGCTCATTGTTCCGAGCTACGCACCCCCCATAATGATCAAGTTCATTGTGTGGGAGTGTGGAGCACCACAAAAAGATACACTTAGCTCATTCGCTCTACACTCCTTTACTCTCCCCAAAACTAATGCAAAATAAAAATGTTATTCATTTTTTATATTTTAATTATAAATATTAAATAAATTAAAAACAAGAAAAAAAACCTTAGACAATGTCCACAAACATTAGAGAAATTTCGAGGTCTAAAATGGGCCTCCCAAAGAATATTATAAAATAATATTAGAAATAATAAAATAATATTAGATTACATCATCAAATTTTAGAGAGAAAAAATAAAAAATTACTTTTGCAAGTCGTATTTTCAACTGATCTCTTTATGGTTTTACTCAAATTTCAAGAGGGAGCACTTTTTGGATGTGAAATTTAATTCATCATCAAAGGAGTACCCATGTTGCATAAATTTGATGGAAACTACTATAGGAAAATGAGAAATACATGAAAAACATGATTGTGATCATATTTTTCATGTCTTCCACATTTTAAGCGTAGTAAGGTCCATTCAAAGTATGCAATATGGATACTCTTTAGATGAGGAATTAAATTTTGAATCCAATGATTGCTCCCAATCGAAATTTGAGTAAAACCATATGGATATAAGTTGAAAAAGTATTTTTTTTTTTTTTTTTAATCTTTTTACTTTTTACTCCAAAAATGGTGAATCATCCCCATGGTCAACATCATCGTATTGAATCCTATTAGTTCTTATAAATTTGTTTATAATTTTTTATTTGAGACCTATTTTTTACATCAAAATTTTTCTAATACCTCATAATCGAAGTTTGCTGACTATGGATGTAAGAAATTACAGTGTCTAGCGTGGGAGTAATGGACTCACGGCATGAATGATCCATGTATTAAATGAAAATAAAATTTGAAGAAGATAATAATAATTACAAAAGGTGGTCATAATACTACCATTCTTGATTTTGAGTATAAGAACAGTGGAATGATCACATGATCGTGGCGTTGGATTTTCGTCTCTATCCAGTTTTAAGTATCATTTTGTTATAACATTTGTTTTAATTATTATTATAAAGACGTGAGACGTAGTGAGAGACATGCGACTCCTTTGTGAAATTTCATGGGTGTGCGAATTTAGAGTCCCGTGTCTTTATATAACAACACAAAATCAAAAAACAATGTTAAAGAAATCAAGCAGTAGATGTTTTTCAATTCAACCAACATCCAAGAAATCTTGTTTTCTTCTATGCTTTGTTTCAAAAGCAACTCATATCCCTCCAATCGAGTGTCCTTCTAATGCCTTCAAAGAAAAAGGTCGTGGTCATTTTGCTTTAGTCTTGTTGTGGGCGAGATACTCACACAGATGAATATGTTTTTGTAAAGGCGGGAAATTTCTTTGATGTGTTTCTTCCATATAAATTCATTAAACGATATTATTATATTTTAAAATTTGTTATATGCACAAAAGCGAAATTCATCTTTCATGCTCAATCTAAAGCTAAGTAATGCAATATTATCATATCGGAAGTTCCAAGGCACCTTGCTTTCTGAGAAAATAATGGTAATGGTAAAATGATTTTAGTACAGAGCTAACAAGCTAAGTAGCTTATTATGTGGAGCTCTGTACTCCCCCATAATGAGCTAGTTCATTGTGGGCGAGTGTGGAGCACGACACAATGAGTTACCTATCTCATTAGATCCACACTCCTTTAATCTCTGAAAAACTAATGCAAAGAAAAAATATTAATCATTTTTTTATAATTTAATTATAAATATTAAATAAATTAAAATCAAGCAAAAAAAACTTAGAAAATATCCACAAAAATAATAATATAAGTTCGCTAACTATGGGTGTAACAAATTATAGCGTCCACCGTGGGAGTTATGGACTCGGGGTGCATATGATCAAGGAAGGTAGGTATGCTCCATGGAGTAGATGAAAAAAAAAGTCGAAGAAGCAGATAATAATCGCAAAAGGCGGTTATCATATTACCATTCCTAATTTTGAGAATATGTATGAATATGTATAGTTGAGTGATCGCATGATCGTGGCATAGGATTTTCGTCTCTATCAAGTTTTAAGTATTCATTTGGCTGTAACATTTTTTTCTAAATTATTATTATGATGACGTGTTTAAAGCATACATTTTTATAACACAAATTAAATCATTTGTGGGGTAGAAATTTAGTGTATTATTCTATTTTGTACAGCCTATCATCATTTCATGGTCTCATGTCTAGTTTTGTATTAATGTATTCAATTGATGTCAAATAGGTTGGAATAACAGTAAGTTCATGAATCATTTCAATTTTCATTTTGTTCTTTACTTAATATTTTCTTTAAAATGAGCTTTCGATTTTGATATAATGAATGAATTATTTGTAGCGTTGCCATGAAAGGAGTGGATGGAAGTGAATTGGGTAATTATCATTATTCAAAGAAAGTGCCACGCATATCCTCATTTTCCTTTGAACAAATCCGGAGATTGTTACTCACACCAAAATTTAAGGTGCAAAATTCGGGTTGTTTTTGTCTGGTCGTTTCTCCAAGCACAATTTCGGGCTACAGTGTCATTCAAAGCCAAAGAGAAGAAGATATAAAGCACACCCAATACTTAAAATAGAGATACCAAAGACCTGAAATCTCAACTTCCTCATCTTTTCTGCCACAAAACGAGTCCAAAACACCGAAAGGGAGAGATTATCTACTAGAAAACCAAATGGGTTTGTGCGTTAATGTAGTAAGAAACCCACAGGAGAAAATATGGGCTGCTATGCTATGAAATTCCCTAGAATCAGTGGTAGAAAACAGGCAGAAAAATCATACATAGTTAAGTTTTTAATGTGCACTCCACTCTGGAGAATGTTGGTTTGATCAGCTCAAATCTATGTAATTGGGGATTGACCTGAGAAAATTGTGTGCCGCTTAGCTATGCTTTGAGTTAAATCCACTTGAGGTTATCTTTTCTGAAATCATAGGTAGTTATTAGAGGGACTAGTTATTCACCTAAGCTTGGATGGGCTCTAAGATGCATCAAAATCGCACCATAAAATCTGTTGTACATCATTTTCGAAAGACACCTCAACTAAGCTTTTTAAGTAAACTGGTACTACAATTATCATTATAGTGTTTAACCATCTGCTATAGACCACTAATAGCGGATACAAGGAAAACATGTTCTCTGATATAAAATTTGACTCCATATAAAAATATTTCTGTATTTGCACTTTCGTTATATTGGTTATATTGAACAGCTTCTATCTTTGAATGGTAGTTAGGGCAAAGAGACTATCACATCTCAATCACAATGCACTTCCCCGACAATCTCAAGTTCATTGTTTTTATTAGTGTTGTGTTTGTTATGAACACATAATTTCTTCTCCACATACCCCTATGGCACAACCTTTGTTTTGCAAAACTACATGAATTTTTGTCCACGTGGAAGCACAATGGTGGGCATAGCTCACACTTCTACATAGTGAACTACTTTGGTTGTAGCTCCAGACATATTTATGATGAAAAGTGTGCGCGGAGGAAGCTATGTGAAGTTGTTGTGTAGAGAAAGTGTGTGCTGAGAAAGCTAAGCAAAGATGGTTGTGCAAAAGAAAGATGTGCAGAGGCAAAAAACTTAGCGTAGAGGTAGGGATTATGTTGCATCACAACTATTACATTTGTTTATTATATCAACCAAAGGAATTTATTGTTATAAAAATATTTTTGACATACATCATCAAACTCCAATTTGTTATTACTTAGATTAATATATTTAATTATTACTCTTTTATATGTTAAAATCTTACATGTTTGTTTGAATGAATTATTTCTAATTATATTTTAAAAGTGAAAATTAACTTATTTTACTAAAATTAAAATATTTCATTATTATGTATATTTTTCAAATATTATTAATCAACTCCATATTACATATTTATTCTTAACACAACAAATATTATGTCAAATAATTATTTTTAAAAGTAATTTACTCTATAAAATATATTTTCCAACTTTAGATTACACATCTACTCTCACCATCACAAATAATTATAGAAAAAATAATCTAGTATATTATGCAACTTATACAAAATTTAATATGTATTCTATACATTATTAACACAAGCCAAAGTCATAACATAGGGGAAAATCATATTATTTTATTCATTTTATTACACTGATGCAAATTGTTGCAACTACTTTTAAATTTTAGATAAATTTTGCAAGAAAATTGCATTTATTTATGCCTATCTTTCTTGTTCTTTGATCAACCTTTTATTATCTGCTTTGCAATTCCAAATCTCTTCCCTGAAAGCCTTCATTTTATGAATAAGGTTCGGAGATGTTCCCTCTTCTCTCCCCATTTCCTTAGTGGAGATCTTTGCAATACTAAGTCATGCCTTTCTAGTAGGTGTCCTTATCTTTTTTTTTATTACTAGAAAGTCTTCCTATGTTCTTAAATAAGATAGAGTTATTAGTACCGTTAAAATCATAAGAATTTAACAAGTTTATTACCTTTACTTCATTTTTTCCAGCCTTATATAATCCTGAATGTTTATCCCAATGCATTAAATTTTGGTTAGTTTTCATGTAACATCACTGTATTAATATATACAACAAAATAATTTCACATAGTTACACATGCATGCATAGATATCAATTTAAAACTTAAATTATTTCCCATACTCAACCCTATCCAAGTTTAGCATTGAACCTTAGTCCTGATACCACTGTATCACACACCCAACCCCATATTCCTTCATTAGTGTTGTAGGGCATCACATTTTTGTCAAGCCTAGTCCTATAAAGCTTGATAAGGACATGGGATATCAATTTGTTTTTCACATTTATTTTGTGCTTTGCTAGCATAACAAATAGTCATAATTTTCAGAGCATTCAGGAAACCCAACTTCATCAAGAATCTCTCTGAAATTAAAGAGAACCAAGATCTGAAACTTCGACCATGGATACCTTGAGATATCCTCTCTACCTCTTCCAAGTTTTAGGGTCTGAAATCTCAAAGAAATAAATTTATAGGAAAAATTACATGCTAACATGTTTGAAGCTTGATTCAAGAGCATTTAGGATACATAACTTAGAGAATATCTCCAAAATTATATAGAATCGATATCTAAGAATTGAACTATATTTTCAATGAGAGTTCCCCTCTTTATGGTCCAAGTTTTAGATTCTAAAATCTCTTAGAAGAAAAGTTATAGTGAAGAATCCAAGATGATTGATTTGAATAAGAATTTATAAAGTACAACACCAAGATATGAAAATTGAATTAGATATTAAGTGATATTTTTCCTAATAATGGTCTAAGTATCATCCTCTGAAATCTATCATAAGAGAAGTTATAGTGAAAATGCGAAGATGGAATGTTTAGCCCATATATAAAATTTTAGTTTCCACCTTAAAACTCCAAGAATAAACCCAAAACTCTTCCCTAACTTATTTTTCACACCTGAGATCTCTTTAAATCAACGAAAAATAAGCATGTAATTAACAGGGAAGGCATGCATATGCACAACCAATCCACGGATTTGAAAATTTATAATATGATCCTTACCAAGTAGAACATATTTCCCAAATTATATAAACTTCCTTAGAGGTTAAAAAAAAAAAAAAACTTACCAACAATAGAATTCATATCCTCCATATGTTTATTTTTCATAAACAGATATCATTAAAAAAGAAATCTACCCAAGAATAAATAATTTCATACATATATTACTACAATAATCAATTTCATTTACCAACCATAGAATTACTTATTTGATCAATAAAAATTGAATCTGGATTTGGAGAAGGGTGAGACACTCTCCACCCAACCATAGGAAAGACTGTTCTATAGTATTTCTCATAGCTAGGCACCCTAGAGCTAGATTCTTGATGCCATGAAGGAAAAATAAACTCAAGGTTTTAGCACACAATTTTTAGACCAGATTTAAAATAAAAGTGAAGGCCATTCTCCTTCACACATCAGAAAAAAATATTCTTCAACCTTTCCATCTTTTACTAGGCTCATAGACATTGACAAAAAGACCATGAAAGTCTACACAACATAAGAGAGTCGCTCTGTAATTGAGTTATAATACCTTTACCCTCCCCTCTTCAGTGGTCTATGTGCCACACACAAACAAGACCATTCCTAGTTCTCGAAGCCCTTTATTCCAAAGAAAAAATGTTGCAATGAATTCACTTCCTATAAGTATATAATATGTCACTCACAACTCCTAACTAGTCACAAGGTCTAAACCTCTCTAGGGTTTGCCACCGGCTCTCTTGCCAATTAGAAACATTGTGTGAGAGGGAAAATAATGTGGGAGAGAGACAATGGAATAGACTAAGAAGATAAAGGAAGAAAAATCTCTTGGTTGATTATCGCTCTTGTTTTTACAATCACACATTGACCCTTCATATTCCCAACCTCTCGCTAAAATCTTCTTGGAAACATTAACCGTCTCATCAAAAGGGCAATTAAATCAAGATATTTTTCCTCTTAAGGAATCACAATCTATTGGATGTCCCCCTTCCTTCATCTATAGAATTTTAGCATGTTTAATAATAAAAATAAACATTACATCACAAGATCTGAAATTTGAGCCCGCACATCATCAAGATTTCAGCTCAAATGGGTTTTAATTCCCAAGTTCAAAACGTCATAGAAACAAACTTATAGCGAAAATTTCATAATGACCTATTTGCGATGGAATTCTAGATCTTGCAAAAACCCTAACTTTCTCAGATCATATCTCTGGAAATATAGCGAGACAAGATCTGAAATTCTGACCTGAGGTTCAGAACGATTTCAGCTCAAATGTGGTTTGTTTTTAGCTTTTGAAACTTCGAAGAGAAAAATTTATAGCACAAATTAAATGATGGCCTGTTTGTAGCAACAAAACCCTAGAATCCAAAGCTCTGACACCAAATGTTATGAAATTAGCTCACAAAAATATATAAATATAAATTAATGACTTCAAAATCAGCCTCTTCGAGGGGGAAACCTCCTTTACATTACCCAAATGAACAATTCTTGGATGATACAAATGACAAGACCTCCTAGCTATATATAGGAGTCTAAGGGGTCCTGAAACAATCAGAGCCTACATAACAATACTATTTTAGGGGCGCAACAATAACAATAGTGGGCTTCTATGGGGCATAATAATAACAACATCGGGACTATATGGGCACAATAATACAATAATGGGGTTCCACTAAGAACAATAAGCGGTTAAACTAGTAGTATAGGGACCTAACATATTCATTCTTTATATATAGGTATATAAATAAATATATATATAGTTTGGGAGTAGAGGTAAACTCCATTAGTTTTATGCATTTTGCAAAACATAAATGGGTATCGCATCCATAAAAAGAAATCATTTCTAGCATGAAAAAAACTTGTTCTTAAGACAATTAATGAGGTTTCGTACCTTTAGTAGTAAAAAACCAACCTAAATTCTACCCCTTGATGGAATATACTCAAATTTATTATGGCAACTTTGGTCATTCTATTACATTGAAAAAATATTGAATGAAAGTATTAGGGGAAAACGTTATTGGTAGACAACTTCTTGTTATTTCAAAATTTTGTAATAATGAACAAGAACCCAGTAGTTAGAGAGAGAGTAACAAACCATGCAAAAACTAATTTTTAGGTCAATGTGATGCTTCAACCATATTGTCTCGCTAAAAAAAAAAAAAGAGTTAAGTAGGTACATGTGATAGAGAATGTTGTGAACAAGGATAATTGGCTTCAATCAAATGATATCTAGAAATATATTCCATTTGATTTACAATCATACAATATGGGATGCATATTTTGTACAACTATTCCCTACCAAGCAATATTGGAGAAGTTTTCTATCAAATTGCATTGATATTATTGTTAGGTTTTTAATATGGAAACATAACAATTGTTGCATAAGCTATTCTAACATCTATTTTAATGAATTTGATAATTGATCTTGTTTCCAATGAATGAATTATATTATTTTTTCTACTAGGTTGTTATCTAATGTTTAAGGTGATGTGTCAACATGTTGATGACCTAGGTTCAAACACTGGTACACATTGTTCCCTAGAAATTAAGTCGCTATGGAGTTTGAGAACATTGTAACCTTTATTTATGATTCATGTATAGGATGCATATGTACATGCATACTGATTGTTTTATTTGTTTTGGATATACACATTGGATTATTCATGGCCCAACAAGGTGTTGGAGTAGTGTTAAAAAAGAAAACATGAATTCATGAAAAGAAACCACTGCAAGATAGTTAAGATGAAAAAGGAATGTCAAAATCATATGGCATAACTCGACTATGTGTGATGTAATTTTGAATGCCAATCAATTATTTTCTCGGCTAAGGAAATGTTTAAGCTTGTCATTAAACTTCAAATATAACATTGTAATCCACACTATATTAACTATCATTGACAATGGTCTGCTTTAGGATTAGATGGAGGTCATGTTTCTCTGTTATTTAGATCTTGTCTTGTGATAGATTCAATCTCAACACCTAATTTACTTGGTATTGTACAATTGTATTACGCGTGATCACCTCTATGTTATCATTCTCTCTCATTGTGTCCAATTTTCCCACAAACACAAGATATATGGCCAGGATTAGCTCAATAAAGGGACTTGAATCCTTTGATATGAATTGTTGTAGTTAGGATCTAGTTTTAGAAGTTGAACATGTCGACTATTTCTCTATTCTCCATTTGACAAACCAAGCTTGGTTTTATTGGACCTCCCTAACTGTAGCTATGGATAAATGATTAAAAGGAACCTTTGGCATAGAATTGATTTTATGTTAATCATACTAAAATTGTTTGAAAACATGTGGATAATGTGACTGATGTAGGGAAACTGCAGAAAGCAATTTGTCGGCAAGAATCCAAATGTATTGGAAGAACAAGCATTTCTTCGTATTGATTAAATGCAATGAAATTGAAAATAAGGAATCATAGTTAAATGATAGGAAATATTAAACCTATAGCTACTAAAATAGTAGTAGTTATATTAAATTTATGATATTAACTGTTGTAAACAAGATTGTAGAAGAAGGCATCTCATGTCTCTCACAAAATTGATTGAAACAAATGTTACAAGTAGCACTTGAAGGCGACTTGCTGGTAGAACTCCTTTGTATCCTATATCTAGGAAAGATCTCATTTATGTGGCAATGCAATGGGAACCTGTAATTTCAGAAAGGACTACCTGAGAATGTGGAAATAAACTGTAAGATGCAGAAATGACTAGAGAATACACCAAGGATGGTGTGAATTTAAGGGGGGGAGGAATGTAATACCCCTTTGTTGCTATCATGTTGGGAAATGTTAGACTGAGTTAGAACAGAAAACCTAGGACTAGGGGTAAAAATGGGAGTAAATATTTTATTACCAAATAGATAAAGGAAATTTAAATTCTTTGAAAATGAGACACCTAGAGATGAGACTCTTGCCAAATGAAATCCCATTGGTGAATAGGAGTGATAATTATTTCATGATAAGGATTCTAGATCAAATTTTAGATAAGCTTAATGGATGGGAGCTAAATATCCATTAAGCTCCTTAGCTGGAGAAAGATGATAATTTTGGAAAAAAAAATAAAAGCCTCACAGGAGAGAAAGGAGAGATTTTATGGGAAAATCCTAGGAAAGTGGATAAAAATATCCACAAAAGCGAGACACTGCTAAAGGAAACCTTATCATGAAAGAAGGGAATTAAATACTCATTAAAGAGATCAACAATATGTTGTTGATCAATTGGCAAGCACTCTCGACTCAAGGGTTAACTAGAGGAACTTAGTTCTAGGTTTGGTGGTGGTGCTCAATTTTCCAAGTGACAGTCTTTCAGCTAATTTGGCTTGAATCAATTGCATTGGATGTTTCTAGATCATTTGACTCCTTATGTTTTATGTTGTTCTTATTTACCATACGAATAGACATGCATTTGATTTCCATGCTTATAAGCTGATTAGATGCATCTATATGTGACAACTATTGAACATAAATTTAGATAAAGTTATTTTTAGAGGTTTGAGCATAATATGTGGTTGTTAGTATTATAACATGGAGTTATTAGTATTTTTCGAGTTTTTAAGAGATCTTGTGTACGATAAGTAATTAAATGTGTTTTAGGTTGAGATGCTGAGGAGGATTGGGGAATTCTTGGGAGGGGAGTTTGAGTTGTGTGATATTCAATCTCCACCACGTTTAATGATAGTCAAACCCAAGAAAAATCAAAGATTATCTCTCCAAATCACATTTTGATCAGGTTTAGACCAGAAAGTTGTGTACGAATCATTGGAGAAAATGAAAAGGGAAAAGAGATAAACGAAGGTGTCGATAAAGTGAATATGATTTTGGTTGTGTTGTATTTTCATGGATTTTCTATCAATATAATAACAATTAATGAATGCTTTTGACATGAAAATTCAGTTTCTCATGCCTCTAAATTGAATGGCGAGAATTTCAACCCAGATGTAGAGAATTTGAGGTTGTCGAGTTGCAGCATCTAGAATTGCTTATGGAGACTCTAGTTTCAAGGGATGTCAGTGTTGTTAAGAGTGTTGTTTCTAGAGAATAAGGGCACTCATTGATACCCAACATCAAACAGAGTTGGTACTCTGTATTGGCGATTTGTGTTCATGGTTTTCGTTGTTGGAATATTCGACCCCATGATGGAAATCAATTATCTCTTATAACAAGAGGCATATAATAGTAGGGGTTCACAAGGTTGAATCCCTCTATTGGAGAGGGACAAAGACTAGAGCGATGGCTCATAACTATCTTCATCGATGGATTCAAAAAACAGGTCTCCTTCCCTCTGGCTTCCTTAACGATCTATCCTCACAATACCTAACATGGAGCATATGTTCTCCTCGCATTTGGTTGTTGTTCCTCTTTCCCTCTGCATGGAAAGTTCATCATATAAAGTCACTTGTACATATACACATTTATGGCCATTAATTACAGCCCCAAAATCCAGCGATTAGGGTTGGTTGTAGTTTTAGATTAGAGAGATGAGAGATGATATGAGAAGATCATCTTAGTCCTGTCGAGGTAAGTGGAGTGGCAACTTGTTCTTTGCTATTCCAATGATATTCATAGTGATTTTGTACCCTCTATTGTTTCCACTGTGCCCTCTGGAGGGGTTTCTGTTTCCTCTTTAATTCTTCCCCCTAACGACGACGATCACCTTAGAGAATGGATCACAGGAGATGGACCTAAAATTAGATGGATGGGACCGCGTGACAATTTTGTGCTTCCTGTTAGTTTTTTGCATTCATCTGCCTCGACTCTTTCAAGATGCTAATGTTGTGCTTTGAGGTGGGTCCTCTAGTAAAACCACAAGTAAGATCAAATCTTTCTTATTTGATGGTGGTCGTTGTTTTCCCAATCTAGGTCCGTGAACTCAACTCAGAGGGGAATTCTGAAATGAGACCTTCAAAATTGACAACATTGCTGAAAATGAAAACATAAGAATGCCTCTTATTAATACTCCTATCCCTCTATTCATTTAGGACTCAGATTCCCCAAAATGTGATACTTGTATTCTATGGGGTGCATCTCTACTTGTTTCTAGATATTTTTCATGGAAGCTATGAATTATCACAAATGCGTGTTTGGGAGAAGAAATAGAACTCCATTTCAATGTACCCTATCTTTCTATCTCCCTGGAAGACCTCTTGGGAAATAGATGGAACCTCATTTTAACACAAACTTTGTGCCAATATATGTATAATCCAATCCTGAACACCTATTGGAATACCCAAAAAACATGTGACCAGGAGAGATGTGATTTGTGAGACAAGAGATATTAAAAGAATTTTTCCAAGTGCTGCATCAATTTTGGATCCAGATGAAGAGTTTGTTTGGAACCAGTGGTTGTCATCTTCTTTTAAGAAAATTGGATTACAAGGACATTGGGTTATTATTTTGCAAGTTTGTTTCGCATTGTTAATTTCTTGTTTGTAGCACATTTTCTTAATTCTCTTATTAGCTTATTTCATTCCTTGTCTTCTCATCACTCACCCTCTGCTTGATGGCTTCTCTTCCTCGAGTCGGATATGAGATATGCTTCCAGAGGTATTGGTAGAGCAGGAGAAGACCCACTTCTCAGGTCTCTTGGGGTAGCAAAGGTGATAGTTACTCTGGAGTCTTGATACTTACTGGTTGTTTTAAGGAGTTTTTGTAACAAAATATCCTATTTTGAAAGAATAAAACAGACAGTCTTGAACGAGATATGTGAAAAAGACACTAGATGTATCACAAAGGACTTATTTCTTGAATGGAGACTTTGAAGAAGATTTATTCATTCTTCAACCAAAAGGTTTTGTTGTAAAGGAAAAATAATAGAAAATATGTAATCATTATACAATCTAAAACAACCATTTCGAGCTCAGTATGAAATGTTAGCCAAGCATATTATGAAATTAAATTTATCACTTTAATATTGATGTTGCAACTCTTTTTGTGAATAAATTTTGAAAAAATATTGTATATCTTTTCGTTTATGTAGATGTTCTATTAACAATAGGGAATAATGAAAACTATCTTACATCAATAAAGGAAATGTTGAAGAATACTTTTGATATGACATATTTGGGAGACCTTCACTACTACATGTGGATTGCAATGACCCACCATCTAGGTATATATTCCTCTCTAAAAATAAGTACATTAGATAATTTTTTAATATATTTGGCATGATTTCATGCAATCCTTTATCTACACTAATGAAACAAAATCTAATGATTACAATAAATGAAGGGAATGAATTTAAGGATACAAAAAAGTATAAATGTCTTATGGGAAGTCTTATTTACCTAATCACTACCAAACTAGATATTTCATTTTCCATCGGAATTATTCCCAGATTTATGCAACAACCTTATGAAGGAGATTGTTCTATTACAAAATCATTTCTAAGCTACTTGAAAGGAAACCAAGACTTTGCAATGAAATATTCACATGTGGATGACTTAAGTTCAAATGAATATTCTTATTTAGAATTTAATGGAGACAAAGAAAAAGGAGTATCTCCTCTATGCTATTTTATGAGTCTTGGATCAATAGTTGTCTCTTGGAGGTTAAACAAACAATCAGCTCTAAAGGTTACATGAAAGATGCAAAATATGTGGCGATAATAAAAGAAACAAAGGAGATTGTGCAGATTAGGAAAGTCTTTAGTTCTTGTAGGAAAAAAAGTGAATTCTACTCATATCCATATTGAAAATACCCATGCAATCAAGTTTGCAAATAATTTCATATTCCATGATCAAACCAAAAACATCGACACAAAGGATCATTTTATTCGATAACATGTGGAGGTTAATACTATTCATCAAATACATTGTTCCACAAATGAGAAAATTGCAAACATCTTCACTAAAGCACTTGAAAGAGAAAAGTTTTAATTAGAATGATGGTTGGGCTCATTAACATCCCTTCATATTAAGGGGTGAATGTGATATGTAAATATAAGAAATATGAACCACTAGAACATGAAGAGACATTAGACCTTGTAATTTGCAACTAAAGGTCATGACATTTTGTATATATATGTATGATTTTTTAATGGAAAATAAATCCATTTTGGGAGTTACTTCACTTGGTATGAAAATGTGCATTGTTGGTTCTTGTCAATATAAGATTTGCATCATATTTAGTTTATATCATTTTTTTGAATCCCGCATTTTCCATAATTCCATTTTCTTTGTCATCTTTTCCTCTAACACCTACCATAACATTGTTCCTTTCTTACCCTTGCATCTATTCTTTAATCCATGAGAAAATTAATCAACTAGTCATAGTAAATGGTAATGACACTCATATGTTATTAATAAATTAGCTGCAAATTAGTTTCCCAATGCTATTTCTAAGGAACAAATAATAAATAGTGAATGAACCATGGAATGTCATCTCTCTCTTTTCGTATTAACATACTTCATCCTATCGTGAATATGTCACATGGCAATTCATAGTTTATTTATTGCATGAGTAATGATATGTTTCTATTTGTTAAAATTAAATGCATGTTATAGCTTGAGCATATAATATGATTATTGTTTCATGACATTTGTGTGTCTTTCAACAACTTAGTATGTAATTCATGGAATCCCACTTTTAACATATATAATAGGAACAAAATATATAATTAAATAATTGAATATAATCTCAAAATTTCACTTATCTCCTACAAGTTTTGTGAAGCTCATAAAAAGGATAAAGCATATTTTTTCTTTATTTCACATAAAACTATTCTATGACTAAATTTGATATTGATTACTATTGGTGAAAGTTTATATCCTCTATGTTTTTCATGAAGTTCTAATGTGAACATTCATTAAAAAAAGCATCATCAACATCACAAAATCTAAAATTGTGATTACAACAATGAGAATTTTGATTCTATTCATTCATTTTATAGCATCATTAGACCTTCACTCCTTTTTGCTCTACAATGATCATTCACATTTTCTCAAATTCATGCGTATTTGTCTATCACGCTCTTTCACTTTTTGCTTCTTATTTGTAGCACCATTGATATCAATGTGACAATACTTGCAATTTTTTTAGAGTGCCCCATAGATCTCTTCCTTTTCACCTCATCCTGAGCCCATGATTAAGGAGATGTATCCTTTGTAGCATTAATACTTGGAACAACATTTCTAAAGTTTGGGGATATTCATACAAAAATATAGGGATATAGTAATATAATTTTTATTATAATCAAACTTATTTGTTATAGATTCGGCTCTAACATCACATGATTTTATGCATTTTTTCATGGTTTGAAAAATAGAGTGAATGATCAATACCTTCAATAAGAACAACCTAGATATTAAATAATTAGTGTAGTCAAGCTAATTTATCATGTTCTTACAACCTACAATACAAGTAGAATTATGACCTTTTAGAAAAGGCCTAAATGTCTATTACAATTTATTTTGTTTTGATATCTAGAACGAATGTGACTCCTAGGGTTAAATGAGATGAGATGCACAAAAATATTTGATTTTATGACCGTGTTTAAATTTTTTTGGTACCATTTTAACAATTTGAAATTCCCTTAAAAAATGGGTTCAATGTGTACACATATAACTTCTCAAAATATTATTTCACTTCCAAGCTAGGGTATAAATCTTGGTTTGAAGACAACATTATCAATCTAAAGTTGTGGCACTAGAGATTTATTTGGAAATTCAACACTCTAATTAGAACAAAGCTTTACTTGTGGGTTTTTAGGTCCCTATACTACTAGTGTAACCCCTTATTGTTATTAGAGCAACCTCCTTATTGTACTATTGTGCCCATATAGTCCACATGATGTTATTATTATGCCCCATAGAAGCCCACTATTGTTATTGTTATGCCCCTACAATATTATTTTTATGTAGGCTCTGATTGTATTGGGACCCCTTAGACTCCTATATATAGAAAGGAGGTCCTATCATTTGTATCATCCAAGAATTGTTCATTTGTGTAATATAAAGGAGGTTGGCCCCTCTAAGAGGCTGATTTCTAAGTCGTTGATCTATATTTTCTATCTTTTTGTGAGTTTCTTTCATAACATTTGGTGTCAGAGCTTTGGATTCTAGGGTTTCACTGCTCCAAAGAGGTCATCGTTGAATTTTCGCTATAAAGTTTTTTTTGTAAAATTTCAATAGTTAAAACAAAAACCCATTTTAGCAGAAATCTCTCTGAACCTTGGGGCCGAATTTTAGATCTTCTTTCACTATATCTTTGGAGCTACAATCCAAGACATTTAGGGTTTCTATAGGCTCCCAAATTACATCCCAAACAGATGACCTTGTACAAATCGTCATAACTTTCTCTATGAGCATCAAATTGAAATTTCGTCAAAATTTATAGAAAGAGGACGGACTGTACATTTCTCTGTATTGTTTTCAAGTCTGTAGGTTGAAGAAGTAACATGTGGATGGTCATACAAGTTCGCTTTACTGAACTAGTCTATAATTAGGTCACCATAGGAAAATTTGCATAACTCTTTATTGAATAATCGAATATTGATCAGACTAGCGGGGTTAGAAAGAGGACTCAGAGAGCTACCACAAAACACAATTTCAGAACTTGGAGATCTAAAATTACAAAGTTACACTCGTTTCAATATCAAGCTCCAAAAATCAAGAATAGGCGATATGAGGAAGTTTGAGGCAAGGACCCGATAAATTGGATACTACAGATGGAGCAATATTTTGATCTACATGATGTACAATTGTTACAATGGTACGTATTGCATCTTTATATTTAGTATTGAATTAATTTGTATGGTCTAAAGGGCTTTTTTCTGGTAAACCACTTGTCACTTAGTCAATTTTCATGGAGGAAATGATAGCACATTATGAGGATACAAAGAGAAACACCTTCTTTAGTCAATTGATAAATCTCAAACAAAAGGGTTCAATGGCAGAGCACATGGAGGACTTCCAAAAATTAAATATAAGGGTAAATGGTATTCCAGAGAAGCAAAGGATTGATATCTTCGCATGGACTTTAAAGGATAACATTCAACATGAAGTTCATCTTGGGGAACCTGATTCATTGGAGAAGCCAATCAGGTTGGCAAGAAAAATTGAAAGCAGAATTATGGAAGCAAGGAATCCTACCACTCACAACTATAAATATGGAAGTGTTTTTTCTCCTAGCCTTTCACAACCTACAAGGTTTACACCACAACAATTGGAAGAAAAAAGAGAAAAATGGCTTTGTTAAATTTTTTATAGCAAATACACTAAAGGTCATAAGTGTGCTTAGAATAAATTATTTTACATAGATTGTGAAGAGGATGAAGAAAATCATCAAGAAACATCAAAATAAGAGGATATACACCAAGAACCAACCCCAGAGAAAAAAGAAATGAATCCAACCATATCTTGTAAAGAATTGGTAAGAATTACGACTCCTCAAACTCTCAAGATAGAAGGACATATCAAGAAGAAAAGGGTTCAAGAAGTGAAAGATCACATCAAGCAACAAGAAATGAATCTGACCATATCTTGTAATGCATTGGAAGGAATTACCACTCCTAAAACTCTCAAGATAGAAGGACAACCCCACTTTGGTAAAGAATAGAATGAAACAATCGTAAGATCAACATCGTAGCGAAAGAACTTTTGATGTAGGTGATTGGGTATTTCTACGACTACAACCATAGAAACAAATGTCCCTCAAGCAAACTAATAAGGATAATAAATTATCACCGAAGTATTATGGCCAGTACAAGGTGTTACAAAGGATTGGTACTATGGCATACAAATTGGAGCTTCATGCATCTTCCTGATTGCACCTAGTTTTCCATGTTTCATGATTAATGAAGGTTATAGGTGAGAAGATCTCAGTTCAAACAATATTGCTAGAACTTGACGAGGAAGGAAAAATCATATTAGAACCCGAAGCAGTCACAAAAGCAAGAAATTGACCGCTACGAAATTGATCAATTTTAGAGTATCTCATCAAGTGGAAGAACTTACCCGCTAAAGATTCCACATGCGAGGACAAGAATTTTATATAGAAGCATCCATAACTACTCAAGCATTGAGGACAACACTTTTTGAAGGAGAGGGGCATGTTAGGTCCCTATACTACTAGGGTAACCCCTTATTGTTATTAGTACAAACCCCTTATTGTATTATTGTGCCCATATAGTCTTCATGTTTTTATTATTATGCCCTATAGAAGCCCACTATTGTTATTGTTGTGCCCCTACAATGTTATTGTTATGTACGCTTTGATTGTATTGGACCCCTTAGACTCTTATCATAGAAAGGAGGTCTTGTCATTTGTATCATCAAAGAATTGTTCATTTGTGTAATGTAAAGGAGGTTTCCCCCTCGAAGAGGTTGATTTTGAAGTCGTGGATCTAGGTTTTCTATCTTTTTGTGAGCTGGTTTCATAACATTTCTCTCACTGAGAAATTTCTTACCTGGGATGTTCTCATCAAAGGAGGTTGGTTTGGGCCAAACAAATTCCTTCTATGCAAACGAAAACTATGTTTCACTTATTTGTCCATTGTAGTTATGTCAATGAGGTTATTGATATCATATGGAGAATGTTTTGGTTGATTGTTTTAGATTTTGGTTTTTGGATAAGTATGTTAAAAGTTTCCAAGGTATTCCCTTTCTCTTTTCAAATTTCTTATGGATAGCTTAGAATCTATGTATTTTATAGGATTGGTTCATACCTCCTAAATATTGTGCAACCAAGGTCATCTCTATTTCTATGTACTTTTGATCAAAACCAAATAAATCACTCACAAGATCTCCTCAAATTCTTCAGTTGGATTATGATGTGCCACATAGTGTCTTTACGGGGTCATTCAAGGTTAGTTGCCTCATTGTAGGGAGAGTGTAGTTCTCCATTTCATTCATTCACATTTTATGTATTGCATATATTCCCTAGGCTATGGGTCCAACAATAATGTTGAATTCATTTCTCTCTCATTTCTCTGAGAGATACCTCGAAAGGAGGTAAAAATGATTCAAGTTATAGGTCATTATAAATTGATGATTGTTATGAAACCAGCTCAAGAAAAGATAGAAAAGATAGATCAATGCCTTAGAATTTAGCCTCTTCGAGGGGGCAACCTCCTTTACATTACATAAATGAACAATTATTGGATGATACAAATGAAAAGATCTTCTTTCTATATATAGGAGTCTAAGGGGTCATAACATAATCATAGTCGACATAACAATAATAATGTAAGGGCACAATAATAACAATAGTGGGCTTCTATGGGGCACAATAGTAACAATATGGGCACTACATGGGTACATCAATATAATAAGTGGGTTGTAATAACAACAATAAGGGGTTACACTAGTAGTATAGGGGCCTAACATGCCCCTCTCCTTCAAAAAGCGTTGTCCTCAACGCTTGAGTAGTTCTTGATGCTTCTGTATAAAATTATTGTCCTCCCATGTGGAATCTTCAGTGGGTATGTTCTTCCACTTGATGAGATACTCTAAAATTGATCAATTTCGTAGCTATCAGGTTCTTGTTTATGTGACTGCTCCAGGTTCCAATATGATTTTTCCTTCCTCTTCAATTTCTAGCAATATTGTTTGAATTGGGATCTTTTGCAACTTTTTAATAAGTGGCCATACTTCTTCATCCTTCTTCCATTCATCCCTTGCTTCGTTTATCCAATCTGGTTGGATAATAGAAATAGCACAAAACAATGCTTCCACATCCTCATCCTTGAAGAGTCTTCCCATTCGGTAAGGTCGCCATTTTTTAAGTGCATGTAGTATTGCAAACATTTCCTTCTCATAAATAGCTTGCTTGACATGTAGAAGTAAAAATACCCAATCACCTACATCAAAACATTTTTCACTACGATGTTGATCTACCTGTTGTTTCATTTGATTTTACACCGAAGTGGCATCATCATTTAAAATTCGGAGAACTTGTTATTGATGCTCGATATGATCTTTCACTGCTTGAACCTTTTTCTTCTTGATATGTCCTTCTATCTCTAGAGTTTGAGGAGTGGTAATTTCTTCCAATCCTTTACAGGATATGGCTGGATTCATTTCTTGATGCTCGATGTGATCTTTCACATCTTGAACATTTTTCTTCTTGATATGTCCTTCTATCTTGATAGTTTGAGGAGTGGTAATTTCGACCAATGAATTACAAGATATGGTTGGATTCATTTCTTCTTTCTCGATGTGATCTTTCACTTCTTGCACCTTTTTCTTCTTGATATGTCCTTCTATCTTGAGTGTTTGAGGAGTGGTAATTCTTGCTAATGCTTTACAAGATATGGTCTAATTCATTTCTTCTTTCTTTGGGGTGGGGTCCTAGTGTATATCTTCTTCTTTTGATGTTTCTTGATCCTTTTCTTCCTCCTCTTCATATTCTATGTAAAATAATTTCTTCTCAGCACACTTATGACCTTTAGTGCATTTGTTATCACAATTGCAACAAAGCCCTTTTTCTCCTTTTTCTTCCAATTGTTGTGGTGTAACCCTTGTAGGTTGTGGAAGGCTAGGAGAAAAAACACTTCCATCTTTATAGTTGTGAGGGGTATGCTTCCTGGTTTCCATAATTTTTCTTTCCACTATGTCACAAAGCCCTTTTACTCTTTCCAATTGTTGTGGTGTTGCTCTAAAGAAGGTGTTGCTCTTTGTATCCTCATAATGTGCTATCATTTCCTCCGTGAAAATTGACCACGTAACAAGTTATTTACGAGAACAAAGCCCTTCATACCATAAAAATTGATCTGGTTCTAAATATGAAGATGCAATACATACCTTTTGTAGCAATGGTACACCATGTAGATCAAAATATTGCTCCATCTGAAGTATCCAATTATCGGATCCTTGCCATCAAAATTCCTCATCTTGCTTTTTCTTGATTTTAGGAGCTTGATCTTGAAACGACTGTAACTCTGTACTTTCAGATCTTTAAGTTCTGAAATTGCAACCTTTGGTAGCCCTTTTTGTTCTCTTTCCAATGCCACCAGTCTGATCCAAATTGGATTCTCCAAGAAATAGTTATGTGAAATCTCCCACAGTGACTTGATTATAGACTAGTTCAGTAGAACAAACTTGTATGACGTGCCACGATTCACTGTTTCGACCTTTGGATCTAAAAAATCATAAAAGAAACTACAGTCCGTCCTCTTTTTGTACCTTCTTACGAAATTTCAATCCGATCCCCAGAGAGAAAGTTATGACGATTTTCCCCAGGTCATCTGTTTGGAATGTAATTCAGGAGGCTGCAAAAAGACCAACTTCCTCAGATCATATCTCCACAAATATAGCGCGAAAAGCTCTAAAATTCGGAGCCGAGGTTCAGAGAGATTTCTTCTCAAATGGGTTTTTTTTGCAACTTCTGAAACGTCGCAGAAAAAAGGTTATAGCGAAAATTCCACGATGACCTGTTTGGAGCAGCGAAACCCTAGAATCCAAAGCTCTAATACCAAATGTTATGAAACCAGCTCAAGAAAAGATAGAAAAGATAGATCAACGCCTTAGAATTTAGCCTCTTCGAGGGGGAAACCTCCTTTAGATTACATAAATGAACAATTCTTGGATGATACAAATGAAAAGACCTCTTTTCTATATATAGGAGTTTAAGGGGTCATAACATAATCAGAGTCGACATAACAATAATAATGTAAGGGCACAATAATAACAATAGTGGGCTTCTATGGGGCACAATAGTAACAATATGGGCACTACATGGGTACATCAATATAATAAGTGGGTTGTAATAACAGCAATAAGGGGTTACACTAGTAGTATAGGGGCCTAACAATGATTGATTGGGAAAATTATCAAGATAGGGTCAACAACATCAATCATGAGACCATCTTACATGAAATTGAGTAGGTATTGCACTCCTTTGAATGGATTTCATATTTCCATATTCTTTATAAACTTATTGAGGAATTTAATGCCTTGTCTAAAGAATATCTCTTTCTACAAAGTGAGTTTGATTTCCTTTAAGAGTTTAATGGATTCGAGATGGTGTCCATGTAGACGAGGCTTTGATATGTTATAACTTTTATCAATATAAAAGTTCATGGCTTTTCAGTTTTATGTACTTTGGAATGAGGGAATTAAGCAGAAGCATATGTTAGTGCGATAATGTTTTTTTGCTAGTTAAATAATTATTATGTTGACCTTTAAGAATGGATATATTCTTCTTCTAAATATATAATTTTTTTCTTGTATCAAAAATTAAATGTTATATTTATTATTAATTTTTTTATTGAAATGTCAAGTAGAAAAATATTATTTTAAATAAATTTTGTTAAAATGTATGTTTAATTTATTCTTTGTGAATTAAAATATAGTTTAAAATTTTACCTGGAACTAAATAAAGATATATATCTCAATTTTTTATATATGAATGAATGCTATATTTCTTATTAATTCTTTTATTAGAATTCCAAATAACTTTATTCAAAATGCATTTTGCCATTAATCACATCATTGATTTTGAGTCAACTTTTGGAAAAAACCATATCTCACATAAGCTATAAATAACATAGGTGCGTCATCTTTATTATTTATACTTTCCCTGAGATGGTTTCTCGTCCTCGTCCTCACGATGAATCAAAAAAACGTTAACTCCAAATCAATGATTTGATTAATCCGAAATGTATTTTTAATAACGACATAGATGATAGAATTCTGAAATCTATATCCAATAACTTGATCAATTAAAAGGAAAATATTTATTCAAAATAATTTTTTTTGAAATATATATTTAGCTTATTCTTGTGAATTAAAATATAATTTTAAATCTTAATTCAAATTAAATAAAAATATAGACCTTAAATCTAAAATTAAAAATAACATGAAACATTTATATTTTAAATATTTTATTAATTGTAAAAACATACTTCTTTTAATAATTAAATATTATATTATGAATCATGTTTATAAATTAAAAATTAGTTTTTCCTATTTATGTCTTCTTTGAATGAGAATGTATGATGAATAACTTTGGAGAGTTTCTATATGTCCCAATATGTTTCTTGTCATTAGAAATTCCATGGTCCTATAGAAATAGGTAGTTGAACATACTAACTTTAAAAAGCTTCTTTAAAATATTTCAACATATTTAGAGAAAATCTGGCAAGGATTTTTGTAAATCTAAGTTATAGTTGTTAAATTTCAATATTTTAGGTGTCTTAGACATTTTTTATGGTGCTGAATCCATTTCCACCATCAAAAACACGATTAAAATTTTACAAGATTTTTTGAAATTTTTTTGCCCAAATTCCAGCCACTTTTGGCTGTCCGCGCAATGCCACTTTTGGATGTCACGACAATTCCTCTGCCTAGGATGTTTGATCCATTCCGACAGCCGTCATTATATTTATGCTTAAAAAAAATGTTTAATTACATAATTAATAATAAACAATATGCCAAGTGATAATAATGAGTTAATCTAGAGTGATAATTAGTACTATAATCTCTGAGCGTTCACATGTGCCACTACCATGAAAATGGATAAGTTGGAGATTGAAGTTGCGATTTTCATACAAGAAATGTCTTTATAGAATACTTTGTTACGAACTAGTATACACTCGAGAGTTGTTGACAACATTATTATTAAATTCATAGTAGAACATTGATATAATTATTGTTAGATTGGTAATAGAATATGTCATGTCTTTAAAGAATATGTAATGGTTTGTGGATAAACACCTTAACATTTTGGAATTTCCATTCTGGAAACTAAAATAAAATATCTTATAGCAATCATCCGCGTCATTCGATGCGAGTGTTCCACGTTGAAAAGTGATTCCATTTAATAAGAAATAACGTTATCTTAAGATTGGACAAATGCACAATCTTACAGACCAACTACCATGTCTGTTTCTGAAATGTAGAAACAAATGTACAACGCAACCACCATGTGTATTCTTTTTTATTTCATCTTCCATGTTTTGAGCTCGCCATTTAGCCATATAAGCAAATTGTTGAAATTGAATTTTGGAAATTATCTTTGCCGTTCAGATTCACTCATCTCTGCTGCAAGTTGAAAGAATAAGAAAATAATACTTTGAGAAAAGACATCTAGCCATATAAGCGAATTGTTGAAATTGAATTTTGGAAATTATCTTTGTCATTTAGATTCACTCATCTTTGCCGCAAGTTGAAGGAATAAGAAAATAATACTTTGAGAAAAGTAAAATCTGCGTAAACCCTAGCCATTCTCTTTGGCGAAGATTGATTGCGAGGATCAGTGATTCAATTTCTGTCAAAATCTCCACATCTCTGATTGAAGAAAAATTTAAGGGTTTTTTTGCAAATTTAGTGAAGATATTTGGTATCAATTTCTATCAACCAGAGATCATAGATCCAATCCGTTCTGCGGGTTGTGGTTCGATCCAATTCGGGGCACATGGGTCTTTTGCAATACCTGCATCCATGGGCTTGGTAATAGCGTGGTAGACTATGCTATCTCCGATCTCCCTTTATACAACGAAATAATAAATTTTGACATCTTAAACGACCACGAGCCTGACTCTGATCATAGGCCTTTACTTATAACTTTGAATTTTGCCATGCATAGAGATCCCATAGAAGATAATACTTATAGCCAAAAGAACTTAATATTTGTTAGAAATAAAAAAGGTCTCTTTCTAAATGAATTAAAAACTAATTTGATTCCTTTATCTAGTATAGACAACATAGAATAACTCTATCATAATTTTACTACAACGCTCTCATATTCTATTAACAAGTTCTCAATTGAAGTTTCAAGTAATAAAAGAAATATCAAAACCAACCCATGGTATGACAAAGATTGTAAAAGTGGGAGGAGAGCAATTAAGGAAGGAACTTAATCTTTGATAGAAATAAAAAAGATATCTTTTTAAATGAATTAAAAACTAATTTGATTCCTTTATCTAGTATAGACAACATAGAAGGACTCTATCATAATTTTACTACAACCCTCTCATATTATATTAACAAGTTCTCAATTGAAGTTTCAAGTAATAAAAGAAATAGCAAAACCAACCCATGGTATGACAAAGATTGTAAAAGTGTGAGGAAAACAATTAAGGAAGGTGTTGATGGATCTCTTAAAATTGACAAGATAAAAATATACAAAGCCCTAACTAAAAGGAAAAAAAGGTAGTATATTCGTAAAAGACAAGAGAATATCGTACACCTCTCTAAGGTAGCTCCTAAGAAATTATGGAGGCAGATTATAACTAGGAAAACTAAAGATAATAATAAAATTGCTTTACACGGCTGGAATTCCTACCTTAAAAAGCTTTATGAATCTCCAAATGTCATGGATAACTTTGAAACCCTGCTCACTACAAAAGAAGTTTTCTCAATTGAAGACAATGATTTTGGGATTAATCGTCTTGCTAATGGGAAAGCTAAGGACATTGAAGGTTACCAGGTGGAAATCCAAAAAATTGGAGGTCTTGTCCTCATCCCCCACATCCACAAGCTTTTCAATCAAATGGTCAAGAAAAGGCTCCCTAAACCATGAACTCAAAGCCTCATTATCCCTATTTTTAAAAGTGGGAATACAAATAACCCCTATAATTATTTGACAATTATGATCAACCCTCTCCTAGCCAAGTTATATGGTATTATTTTGGAAAAGAAATTGACAATATGGCTTGAAAGTGAAGGTAAGTGAGCTAAAGGCCAAGCAGGTCTTAGAAGGAAACACTCAACAATTGATCAACTCGTTACACTTAGGATCATTATGGATGAATGCCGCAATGATAAATCCAATCTTTTTGGTTGCTTTGTGGACTTTAGAAAGGCTTTCGATATGGTTCCTAGAAACAACCTATGGAATAGATTAGGAGAGCTAAAGGTTCCTTTTGAGTTGAGAGTTGCCACTATAAGGTTATACAAGAATGTAATTTTTTTTTTTTTTGTGTAAAGACTAAACTATTGTATTAAAAAGTGGAAAAATATTTACAAAGAGGACTTAACCTCTGAGGATGCATGAGCCCACCCTCTATCAGAAAAGCAGAGCAGGTGCAAGTGGCCACCTGAATTACAAAAAGAGATCCCATCTAAATGAACATAAGCAGAGCAGGTGCAAGTTGCCCCCTAAATTACAAAAAGAGACCCCATCAAAATGAACAACAACAAGCAGAATTGTGAATCCAGAAATTCATAAGCTTGTGGCTTGTGGCTTGCTGCTTGATAGCAGTGTTACAGAGAAGAGTAAGGAGACCGTCAGATTCCAGAGTTCTGGAGACACCATGAGCTCTGAAAGATCCCAAACCCACTGACAAAACTAGGCGCCACGCATATAGTAGAACCACCACAAAAGGGTCCCAAAACATGAAAATCGATCAAAAGATGCAACAAATACTAAGCCTTCGGAGGCTCACCTTGTACGCTATCATTGGCCTCGTGCGGGAGAGGAAGCCAATCGAGCATAATTCCATCTCCCATATCTTCCAGACGAACTTCCAGTGGAGGAATCGGATGCGAATGAGTAGCCAATCTATCAGCAGGAGCAACTGGAATAATGTCATCCGGAGGAGGGGCTTCTTCATTACCGTCCTCGTCATTCATCTGGGCGTTCTGGGTTCGAACTTGCTCCCCGTGGTCCGCCTCCGGGCTGTCTGTTTCCTCATCTTCCTCAGAAACTATCACCGTTACAATGACTGAAATAAGCGGTTGATTACGCCTGCACTTAAAGGTGAATCTGGAGGTGTGTACATGGTTGTTCTCAGAGGGGTCAGACTCCTCTGAGGGGGAAGAGGGTGGCGCAACTATATCTAGCGGGGGAACCGCTCTGGCCCGAGCTCCCTGCCCTCTTCTTACACCCTAAACACCCCCCCTTCTCGGAACACCTCGTTGACGGGGGGCCATGAGCAGGGGAGACCACAAATGATTAACACAGAGAGACTTAATGCCAAAGCTCGGCACAGAACCAGTGATTCCTGAATTGAGAGACAATTCAGTGACCTTATCTCTCAGTAAATCCCAAAAAGAGCCCAAGACAGGATTTTTGCACCGCACATTCCCCTGCACAACCAAGAGCGAAGAATTTCCCACCCTAAAAATGACAGAGGGCGCGCGCTGGTCGGAAGTGAGACCTCTGAGACTCCTCACAGAGCTAGAATTGGGCGACTTCCTACCATTGGCACTTGAACTCAAAACAACATATCCTAAATTGCAAACCTAGAGCCAATACTCCATTAAATAGACTTCCGCATGGAATAATCTGGAGCGAGACAGGGTATCGCCAGTCGGATCAGAGGACAGAGCGATTAAATTCGCCATACTTGAAGCCATTACGCATCTTCCTTTCAATCTCATCAGCATTTATGATCCTTAACGTGAAACCAGAGTCGTCCAGTCGTGACGTGATCCAATGCCCTCTGCCTTCTGTGCATGATTTACTCGCTCCTCAGGCTGACACCTGCATACAAGAATGTAATTACTGTAGAAATAACAGCAGAAAAAAAAAGGAGAAGAAAAAAACAAAACAGAATGACCAAGAGATACGAAACTGAATTGGATCGCACTTTATTCAAGAATGATTCACAGTCTACATGAGCATTCGATATTTTATGTCACTAACTACCGTTATATAACTAAACATTCGGTATGTAACTGTCTATTTACAATTTACCTAATTCGTTGTCAAAACTAACAAACTCCATCTTGACAACAATTTTCCCATTCATCATCTTTCCTGCAAGCTAAGAGAAGCTAAACACCACCGCAGCTTCTCTACTGTAACTGGCTTTGTGAATATGTCTGCACAATTTTCTCGTGTATGGACCTTTTTAACAGCTACTTTTCCGCCATTGATCACATGTCTCAGAAAATGATACCTTACATCAATGTGCTTGGTTCTGCTATGATAGGCAAGGTTTGTAGCCAAGTGAATAACGCTTTGACTGTCACAAAGTACATTCACTTTCTCTTGCGTCCTTCCAATCTCATCAAGCAAACCCTTTAACCAGATTGCCTCTTTACTGGCATCTGAAGCAGCTATATATTCAGCTTCGATAGTGGACAATGCAACCGTGTCTTGAAGCTTTGACATCCAACTAATTGCTCCACCTGCAAGAGTAAAGACGTAACCTGTAGTAGATCTTCTTTTGTCCAAATCACCTGCATAGTCAGCATCTACAAATCCGCAAAGTGATCCTTCACTACCATTAAAGACGATGCAATAGTCACTTGTGCCTCTTAGATATCGAAGCACCCATTTCACTGCTTGCCAATGTTCTTTACCTGGATTTGCCATGAACCTACTGACAACTCCAACTGCATGTGAAATGTCATGTCTTGTAGATACCATCGCATACATTAAGTTGCCTACAACGTTTGCATATGGTACGTGAGACATATACTGCTTTTCTTCATCAGCTCTAGGACTCAAAACCGAAGAAAGCTTAAAATGGGAAGCGAAAGGAACATTAACAGGTTTCACATTATTCATAGAGAACTTTTCAAGTACCTTCTCCACATACTTCTGCTGTGACAACCAAAGCTTACCATTTTTCCTGTCTCTGTGTATCTCCATGCCCAAGATATGTTTTGCTGCTCCAAGATCCTTCATATCAAACGTCCTAGAGAGTTGAGCCTCTAACCTGTTGATCTCTTCCATGCTTTTGCTTGCAATAAGCATATCGTCAACATACAAAGCTAAGATAATGAACATGTCATTGAAACTTTTGAAGTACACACAATGATCATACTCACTTCTTATAAAGTTCTGGCTCACCATGAAGGAATCAAACTTCTTGTACCATTGTCTGGGAGACTGCCTCAGACCATACAATGATTTCTTGAGTTTGCAAACTAATCTTCTGCTGCGACCTCGTACAAAACCTTCTGGTTGTTCCATATATATCTCTTCGTTTAAATCACCATGTAGAAAAGTTGTTTTAACATCTAACTGTTCTAACTCAAGATTAAGGAACGCAGTTAGTGCCAACAAAGTACGTATAGAGACAAGTTTTACAACTGGAGAAAAAATCTCATGAAAGTCTATACCTTCAACCTGAGAATACACTTTTGCTACCATTCGTGCCTTATACCTTTCAATACTACCATCAACTTTCCGTTTTAGCTTGAAGACCCATTTACATCCAACAACACTTCTCCCTTCAGGAAGCTCTACAAGATCCTAGGTATTGTTTTTGGCTAAGGAGTCCATTTCTTCTTCCATAGCCATTTTCCATTTCTCGCTATCTGTATCATCTACTGCTTCCTGATAACAAGAAGGTTCCCCATCTTCAGTAGCCAAAGCAACAGATGAAGCAGAATCTTCATACCTTTTGGGAGTTTTCCTTTCCCTTGTAGACCTTCTCAGAGTGACTGGTTGCTGAACTGGTTCAGAAACTTGCACTGTTTCAGAAGTTTCAACGGCTTCCTTTGTGTCTTCAACACCTTTGTCTCCAGAAGTCTCTCCTTCCTTTCGACTGTCACCGAAAGATCTAGCCTCCAACTGAATTTGTTGACTCGGCGATACCTGTTCCTGTTCAATTCTTTCAACATTTGATTTTAACAAAGAGGATTCATCAAATGTTACATCTCTACTAATGACTATCTTCCGAAATGTAGGATCCCACAACCTATATCCTTTCACTGCATAGTCATACCCAACAAAGACATAACATTTCGACTTTGGATCTAATTTTGAACGCTGATTTTTCGGAATAAGAGAATAAGCATCACAGCCAAATATCCTCAAATGAGAATAGTCACAAGACTGACCTGTCCAAACTTCTTCAGGAATTTTACAATCAATTGCTACTAAAGGTGATCTATTAACTAAATAACAAGCAGTAGATACTGCTTCTGCCCACAACTCCTTTTGCAAGTTAGCATTGCTGATCATGCTTCTGGCTCTTTCCATAAGAGTCTGATTCATACGCTCAGCAACACCATTTTGCTGAGGAGTATAAACAACAGTTTTGTGTCTAACAATGCCCTCATCCTTACAGTATTGTTCAAATTCAACAGAAGTAAACTCACCACCATTGTCAGTTCTTAGACATTTAATAGATTTGCCTGTTCTTTTCTCTACCATTACTTTAAATTGTTTAAAGACATTTAATACATCAGCTTTCCTTTTTAGCATATAGACCCAAACTCTATGAGAGTAATCATCAATGAACGTTAAAAAATACAATGCACCTCCATATGACATAACAGGGGAAGGCCCCCATAGATCAGAATGAATGTAGTCTAAAAAATCTTTACTATTATGATTGCCAACTTTAAATCTCTGTTTACACTGTTTTCCATACACACAATGTTTAAAGAAATCTAAATTCAAGGATTTCAGACCGGGAAGAGATTTACGTTTCATCATTATGTGAAGACCTTTCTCGCTCATATGACCCAAACGCTGATGCCATAGACGAGTAACTGCTTCTTCCTTTTCTGACGCAACCGCTGCTTCACCGACTTGAGTACTTCCTTTTAACCTGTAAAGATTTCCGACCTTTTCTGCCTTCATAACCATAAGAGCACCTTTGAAGACTTTCAAGACGCCATCCTGACCTGTAAACTTAAAACCATCTGAATCCAACACTCCCAAAGAGATTAAATTTTTCTTCAAATCAGGTACATGTCTAACACTAGTTAATGTTCTAACTGTGTTATCATACGTCTTAATCCTGATATCTCCCATCCCAACAATCTGACATGACATATTGTTACCCATAAACACAGAACTACCGTTTACATTTTCATACGAAGTAAACCAATTTCTATGTGGGCACATGTGATGCGAAGCACCAGAGTCTAACAACCAGCTATCAAAACTCTGAGAGACATTACATTCAGGTGAAGTTTCATCTATCATACATAATTATTCAGCAGATAAAACTTCGTCTACCATACCTGAATCAACTTGATTCGCTTCGTTCTTCGGGTTTTCAGATTCCTTCCGTTTCCAACAGTCCTTCTTCAAGTGTCCAACATTACCGCGGTTCCAACATTTTGCCTTACACTTCTTGCCCTTCGATTTCGACCTGGAAGACCCCCTTGGTTTTTCTCCTCTTTCCTTTGAGCGTCCTCTAGCGACCATGGCTTCTAATGTAGTTGTTTCAGTGCTGGATTTCCTTCGTACTTCTTCAGACAGAAGAGCTCCCACGACTGATTCAAACTTCAAAGAATTAGCAGAGCTGAAGCTGATTGAGGTTACGAAGTGAACCCATGATTCAGGCAGAGAACACAGCAAGGTTATGGCTTTATCTTCTTCCTGTATTTTGACTTCCATATCTGTTAATTGACAAATTAGTGTATTAAAAACATTCAAATGTTCTGCAATGCTTGAACCTTCATTCATTCGAAGACTGTATAACTGTAGTTTCAGATAAATTCTGTTGGTTAATGATTTTGTCATATAGAGATTTTCAAGTTTTTCCCACAATCCTGACGCCGTAGTCTCTTCACCAATGTTGAAGAGAACTTCATCCGCTAGACATAACCGGATGGTACTGAGAGCTCGGGCATCCAAGTCCTCCCAGTCTGAAGTAGTCATGGTTGTAGGTTTCTTAGTTACCCCATCTAATACCTTGTGCAACCCTTGTTGCACAAGCAGATCCTTAACCTTCAGTTTCCAAAGAGAAAAATTGCTCTTTCCGGTGAATTTCTCCACCTCGAATTTTGCATTCGACATCTTGGCCATTTTTCCTCCTTCCTAGGGTTTCAGTCTTTCTAGGAAAAAAAAATAACTTCCCCAATTCAAACAGAAAGACAAATTTCAAATCCTTTGTTTCCTTTCACCCTTTGTTTTTTTTTTTTTTTTAAATTAAATTTCTGTGAAATTTCTGGGAAAAATAATTCTTGCTTTCCTCCAAATTCAAATTTCTGAGTTTTTGGGAAAAAATAATTCTTGTTTTCCTCCAAATTCAAATTTCTGAGTTTCTGGAAAAGTAATTCTTGTATTTCTATGATTTGTTGTCCTCCAAATTCAAATTTCTGAGAAAAAATTCTCAATAAAGAAAAATTTACCCGGTTCCACACGCCAAGCCGCAAGCAGGCTCCTCACGTTGTCACCGCAGAGAAGAAAAAATAGCAATCTGCTGGTGTCACACGCTGATCCAATGCAGGTGGAAAATTCACGCTCTGATCCAAATGCTCTGATCTCAGGCAGATTTACCCATTTTAATATGCAACAATTTATCTCTTCTGATGCTTCACACAGGGTTGTGGTCACGAAGGGACAGCACCAGCACTGGAACGGCAGCCCTGGAATGATATGAATATTTTGACGCAGAGTACACAACCCTTCACGCCTCGTGAATTTGATTGGAATTAATTATTCAATCCTCCACGCAGCACGCAGGCGTTTTTCTACTCTGGAGTCACGCAGGCTCTGTGCCTACGTTTCACGCCGGGCAGAGTTTTTCTACAGCCTCTGAGGTCTGGTCGCACACAGGTCTTCACGGGATCGTGGATACAACCACCAGAGCTCTGATACCAATTGTAGAAAGAACAACAGAAAAAAAAGGAGAAGAAAAAAACAAAACAGAATGACCAAGAGATACGAAACTGAATTGGATCGGACTTTATTCAAGAATGATTCACAGTCTACATGAGCATTCGATATTTTATGTCACTAACTACCGTTATATAACTAAACATTCGGTATGTAACTGTCTATTTACAATTTACCTAATTCGTCGTCAAAACTAACAATTACCAAGTTAAAGAGCAATGAGGGGTGGTCGAAAGATATTAAGTGTAATATCAGAGTTAAACAAGGTTTCCCCCTCTCCTCTATCCTATTTGGCATTTACATCGACAAGCTATAAGGTTGTTTGGAGGAAGCAGGATGTGTTGGCACGATCTTAGCTAGGATAGTCATCATCCTTCTTCTCTACGCTGACGATATCATTCTTCTCACAAGGTGCCCATCTGATCTTGACAAGCAACTTAGAATTCTTAAGGATTTATGCTCTACCATGGGTATGATTGTTAATACTAACAAAAAAAATGTTATGATTATAAAATCCAAGAAGGACACTTGCGCTAATTTTATGTATGACAACAGTAACTTGGAGGAAGTGTCTTCCTACAAGTACCTAGGAATTGATATTCATCACAAGCTCAACTGGACCTATAGCATTGAGAAAAGGATTAATGGGGGTGGAAAGCTTATTTTGGTCTTGAAAATAATTGTAAAATGGCAAACCTCGTAATGTGGGATACAAATAAGTTCATCTTTGAAACATTAGTCACTCCGGTTATCTTATATGGATGTGAGTTTCAGGTTGTAGCATCTCTAGAGAATCCTGGAGAAAGATTGAGCAAATCCAGAAGCATTTTATAACGTATAACCTCAAAATTAAAAGCAACACATCCTATCCTATTCTCCTTATAGAAGTGGGTCTTTCACCTATCAAGAGCTTAGCTATGACTAGGCCTCTATTGTACAAGCACAAACTCAATAACAGAGGAGACCATAGACTTCCTAAACTTGATTTAAATTCCAGCCAAAACCAGCTAAGGCTCAAGCGAGGTCGATATAAAGACATCAAGGCCTGGTTAAACCATTGGGAGATCGACAATAATGTTGCGTTACAAAACTAATAACATTAAAAATATTCTTACTTCTAAGTTCAAATAAAAAAATTGGTGTGAGAAAGATTTAGCAGCTAAAAGAAAATTAAGATTTTATAAGGAGGTCATCAACCCTAGCTCAAAGAAGAAAATTAATATAGCCAAGATTAGAACAAACTCTCATGAGTTCCATAGTTTAACAAGTCATTGGGCAGTTCCTAAAACACCATGGATGGAAAGGTTCTTCCATCTTTGTGAGAATACGAACATCGAGGATGAAAATCACTTCCTCTTGGAGTGCCCTGCATACAACCACATCAGATCTCAGTTTCAAAATCTTTGTTGCAATACTAACCTTCCTAACTTTTTACAATGTCAAAATTATAGTGAGCTCAGAAGGCTTCTCTCCAAGATTTTTGAGCATAGGAATAAAATCTTAAATCAAACTAAATAATTCATTTGTTTAGGTCCGATAGACCGAAGTTTGGTCTCAGTGGATGCTAAACATCATCATCATCATCACTGATATATATATATATATATATATATATATATATATATATATATATATGAATTATATGAGTAAAAACAAAGGGTACATAGTAAGTACTAGGCGCTTAGCTTAAACCTAACTTAATTAAACTAAAAAATAATAAAAATAAAGATTTCATAAAAAAAAAACTAACAAAATAATGTATTGTTAAATGTCATCACAAAAAATAAAAAAATATGATTAACTAATATTGTTTATATGTGTGTGAGATTTTTTTGTTAATATATATATAAAAAAAACTAATTAAATTTATTAAAATATGTTTTTAATAAATAATAAGTCTTTTTAAATTTAACATGTGGAGAAAAACTACAATTCATGAAAATGGAAATAATAGAAAAAAAAATTAAAAGTTAAATAAAAATGAAATAAAACTAAAAACAAAAATGTAGTAACTAATAAAAATGGAAGTTACTAAACAACCTATAATAAGACCTCAACCAATAACCTTACAAATAAATAAATTTAAATAAATAAAAAATACAAATAAAAATGAATTCTCAATGCTAATCTATGGATGGCATAAATACTTGGTGGAAGACAAACCAATACTTAGTCAAAGGCAAATTTGAATGCTAAATACCATGTTTGCAGGGTTATAATAAATAAATGTTCATTCGGATGATATGTTTAAACTATATTAAAAAACTTATTAATGTTTATTATAACTATTAAAATAAAAATTTCCTATTATTATTATTATTATTATTACTTATCCTTTAACTTTTTCTAATCATAATAGAATAACTAATCAATATTCATTTTCATATATATATATATATATATATAAACTTAATTTTCATTTTCAATATTACCTCACTGAGGATTGTTGTGATCTGTCTCTACTAGACTGTCATTGTCAAAGCTTAAGACCAACAAAGGGTGGACTAAAGATATTAAATGCAATATAGTGGTTAAGCAGGGGTGTCCCCTATCCCCTACCCCTTTTGGCATTTATATCGATAAGCTTGAGGAGTGTCTCGAAACTGCAAGTTGCAAGGGCACCGAATTTGGTGTTATAATCAATATTCTTCTCCTCTATGGTGATGATATTGTTATTCTTGCAAAAAGCCGTGATGACCTATACAAGCAACTTAAGACTCTTGATGTCTATGAGAGTTAATACCGACAAGACTAAATTCATGATCATTAAAACCAAAAATACCACCCATGGTAGTTTCGCCTATGATAACCATTGTTTAGAGGAGGTTTCCTTTTACAAATATTTGGTATTGACTTTCCTCATCAGCTCAACTAGAATTATAACATAGAGAAAAGGATGAGAAAAAGGTTATTGGAGGTTGGAAAGCTTATTATGAGCTTGAAAACAATTGTAAGTCGGCCAATCTTTGCATTTGGAGTAAAAAAAGGTTCCTCTTTGAGACACTCGTCACCCCTGTTGTCTTATATGAATGTAAAGTTTGGGGTTGTAGTATATCCAGAGAGTCGTGGAGAAATATTGAGATGATTCAAAAGGAATTCATAACCTACAACCTAAAGATCAAGGGAAATATCCCCTATCCTATCCTCTTGATCGAAGTTGGCATGTCCCCCATTCAATGTATGATTATTTTTAGATATATGATGTATAAGAAGAAGCTTTACAACACGGAATCCAATAGGCTCCCAAAAATTGCTTCTGACTTTAGTCAAAACCCCCACCTTCGCCTCAAGCATGGGTGGGATAACGATGCATAGTCTTGGCTCAACGATTGGGGAATTAAGGAAGAGATCATCATGGGAAGAAAGGACGGTGTCAAAGATACTATTACCTCCATTTTTAAGGACAAGTTATGGGATGATAAGGGGCTTGAGGGTAGAAGGAAGCTAAGATACTATAAGGAGGTGATCAACCCCACCCTTGATGATGAGAATTATCTTTTTGTGTTAACAAATACTAAGAAAAAAATGAACATGACTAGGATAAGAACTAATTCGCATGAGCTTCAAAGTGAGACCAGGTGGTGGTCTACTCCCAAGACACCCTAAGATGATAGAATTTGCCAGATCTGAGATACTAAGAAGGTTGAAGATGAAAAACGCTTCCTTTTAGACTGCCAGCTCTTACTCACATCCGCTATCAATTCACAAACATCTGCCACACTTCTAATCTTATTGACTTATTAAGCCATCCTAACTATAGCGATCTTGGAGCGTTTCTTTCTCTTCTTTTTTATTACAGAAACAAGATTTTGAGGAATCACAATATTTTAAATTCTCATAACTTAATTCATTTTTTTTATTTTTTATATTAATAATTTACATTATAAAATAATCATTTTATTCTTTTTGGTTTTTTTATTTTTTAATCAATATTTTGTTTAGTTATTTTTAGTTATTTGTTATTTTTTTTGTCTAATCCACATGACAATATGAACTTTGAATCTCATGGTCCATGGTTTACAAACATTTCATGATACGAATAACGCTAATTAAACTTTTTATAGACATGAATTTTTGTTTCTTTTAAATATATTTATTTTTAAATTAAATTTAAATATTCATATATTTTTACAATGATATTAATTTTATTAAATATTGCACTCTATATTTTTAGAATTTTAATTATTTATCATAACTGATAGAATACTTATATTTTCAATATCGTCAACATATGTCCTATCACTTACGAGACAAATTTATAAAATTTAAAACTTATTCGTTTTTATTACACATTTTCTAACTATATCTAACCCCATTTTTATAGTTAATAACTCTTCTTCTTTTTTTTAATTTACAATAAAATATATATCTTTTATTAACTATTTATTATATGATTTATATTACATGAGAGACAACTTCTTATAAATGCCACTAACAAATAGCATATGAAAAATCTCAATAAACATAAACCCACACAACTGAAGAAATAAATTATTTACCAAACTATTCAAAATAAAATTCTTTGACTTATATTCATTACACATTTAATTGTTATTTTAATTAAAATTTAAAATAATATTAATTTTTCTTATATTTATATATCAAAAAATAGTATATTTTATACAAATAATATGAATTTATTATAATTTTTTGTTCTATTTTAAAAATCGGTTATGTATTTTTTCTGTTAAATAAATTTAATATTTACTATAATTTACATTCAATATTATGTTATTGTAAAAATTTTGAAATTAAGGTTTCACATTCTTTTGATCTCTCACACATATATATAGTTGTGTTGCACTTTTAGTTTTTAAAGGAATAGTATAGCTAAATTTTATATTTTATATAATATTTGTAAATTTATATTTATTGAATTATTATTTCAAAAAAAAAATCACATTGAGAATATTTGGTGGAGGCATTTCCAACCAGCCAGTGTGGTTGATCTTCAAGGATAGAGTGTGGATAAAAATTTACTCTTAAATAATGATAAATTAATTTTTATTTTATAGTTATGAATGGAATATGTTGATATATTATTGTCATATTTTCTATATTAATAAATGAAGTTTCATATATTAACTATTCTAACATTTTCTTTTGTAACCTAGAGGAACCCAGTAGCACAACTATGATAGATTAGTTTTTATTTTATAGTTATGAATGAAATATGTTATATTTTTGTCATCTTTTATATATTAATAAATGGGATTTCATATATTAATTATTTTAGCAATTTTTTTGTAACAGAGAGAAACCGAGGAGCCTATTAGTAAGCTAAGATATGAACAGGGAGAATTGGAGCCTAGTTATTTAGAGATTCAACGATTTCAGATTTCATAGATTAACCAATTGAACTACCCCCGAACAACTATTTCAACATTTTTAAATTCATATTTTTTTTTTTATATTTGTTTAATACAATTATGAATTCACCATACAAATAATATATATATATGTATCAAATACTAAAATATTAAATAACATAAATTATTAAAATTATTAAATAATAAATAATACAAATTACTAAATAAAAAATTATCAAACAACACATGATCCCAATTAATATCCTCAATATTATGACAACTAATACTCTTAATATTATGACCACTTAATTGGATTATGGTGAATTAACATTTAAATCTGTAAGTTGTAATTATGAGTATAGAAATCACATTTTAGAAAATTGGCATAAGAAGTGTGAATTTAATCTTTCTTTCTGAGTATTAATTTTGAAGAGAAAGCACATTGAAAATTCAAGTAAGAAAAATAAAAATGATTAAATTAATTAATTTGGTGTATCACGAATAGATATAGAAAAATAATTATAACATACACAACCACTTTCTGCACTAATAGGCATTTACTTGGTGACATAAGTACCAACAAAAATTTTAAATACTAACACTCTACACCAATAAGTATTTACTTAGTAAGATAAATAATTGTAACATACACAATTACATACTCTACTAACTAGCCCTCTACACTAATAAGTATTTACTTAATGAGATAATTATTAGTACTAAGTTTGAGATACCAATTAGAGATTAAACAAATAATTTGAAAAATAATAAAATAATTTTCTTTGTGAAAATTTCATAATTAATTTATATTTATAACTTTTCTAAAATATATGGTTTTTCATTTTATAATTAAAATAAACAAATTTAATCAAGTAAAATATAATAATAATTTATATGTATGCATGTTTTCAATATATTTAAATACAAATTTATAAAAATGTATAAATTAAATAGTACCAAATATGAGTATAAAGTAAGTTGACAAAGACCAAATTTCACAGTATTATGAAGTTCCCATACAACAAAAACCAGTATAACTCAATCTGGTTAAGTTTGGCTAAGATTTATTGTGATGCTTTTGAAGTATCTTGTGGGTAGAAAGTAAGTTGAGAAAAGGCCAAATTTCACACTATTATGAAGTTCTCATAAAACAAAAACTAGTTTAACTAAATCTTGTTAAGTTTGGCTAAGATTTATTGTGATGCTTTTGAGGTATTTTGTGAGTACAAAGTAATATGAGAAGAGACCAAATTTCACAGTATTATGAAGTTCCCATGGAACAAAAACCAGTATAACTGAATCTTGTTAAGTTTGGCTAAGATTTATTGTGATGCTTTTGAAGGAGTCCAAGGGACCGCACTAGTTTTTCAGACAGCTGGGCGGCAAAATAGTCCCCAGAGCCATTCCCAGAGCATTGACACACACAGACTTTACTTTATTTGCAGTCGTTGAAGTTATCTCAACATTTGTCAAAGTAATTCCTGTGCAAGCAACTGTCTTGCTGCACGAAAAGTTCACAGCCACATCGGTCGATGACGTTCCCTTTATGTTTCTATACGTGACATCTTGTATTTGCACTGCGGATGGCTGCACACAACAACATGACGCACAGTATTATTGATACCAAACAATAATACCAAACTTCAAAACCAATTTGTCTAAATATTATTGCAGTATAACATAGTTTTTACCTCTATGCATTTAGTGGAGAGCAGATGTCCGTAGGTGAAGTTTATATTATATATTATCGACGTGTATATATATATATATAAACCATTATTTTATATTACAATTGTTTTTTAGAGAATTTGTATTAACTTTGATGGTTGGAATTAGCGACGTTTAGGGTTATAGGGGTCTCTCTGAGTTGGGTGAGATTTCCGGAATTACCAAATTCCGTGATTACCGATTTTTCACCTAAAGATGAAATTCTATATAGTTACCAATTACTAACCCGATTGATAGTATTTACCAGATAAAATAAATGGGAAATTTATCCTATATTATGTGCGCTTAAACAAGTATTTTGGAATTAAGGTTGATGGCAACATCCACGGACTTCAAAATGATATTTCAAGAACGGCTGGAACTAAACTCATATTAAGACGTATTCAGTGTATATATTTTACTGGGGCATGTTGGGAAAATATGGATCACCTGAATTTTACAAGGTGAAGCGGAATCGCAATAGTACTGATCAATGATAATCGGATTCTTAACATTATGAACAACTATGTCTTCAAATCTGATATTTCGTGCATAGCCAGAACCGCCCTGTATATTTACAAAAGCATGAATTCTGTTATAACCATCCTAGATAATTCAGATATTTACGAACTGCAGTTCACTGCCGTATCATCATGCACATTTCATGAGTTAGTTTTAAGATGAATAGAAATAATTAAAGGAGCCATACACCTGTTAAACCAAACCAACCTGCCAAGTCTTGATTCTGGCTCCGTTTGATGTTTCGACAAAAGTGATGTTTTGGACTAGAATGTCATCAATTTTGGCTTCTTCTCCATTCTTTCCCAGACTTCCAATGCTGCACAAAAGAAGAAGTACAATTCAGATTTCATCTTTACTGATTGTATCTTCTGCAGGACAAGATCCAAAATACTTATCTCACCTGATGCCATGGCCTGGGCCACACTTTATGTTTTTGATATTAATAGTAGATGAGCCCGACGAAATGGAAATGCAATCATCCCCTGATATAGAGTATTTATAATCATAGTTAGCAGAACCTTTTATGTTTATTGTGTGTTTGCCAATCTGAACTTTAACTAAGTGAAATTAAGATTTGCACTTATAGCAGCCGCGGTGAGATAGATATAAGCTAGATGGATATTGACTGATTTATTATTAAGAAAATGGATCTATGCTATATGGTAATATATGAATAAACAAATTAATCGCAAACCAGTGAAATCACTAACTTCTAACCTGTCTGGATGACACAGTTGTTTATTTGGGCATTCTTAACTCTTTGTAAATGAATACCATCAGTGTTTGGGCTTTGTTCAGGAGCTTGTATCTGAAGCCCGCTTAATTGGATATCAGAAGAGTCGACCACTACGAGATGCATTCGTTGGCTATTGACAAATTGCAAATTTTTTATCAAAACATTTGAACATCGACTAATAGTCATTGCCTGTAAGACCAACCCAAAATCCAAATAACCGGATGAGCACAGCCTTGAATTAAAATTTACAGAAAGATTAAAAAAACCGTTTATAACAAGGTGATCATTGCGTCTTTTTTCAAGGAAATAAACAAGGTAATCAAGATAAGATTGCCGGCTGGAAACAAACCGGTGGAGCCGCATCCAAGCAATCCTGCACACAAGAAATTTGACGTGATTAATATAAATTGAAGGAGCCGGTTTATACTACTAATTTGTTGTTTAATGGTAAGTGTTGGGTAGGGGAAAGATTTGGGATGATGCTTGTGAAAAGGCTAGAGGTGGAGTCGGTGGAGTCGAACGCGGAAGAGATGGAATATTAGAGAGGATTGCGACAGGATTTTCAATGGCGGCTGACCTGGAGGATAAGAGCGGCGTATGGAAGGAGATTGTCAGTGCCATGTGTGCATCGTTTATTGGGCAAATGACTGGCGTGTATTGGGCAAATGACTGAAACCTTTTGTGTGGTTTAACAGGACCACCCATTTTTTAGTGGCCACATGTACACAACGGTGAGGTGAAACAGAACAGTTAAAGGGAACCCTTACTTGTTGTTTGTTAACCTTGCAGGATTTAGACCACCAATCTTGGCCTTGACCATCAATGACACCGCCACCTTCTATGGTCAACCCAGATATACCATAAAATCGAATCCACAGATTAAGTTCACTGCTATTCCATGCAGATTGTTTATTGGGTGCAACTATTGTTCCAATAATCTGCAAATTTATGATTTTAGCAAATAATTTAACATAGAATTTTTATGATCATCTTAAAAAGCATACAATTCAATATTCAACTTTCTCACCTCTACTGAAATATGAGACTTGCAAGGGCCAGAAAACGTCACTGGATTAATTAGAAATGTCATCCCCAATGGTACTTGCAACACTGCGTTGGAAGATGCCATGCATGCTGCTTCCCATGCTTCTATGAATGCCTATAAATCACAAATGAGAAACAATACGTAGGTATTATAACAACGATAATAATCTAATCAAATTTTCTTGTTTGCGAAAGAAAGGATTTAACTCGTTCTCTGAAAGGAATAGGCGCATATCTTTGGCAGTTACCAGAGAGCAGAAAAATATTTATTCCTAGTGCATGAATACTAAACAGATTTTAAGCGTGAAAATAAAACACAGGTAAAGACCGTGGGACGGAATTTTCCTAAAATCTAAGAGTTCTGTCAAAGGGACGGTATTAATTTAAAAAGGTGCGCGCCCACTGGCTCCCAGGATTAAAGATGAATATATGCGAAGTGCATCAAACTTTACATCAAAAATATCAAATGAATATTGAATCTATATAATTGATTAAAATATATTCACCGTCCGATCATCTTTTAAACCGCCGGCATGTGCACCGTAGTCCATGACATTGAATATCGGTGAAGCGCTGGAATCACTTTTGCTCAGCACCTTTCTATGAGTAGCCCAACTTGAATCCACCATTAACAGCGCCATAACAGCAACAACTGAAGCGAATGTAGTCTGCACATAATTTATTTGTTCAAAACGACTCGTAATGTTTTCACGCACAGAAAATTAGAAATCACAAACATTGTTTGCAAGGAATTACCACCAATTTGAAATCCATCGCGATAGTTCGGAGGTCGAACCCTCGTTGTAGCCGATAGGTGCTCGAAACTTGTTTCATGGAAGGTAGAAGAGCGGGGATTTTATAGTGCCAGAAACTTGTTTTTGGTTTGCTTTTTCTTCTTTCTACCTAAACCTTGATAGACTCGGGTTGGTCCATTTTATTTTTTCAAAACGCACTGTGGCCATAAAAATTGACCCAACTCTCACTGGGCATTGAGGAAACTGATGTTGCTGTAACATATTCAAATACCAGAGGACAAGGAATAGTTTGATGGTTATTCATTTTTCGGAGCCTCCATACTTGATTTTATCAATATTTCACGCCAACTGAATAATATGAACGCTGAGTCGACTGCCGTTTTTGCCTTTCCACTATCGAATCGAATGATGAAATTAACCTACTACAAATGTTAAAATGATAATATCCCAGAGTCGTAGTACCCCCCTCATTATTCGTGGCTGCTGAAAAAAATCTTAAGTTGTGTGTATGGATTGATGGAGGTATTTTCCGAACATTCTCATTCCATTTCGGATTCTTACGGAGAGACTGAAATGGGTCACTCTCTTTGACCTGATACGGTGATGGGCCGTAGATTGCGTTTCTTCTTCAGAAGTCTTCATGGAAGGGTGCCTAGTTGTTATCTTCATGTCTATATCTGTGATGCGCTACTAATTTCTAATTCTTCCTACACCTAGATGTGATCTTGGTATTTGGATGCTTGATCTCTCACATGTGAAAATTAAGTCGAATGCCGTGACTTTATTGGGGGTTGAAATATGGTTGGTATTGTAATAAAATGTATTTTTTTTCCTGGGTAGCGTTCATGCATTTTTTTTTTCCATGCGTTGTAATTTTCTTCTCCCTCATTATATTTTACATGGTAATTATATTGTAAGTGTAATTATATATTTAATTATTAGGGTTATTGGTTATTATTTCTTTTAGAAAGAGGAGAATGACCTGTTGAGGATTTTGTGAACCCAACGTGAGGAGGTCTACTCCCTACTCCCTCATGAGTATGCCCGTAGAAACAGAAAATTAACAGTATATATGTTTGTTGTGAGCATTAGAATAAGTTGTTTTTCCACCATTTGAACATTCACTACATTTGTTGCTAAGGAGCAAAGAGATTTGTAAAGGGCATGACTATACTCTTAAACTAGCCTATGTTCTAGCATAGGGACACTCATAAAGCATGCTATGTTTTGGGAAAGGGATATTCATAAATGGAAAGCAAAATATGAGAAGGGTGGCAAGGTCACTATGGCATACTCAGGACACTATGTTACTCAACACTCATTTGAATTCATTAGGTTAACAAAGTCTTACATATATATAGGATTAGGTTATTGTTGAACAAATTCCTAAAATATAGATTTCACGAACTCATCAAAGATTAATTAAGAAAATAGTGCTAATGACACATAAGAAGTTTTAATTATAGGAGAATTTTCTAGATTTCTCCATTATTCCAACACTTCCCCTTAATGAAGAATTGTGTTTTCCACCTCTCTTGTACGATCATTACTGTAGAGTATGACATTCTTTTGTAATGGTATTGGTAGTACCATACATTGGTATTTTTTTAATCTTTTGCAACTCCTTGGTATATTTACTCTGTGTAACCAATGTTTATTCACCTTTTCTCCATATCTCAAGAGTTAATCAGTAATGCAGTTCATCAATGTCTTTCATTTCAAACTCTTATGAGAATTGTCCTTTAACTTCATCAATTAACTTAGAAACATTGCTTGTTATAACAAGATCATTAACATACATAGAAATCATAATAAAATGCCCTTTTTGATATATATACTTTTTCTTTTCATAAAGCCTTTATGAAGAAAGAAAGAATCAATCTTCACATACAGTTATCTCGGTGCCTAGTTCAATCCATATAATGCTTTCTTTAAGTTGCACACAAGGTCCTTTCGACCCTTTTTAACAAGCCTTTTTGGCTGAACAAGGTATACTTCTTGTTTTAGTTCCCCATTCAAGAAGACAAACATCTGGCTGATGTAGTTTCCATTTATTTTTTGTAGCTAAAGAATTCATCAATCGAATTGTATTTAAATTAGCTACAAATGCAAAAGGTTCTACATAATCAATTCCCTCTTTTTGTGAGTATCCTTTTGGAACTAACCTAGCTTTATGTTTATATATATTTCCATCAACTTTAAATTTAGGTTTGAATTACCATTTGGATCCAATGGGTACCTTATTTTCACGAAATTCCATTAAGTATCAAGTATCTTTATTCATTATAGACCCATATTCTTCCTTCATTTCATCTCTCCACTCTTTATGCTCATTAGATTATTCAAAATTCAAAGGTTCTATGGCATTTATAATTTTAGTCATTAAGGTGTAATCTTTAAAGCTTACTGGTGGTTGAGTTTGATGAAATTATCTTGTTGGTACTTAGTTTATTTCATCTCTTCTTTTGCTTCATGTGAATCATCTCTTCCTCTTGATTGCACTATGGTTGCTAGAGGTGTCCATGTCGTTGGATTCTTCCTATTCCTATTCATGCTTATCAGCTACTTCCTCTTTGAAATCATCATATTGATAAGGAATATGCCATCCAGCATACCTGTCATTCTTATGGCCTTCACCTGCAAGCAAATGAAATAATACATATCTTCATGCAAAAATTTTATGTGTGCAAGGATCAAACAACTTAAATGAATTATGATCAAAACAGTAACCTATGGAAAATCACTTGATAGCTTTTGCATCAAGATTCCTCCTATATTCTTTCTGAACATGAGAAAATATTTTTCTTTCGAAGATTATCAAATGAATTACTGTTGGTTTATAACCATAAAGTGCTTGAAAAGGAGTCTTATGATCTAAGCTTTTAGTTCTACTTCTAATTTTGAAGTAAACAACAGTGAAAAATCTTCAACCTAGAAAGAATTGGTAAGATTCTTACCTTTTAACATGCTCCATGCACATTCTACCAGTGTTCTATTCTTCCTTTTAGCTACACCATTATGTTATGGAGTACATGGTAATGTATATTGTTGTACAATTTCATGGGAATTCCAATACTTGATGAATTAAATTGAAATATATTCTCCCCCTCTATCTGATCAGAAGATCTTGATGTGTTTTCTTGTTTTCTTTTCAACCAGATCTTTGAACTCCTTAATATTGAAATACATCACTCTTCTTTTTCATGATGTATATTTAGTAAAATCATCAATAAATATCAATAGGTAATATGCTCCACCTAATAATCTAGTCTGCATAGGACCACATACATATGTATGCCCCAAGTTCTAGAACATCTCTATTCCTTTTATCTGTATGAGTAGGGAACTCTTCCCTATTCATCTTCCCTAATGCACACCCCTCTCATGTAGAATATTAATTCATAAGTGTTGGAAGCACTTCTACCACTCCTCGTTTTTTATGTAGCAATATATCATGATAATTAATGTGGTCATGCCTTTGATGCTAAAGTTTTTTTGTTGTCATTGTTGTTGGTTCCAATTCATGATGAATTTTGCATGTCACATTGAGCTTAATAAACCTCCAATTCAAATTCCCATTGCAATGACCTCAAATAGATCCTACATGTCTTTCACCACATAATATGAATTTACAAATTCCACTTTCAAACCCTGATATGTTATGGTATAGACTACGTTAATTTTAGTTAACAATGGTATCTTCTATGCTTAGCACAATATACTTCAATGTTCCTTTAGTAGCCCAATAACAATTTCCAATTATTTCGAGTAGCAATCACATTAACCATTAATCACATTGATAGTAAATGTAGATAGAACATAAACCAAAATGTAGAAGACAAGACAAGGCAAGAGAACACCGGATTTGGTAGATCCAAAGGAAGAACCCCAATGTGGGGAAAACCCTTTGATCAATTCTTCTTATTATTAAATCAAAATTTCAATAGAGAGAGAGAGAGTATAAAAGCCAAATTCACTTCACCAATACAAAGTCTAAACAACCCTGTACATTTATATAGTCAATTGTAGTCAAACCTCATCCCTAACTAGAAAGTCAACACTGGTCAAAACAACAGTCAAACACCTCCTTCAAATCTCGGTCAAAGGAAGTCAAACTCAGCCTCTAACAGTGGTCAAAATCAACTAAAAAAGTCACAATTTTTTTGTCAAACTTGTTCAAGTCTGTGGTCAAATAGTCCTATGGTCAACATAGGTCAAACAACCCATAAAACCTTGATTTCCATGTCAGGCAATGCAACCTAAGAAAATCAAAATTCTTCCCCAAAAACTGCAGTAAAAAATTGTCAAGATCATGTCAGTCAATGCTAGTCAAACATTCTGAAATTATTCAATTTAGCCCAGAAAACTTTGACCTTCTTGCGACATGTGAGAGAAAGAGAGGATGCCCAATAGATGTAAGAACCAATCTGATGAAGAGAGATAAAAATGTGTGAGTGATGGATGTCCAAATGAGGTGTGAGGTCTCTTGTATTTATACACTTCATTGTGGATGAAGAGACACGTCCATTTAGTTTCTTGAGCCGAAATAATGATGAAGCCAACCTATTCAATTTCCACATGAGTGGGCATAAATTCAAAATCACACTTCTGCTTTTCCAGATGAGATCATCTTTATATCAATATTGGACCTATCGAAAAGAGGAATCCAATGCAATCATCATCTCCATAAAATGAGTTCTCCCAAGGTCGAATTTGGACCTAGTTTCCAATTTTTAACATACTAAGATTAAATTCTTCTTAAAAATAGGCACATGCATCACATTATGAATTAGTTTAACATGACCATTATGTAATGTCACTGATATGTCACCATACCATTTATTTCATGTACATGATCATATCCAAGATATATGTTTGTACCATTATTAGTTTCCTTAAGGTTCTCAAACCAATGCATATTATAGGACATATAAATGGAGGCTCCAGAATAAACAAGCCAAGTATTTTTATCGTATATTTTAGTAGATAGTGAAACATCTATAACACACAATCTAAAGGTTTTGATGTCATCATTGATTATTTCTCCTTTATTAACAAAATTACTAGTGTGCCTCTTATTTGTATGTCTAGACTCATGTTATTTCCTTTTCGTGCAATCTCTAGAGTAGTGTCCAAACTTGCCACAATAATGAAATTTAATATCAACCTTTGGAAATGCCATACTTGGTTGTGGTTTTTCAAATGGTGGCTTACCAAATCATGGCTTTCCATGTGGTGAATTTCCTCCTTTATTACCATCCTAAGGCTTCCTCTTGAATGGTGGTTTCCTTTTTTCCCTTAACACCAAATCAAAACTTTGAGATTTAAGGATCCTTTGCCTTTCTTCCTATTGCATAAATATACCTACCAAGTGATAAAATGTGGGAGCCTTCTCCCATTTTTTAAGTCCTATGATGAACATTTGATACTCATCTAGCATTCCATTTAAGGTTATAGTGACTAGGTCAGTGCTAAATATTTGTTCACCTATATCTCGAAGAGTATATTAAAGTCCTTAATTTATGAAATAAAATTACTAATGCTTTTATTTTCTTCCGTTTTATAGAGAAAATCTTACTCTTATAGACAAGAGTCAATTTTTATTCTTCAAGTGATACAAATCCTTGCGTGTGTTGCATGTCTCATTCAATGTATTTTAATCTTTGATATGCATTATAATGTTTTCTTTTACCAACATTCTCAGTAGCATTTTCACCATAGTCTCTCTCTTATCCCATTCTTAAATTGATTTAGTTGTAGGTCATGTAGCTTCCTCTAGATTCACTTCATCGACACATGCTATCAACCAAACATTGTATCCTTCAATCAATGTCTACATTTTAAACTTCCAATTCACGTAATTGGTGCCATCCAGATTGTTTTCTTTATTTATATATGATTATGATAAATAATTATCCTTATAGAGATTTCAAATCAATCAACTATTTTTAAGGCCACGCCCAACAATGGACTATTTAAAAAGAAGAAGAAATAACTTAAGAAAATTTCAAATAAATTTAAACCAAGTTTATGAAATTTCATAGCAGTTGATTCTGTAGTCGGTCCTCACTTACTTCCACACTTTCATTCATCAAGGATAAAACATTTTGCGATAATTCCAATGTGTTCACTCTTCAATATGTATACTCCTCTTGAATGGTGGTTTCCATTTATCCCTTAGCACCAAATTAGAACTTTGATATTTAAGGTTTCTTTGCCTTTCTTCCTCCTCCATAAGTATGCCTGCCAACTCATCAAATGTGGGACCCTCCTCCCTTGCTATAAGACCTATGATGAACATTTGACACTCATCTAGATTCCATTTAGGGTTATAGTGATTAGGTCAGTGACAAATATTTCTTGACCTATATCTCCAAGAGTATCTTTAAATTACTTCAATCTTGAAATAAAATTGTTAGTGCTTTCATTTTATTCCATTTTAATAGACATAATCTTACACTTTTTAGATAGGAGTCAAATTTTATTCTTCAATTCATACAAATCCTTGAGCATTGTCTAGGTATCATTTTATGTCTTTCCATCTTTGATATGCAGTATAATATTGTCTTTTACAGACATTCTTAGAAGAAATTTCACCATAGTCTCTCTCTTCTCCCAATCTTGAATTGATTTAGTTGTAGGTCCTACACCTTTCTCTGGCTTCACTTCATCACCACTTTCTATCGACCAGAAATTGTATCCTTCCATCAATATTTCCATTTTAAACATCCAATTCAGGCAATTAGTTCAATCCAACTTCGTTTCTTTGTTTAGGTATGATTCTTATAAAAATTAGCCATATCCAACTTTCAAATTAACCAATAGTTTTTTAGGCCACAAACAACAATGGAATATTTAAAAAGAAGCATAAAAAACTTAAGAAAAGTTAAAAGATCGTCAAACCATGTTTATGCAATTTTGTAGCAGTTGATTTTGTATGATCTCCTTGCTTACTTCCACATCTTCATGCATCAAGGCTATAAAATTCTACGATTTGTCAAGTCTGGTCACTTTGCGATATACATACTCCACAAATGGCTTGCAACTTTATATGTAACTATGTTTTCAATTTTTTTTTATTTTTATATAAAGTTAACGTGGAGTGAAAGACAATGACCTAACATGTGAACATCAGTATGATGACCTAGATATATACAAGCATCCACTAACACTCTAGTCCTAGGCCTTATGGATCCCACAATTTAATGGAGATTTAAATAGAATGCACTACAATGGAATCTATCCACAAATATGCATGAAGGAGTCTGACGTGAGTTCACCAGCTAATCACACAATTCTTTTCCAATTGTTTCATTTATATTCCCGATCTCTTCTTCTCATTCACACATTCTTGTTGGATGTATATACAAAAAGAAATAAATATATACACCTAAATACCACTTTTGTTTATGTGTATATAATGTTCTTCTTTATTAGATTGACAGGGATTTCAAGAACCCACAAGGCTTTAAACCCTCGCTTTGGATTCTAGCAACATGTCTTGAGGAAATAAAAAAATGGCACTGTTGCATGACCATCAACATATTGTAAAGTTTCATTTTCCATCATCTCAAAAAATAAATTGATCACTCATCTGCACACAATATCTTAGCGAACATACAACATCCTCATTATATAGTAGGCATCTCCACTCTTCACATAACACACAACACACTTCTCACAAAATCTCCCAACATTCAGATAATCAATGTATATGACTCGATCTAACTAGATAAACAACCCTTGTTTTGAGCCATCTAGATAGATGTAAGCTCACTTCACATGGCTCGCATAAACTTACTCAACCGTTATTTGCATCTACATACACATTTAATGCACTTGTTCACAAAAAAACAACTTGAGTTTATCCAACACACCATTAACATGGTCGACCCAACTCTAAAAGTTGAATAAATGGTTAGAATGTACAATCACATTGGCTAGCATAGTCAATGGACTAGTTAAAGTACCTTCCTTCTAGGCTTGTATTCATCCTGACACCTGGATCAAATTCTCTACCATGATCAGTATCAATCATCTTCAACTCACCAAAATCTACATAGAAACCATGCCTTGCACTATCCTCCACACACCTCTAAGAGGTGAGTCACACACCACATTCACAATAGCCAAACTGAACTCCAACCTCGCAACCCTCAATGTGGCTCTGGTACCAACTCATAAATGGAAGACCAAATATGAGAAAGGTTGCAACTCAATGGTGAGACAATCCCTCACTCAAGAGGCTACACCACTCAACACTATATTAGGGTCCAACCCTAACCATTTATTTATGTAATAAGCCCAATAGGCGAAGCCATAGTCACTATTAGTTAGAGAGTAAATAAAGCCCGCATTAATAATTGTAATTGGTTGACCCACATCAGAGAAGACGGACCACAATTAGTTTTAAATGTGCCATGGTTAATAAAATAAAGTGGTTAACCCGATTTATGCAAGCGACCACTAGTAGTTAGGGTTTTGGATGTCATTTACCTATAAATAGTCTTAGTTAGTAAAGGAAAGATCATCAATTATTATTGTAATCGAGCTCTACTCTGCTGAAGGTTGCCACCTTGAAGAGCCAAGTGAACATCGAATCTATTTCTAAATAATAAAATACTTGTTGTTTCTATCATTTTATTCTCTGTTATAGGTTATATTTATTCACATTTCTGGTATTGTGGGATTTCTTGCAGGTCGAGAGCATAACAAGTGGTATAAGAGCACTTTCCAAGGCTAGTTGTACCTCCAATTTTTGTAGATATATTTCTTTAGCCCAGAGACGTGTTTGACATATTTAAACCATGGGATCTGTCATTTAGCGCATAAACCTACGGATTTGCGGAGGCATGCAAACAGGAAATACGAGAGGTGGTCATGCTTGTTATACTTCTTTGTAACCATTGTGGGTACCCCTTCGAGTAGTATCGCATTAGACGGGACCATGAACGGACCACACTTCCATGTACCCTTGGGTATATCAGAAGCCCCCTAGGCTCACCTGAAACCTAGCATTAAATCAGTCATCGACCATCTTATTGCTATAGTACACTGAGAACATCACTCGAGGAAATTACTCACATGTACTATAGGGTAGTCGGGTAGTACATCTAACGGTACAGTCGGTCCTCCTTAGTTAGTGCCCTGAAATATTGGGCCGAGTACTATTGTCAAACCCCTCTGTATTTTGCAATCTATAGCACCTGACACTCCTTTGTGACCCTAGCTCCCTTTGCTATCTGAAAATTGCTGACTACCTTATCTTCCATATCAGATCCAACAGTTGGGGTTCTGTCACCGTAATGCAAATAAGATCCAACAATTAGATTTCTACCATTACTGTACAAATCAGATCCAACAGTTGGGGTTCTGCCACCACCGTGCAACTCACATTCATCAGTTTGGGTTCGTAGTGTCAATGAAACCCTTTGTGCAGTGAGTCTTGATGCTACTACAATCCAGGCCCTATTTTCACAAGGCATTGCTCAGGATCAATTTTTTCGGAATTTGGCCACTACAGTATTGATCAGCGGGGAGTAAAACTTGACGCTTGCAAGAGACTTAACACATAAGCTTTAGGACGATGAGCAAATCACAGTGGTACCATTCACTTGTCAGCCTAAATTTTCTGGCGGTCCCAAATTTTTCCGAAGTGACTTTGAGTGATCCCCACCAATAGATTCCTGAGATCGTCATCTTTCCAAGAAGCCTACTCTTAAGTAATTGACCAGGTTTTGTGTATGGTAGGTACCAATCTCAAGTCGTGGCCTATGAGAATATCGAGAGCCTTGAAAAAAGGTTAGATGAGTTCTAGGGAAATATGGAACAAATTACCTCACAGCTTTCACTGCTCACCAATATGATGTAGAGGCCTCATCGGGAGGATCATAGTGTTGATGAACACCTCGAAGGAGAATCCAGCCACCACATTCACTTCCATGGAAATCACCCACATTCCCACCCTCGGCCACCCAAGCTAGACATGTACAAATTTGATGGCTCTAATCCTACAGTATGGGTACCACAAATGGAACTATATTTCTCCCTTAATGGTATCTGCGAAGATCAAACTAAACTACATGTGGAAGACCTTATTTGGACAAAAAGAGATAGAAATGGTGGTAGTTGCATAAAAAATGTTATCCCAATAACATAACTTGGCACATGTTATCAAAAGCTGTATGTGACTGCGTTGACAGGGAATCTAATTTTTTGGGCTGTCTTACTAAGCTTTGGCAGACAGGCACAGTAAAATACTACATTGAAACCTTTGATACATTGGCCATTAAAACTAACAGTCTAGGAGATGACTTCTACTTTGAGTGCTTCATAAGTGGTCTCAAAGAAGCCATCTAAGTCCATGTTCGAATGCACCACCCAGGTACATGGATGGATGCCTACCAAAAGGCCATCGAGGTGGAACTAGCCTTAGCTTTTGAGTCCACACGTCAAAATTTTGTAGCCAAGGTGCATCCCACCGAAGCTGAGGGCCCTACATGGACACTTAATGTTCAAAAGGTGTCTCTAGAATAAATGGCTGATAGAAGAAAATAATGATTGTGCTACTACTGTGATGAAAAATACTCCTCAGGGCATAAATGCAAGGAAACAAAATTATTTCAAATTGATGCTACTAATAAAAACTCATTTGAGGAAGCCTAAACCCTTGGTGGGCTCGAGGATGAAGTTGAGGAAACCTAGCCTAGCAATGATCTCACAGCTATGCTAGATGAACCATTTATCTCACTACATGATTTGGCGGACATTTCTTCACCTCAAACTCTGAAAATACGAGGCTTTCTTAAACATCGACCAGTAGTGGTATTGATTGATAGTGGAAGTACTCATAACTTTAGCCATAAGCGAGTCATCGAAGTTGTTCATTGTTTTGTTCAGGCAGTCTCTAATTTCCAAGTCCTTATTGCTGATGGGGGAACCATGAAATATGAAGGCCACTACGAAAATATAAAGCTTCAGATGGGAAACTACCACCTAAGCACCCACATGTTTTCTATTGAAATTGGTGGTTGTGATATTGTCTTGGGTGCTGAATGGCTTCGCACATTAGGCCCGATCACAATGGATTTCGAGGAGTTATATATGAGATTTAAGAAGAACGACCACATTCATACATTACATGGACTCCAAGTAGGTGCTCACATCGAATGGAAAATATTTTGAAAAAGGGACATCATGGAGTCATCGCCCAATTTGATACCATCCAAGCCATTGACTCCACTACTCCTCATATTCATCCTAAGATGCAATAGGCCTTTGACCGTCACGAGTAGGTATTTGATAAACATAAAGAGCTTCCACCCTCTAGTGGTGAACATGGTCATAGAATCCCTTTGGTCCCGGGGGCCCAACCACCTAATGTGCGCCCATACCAATATCCTCTAACCCAAAATAATGAAATTGAAAAACTCATCAAGGAACTCCTCAAAGGTGGTGTTATTCATCTCAAGATCAGTCCTTATTCATCACTAGTGGTCATGGTGCTAAAGAAATATGGTGAATGGTGCATGTGTCTAGACTTTCGGGCCCTCAACAAACTCACTTTCAAAGACAAATTTCCTATTCTTGTTGTTGATTATCTTCTTGATGAACTACATGGTGCTCAATTCTTTACCAAGCTAGATCTTCGCTCTGGCTATCACCAAATATGCATGAAGGAAGTAGACATTCCCAAGACTACTTTTCGAGCTCATGAAGGGCATTATGAATTCTTGGTCATGCCATTTTGTATTTTTAATGCTCTATATACTTTTCAAAGCCTCATGAACCACCTACTGTAACCATATCTCCGAAAATTTGTCCCCGTCTTCTTTTATGACATTATCATATACAGCCTAACCTCAGACAAACATATTCAACATGTAGACCTGATCTTTCAACTACTCTCGAATCGTAAATTATTTCTCAAATTGTCCAAGTGCTCTTTTGGAATGGAATAAGTCGAGTATTTGGGACACATTGTGGGTCGTGAAGGAGTGAGGGTTGATCCAAGAAAGATATAGGAAATGCAAGATTGACCCCAACCAAAAACCTTGAAGAGTTTGAGGGGATTCTTGGGTCTCACTGGCTACTATCGCAAATTTTTCACAATGATGCTCGCATTACTATACCCCTCACTAATATTCTCATGAAAAAATCATTTCTTTGGACTCATGCAACTCAACAAGAATTCGTGGCTCTCAAACATGCCATGTGCTCCACTCCCATATTGGCCCTACCAGACTTCACCAAATATTTTGTGGTTGAATGTGATGCTTCTAGTACTATTATTGGTGTTGTATTAATTCAGGAAGATCGGCCATTAGCCATCACCAACCAACAACTGAGTGGAAAACATCTAGGTCAATCTACCTATGAGAAAGAAATGATGGGCATCTTACATGCAATACACACCTGGAAACCATACATGTGGGGGTGACATTTCCAAATCTGCATGGACCATCAAAGCCTAAAATATTTTTTGGAGCAATGTCTATCATTGCCATAGCAAAATAATTAGCTAGCCAAACTACTGGGATATGATTATGAGATAATTTACAAGAAAGGGCCTGACAATGTAGTAGCTGATGCTTTATCGTTCCAATTTGAGGATGAAAGCACCATGCTATCAATCTCTCTTCCCATATCATATTGGATTGAAGAGCCTCATAAGGAATGATTATCACACCCGTCTCTCTCCCAAATTATTAATAACTTAAGAGAAGATCCTAATTCCTCAGTTGACTACTCTTGGAAGGATGATATTCTTCGCTACAGGGATCGAATAGTTATATTATTGGAATCCACCCTCAAAACCTGCATTTTGGAAGAGTTGTACTCATCTCCAACTACAAGGAATTTAGGATTTTAGAAGACTTATGCTTTCACATCGTTCTTTCTTTTGGACTCACATGAAAAATAGCGTCCTTACTTTTCTAGCTAAATCTGATGTGTGTCAATGCAACAAAGGAGAAACAATCAAGTTACCATGATCCTTACAACCATTTCCACTCCTTGCTTCCATCCAGATGGATGTTTCCATGGATTTCATCACTGTTCTCCCAAACTTGGGCAACAAATCCGTCATCATGGTGGTTGTGGACAAACTTTCTAACTATGATCGTTTTTGTGCTCTAGCCCACCTGTTTACCCCCACTTTGGTGGCTCGAGATTTCATGGACCATATTTTCAAACTACATGGCATGCTGACTTCCATTGTGTCTGATCGCAGCCCCACTTTCAAGCTACAAGGCTCGCAACTCCAACTATGTACCACATATCATCCCCAAACCGATGGTCATACAGAAGCAATCAACAAATGTTTGGAGACACATCTATGGTTCTTCACTTTTGAAAAGTAGCATCAATCAATACAATGGCTAGCTTTGGCTGAATGGTGGTATAATACTAACTATCATTAAGCCACCGAGATGACTCCATACGAGGCAGTGTATGGCCAACTCCCCCCTTCACCTATTTATTATATCCCTGGATGTTCTAAGGTGCACACAGTTGATCAACTCCTACATAACCGTGCTACCATGATAGCTCATCTCAAAGATAATCTACATCAAGCTCAGAATCAAATGAAGCAATAAGCAGACCAACATTATTTCAAGAGCACATTTCGACAAGGATATCAGGTATTCTTGTGACTATAATCATATAAGAAAACATATCTCAAAGAAAAGGGCTACCAGAAACTAGCACCAAAATTCTATGGACCTTATGAGATACTTCAGTGCATTGGAGTAGTTGCCCACAAACTAACCTTGCCACCAACTTCAAAAATCCATCTGGTCTTCCATGTATCATGCCTCAAGAAAGTGGTGGGAAACAATTGTAGAATTCAAACCAGTTTACCTGAATTGGATGAGGAAGGCTCACTCTGGCTCCACCCATAACAGATCCTTAATACTTATGAAAGACATCTTCGTGGTCGCACGATCAAGGAAGTCCTCGTAAAGTGGAAAGACAACTCTCTAGAAGATGCGACCTGGGAACCAACCACTATTCTTCATAAGTTTCCACAACTTCATCCTTGAGGACAAGGCTACATTTGATGGGGGAGGGGATGTTAGGGTCCAAACCTAATCCCTTTGTTTATGTAATAAACCCAATGGGCTGAGTCATAGTCATAGTTAGTTAGAGAGTAAATAAATCTCGCATTAATAATTGTAAGTGGTTGACCCGCATTAGAGAAAAGGGACCACAATTAGTTGTAAACGGGCCATAGTTAATAAATAAAGTGGTTAACCTGAATTATGTAAGGGACCACTAGTAGTTAGGATTTTCGATGTCATTTAGCTATAAATAGTCTTAGTTACTAAAGAAAATATCATCAAGTCTTATTGTAATCAAGCTTTGCTCTGCTAGAGTTTTACCCCTCAAAGAGGCAAGTGAACATTGAATCTATTTCTGAATAATAAATACTTTCTTTTTTATCATTTGATTATGTGTTCTGGGCTATATTTCTTTGCATTTATGGCATTCTATCATTTCTCACAGGTCAACAGCATAACACACTCACTTGCATTCACGAGGACAAAAAAATCTTACATGTATAGGATTACATTATTATTGAAGAGATTCTTAGAATATAAGATTTGATAATTGATCAATGATTAATTAGGTAAATATTTCTAACAATACATAATATCTTCTAGTTATAGGATAATCTTATATGTTTTTGCATTATTCCAATAGTCACTAGTCATGAATGATGTCAAAGGTAACTAATGTTGTTGGGAAATTGGTGCTACTTGATTTTATGGTAGCATATATGTATCAGGGAATGGATAAAAAAATCAATGGAAAAGGTCTTATTGATTCGATGATTGAGGTGTGTAGATAATGCATCCTCTACAAAGGTGTCTATGGATTTCTATGTTATTTTGGATTTGGGTATGTCAACTAGGAGGCAAGTTATTTCTATGTGTATTTCATGGATTGACATGGTGATGGGAGGTGAGGAGGAGGAAAATCTACTATTGCATAATCTATGGGTCGGCAACGTATTTGACAAGATGACTGAGTCCACGCTTATGGAAACATTTGCTTGATTTAGAGAGATAAATAGTATAACATTGTACCTGTAATGGAAATACTATGTTTATGTATTTCAAGTGGCCAAGGAGGGCTTTATTAAACATTTGTTTGATGCCTAGTGCCTTCTTCCATCTCTGGATTGCATGAGAAATGACTACCATGGATGCAATCAGAGCATGTTATATGTGGATACTAATTAATATAGACAGGAAATAATGTTTGCGAGGATTGTTTTTGGTTAATCAAACTACCAAGAGTAGACTGTGTGTTTGTAAGAAAATCTTGTTTCATTATGAGAGTTTTTTGTCTCTTTTACTTTGGATACATTTAGTAACATAGATTAGAACCCACATGAAGCATACCTATGAGAGAAGGAAAAATAAAATTTCCTAGGTATGTAGCTATAGCTACATGTAAAATTCAAGTGGAGCCATCCTTCAAAGAGAGCCATCATGCAACCCGCATGGAGGAGAATCCATGTGTAGGGGAAAAGTTGTCTACTATGATGTCTTGAGTCTCTCATTTATCAATCCATAAGAGGATGTGACTAAGTTATCTTGTGAAGCCACAAAAAAATTGCTTGAGTAAATGAAGATCATCTCGGTAATTGGATTTGTAAACTCGTGGAAATGGATTGAATTCAAGAGTCCAAACAATGTCCAAAGAAAAAAAATGATCATATTTATGGATAATTCCATGCTCATAATAAAGGAAAGAATCATAAATGAAGGTCTAAGACAATTTGTTATTGTGTGGATAAAGGCACACATGCTAAATAATTTGCAAATCCAATGTATGGAGTCAAATTTGGAGAGTATGGAACATTGAAAAAAATTTCATAATTTCAAATAAAGATTTTTTAAATGTTTATGTGGGGTTTTTTTCTTCTCAAGAGGAAGTTGAGTCATATTACATGTCTCAACATGAAAATTTGTTGGGGTGAATGATTGGTGTTACCAAAATCTCAATTGTAAATTTATAATGAAGTTTTGAAATTTCTTGAAAACAAACAATATTTCATGTCATTAAAATACATTATGGTAAATTTGGTTTTCATTGTAGTGACATTTAGTATGACCAACTATTGTCACATGTTTGAGTCTATTTTGGAACTAGTCATTCTAGCAATAGAGAAGTTCTATTATAAGAATTGTTGCGTAGTAGATATCACGAAGATATGAAGAACTATGCGAAAAACAAAACCCTCATCATGTGGAACAAAGATACAAATTAAGACACCAAATATGTTCATGGTTGTAAACGATGAAGATGTTTTTCTCGTCATGTATATTAAGCATATTTTGTTTATTTTTATAGTACTACATGGGAGCACCATTTATGAGTCACATAGTAATAAGTGTTGTAGCTAGAATTGAGTTTTAGCTATATTTTTTTGTTCCATGGGCTATATGTTGAATGTTGCACTATAAGTCCATTTTTTCAAGTGCATAGAGAGTGTAAGATTGATATGGATACATCCCATATCCAAACTACTTCATTAGATAAATGGTGAGTACAATGGATGACACCAATACATCTTGGTAGATGGAAACAGGTCCATCAGATGGTTAGTTAATCAATGATCATGGTCATATTGGTGTTGAGTTCTAGAGTACAACAAGTTCCCAATTAAGCAGAGGTATTAGAGGTATGGTTTTTTTCCAACTGATACAAGACATAATTTTGCAGTTGAAAGGAGGAGCCTGGGAACCTTATGAGGTGGAATTGAATTGCATTGTTCTCACTTGGGAAAACCAATTGTTGATTATAAGGCTGCTAATTTTTTGGAGTGGAATGATGAGTTTGTATTACGGAGGACATATAGGTCCTAAGATATGATTAAGAACACATTCAAGTTTGGTCCAAGGAAGTAAGTGAAAATGCTTATGGATTAGTTATGAAAATGGTGAAGATCGAATAGTAGTGGACAAGTGAATGTAAAATATTAAGTGGTGTAATAAAGTATAACCATGACCAGGTTGTAATGTGACCCACACATTGCAACCATAAGAAATCCTATATGTCATGTGAGACTTGTTGTATTAGCATTCAAATACTTATTGTACCTAGTATCTCCATGAAATGGAGTGTGTATATATCTGGATATATGTAGCATCTAAAGGTCATATCACTGTAAAACCTCAATAGGCATGCATGCCCTTTTTGTCACGTGTCCTTCATGACTTGGTAGTTTGTTTACTTTAGTTCAGTAACCTCTATTTGGGAGTTCTCTAACACTTGAAGGAGTATGCCATGTGATGGCAAGATGCTCCATGAGTGGACCACATTGTTGTTATAGGCTCTAAAGGTGACATTTTACAAGTAGGGGGATTTCATCGATAGGTTGAATGAACCATGTACACAAAGGACACCCTAGTAGACCAATAGTTGCAACAAATAGGTACCCATGAATTTTGGTGGATGGTTCTTCATTTATATGGATATCGATAGTTTGGTGATGAGAAAATAAATAAGGTATGAAATGAAATTACTAGGTTGGACTATGTTAATTTTTATGTAGCATAAGGAAGTACTCCCAAATTCTAAGTTGCCTCCCAAATCAGTCAAGAAAAAATCTGAAAAATAAAATTAAAAGTTAACTTTTTGGAGTTCATGTAGGCTCTAGGTTGATAGGTTGTCCCCACCATCAGTGGGTGTGACCCTTGGTCAAACCCATTTCAAAAATATAAATAAATAATAAGTCATCATCATTTCGACCAATCCAACAACAACATCACCTACAAGAGATATTTGCATGTGTGAATAGAAAGGAAGAAAGAATCTAAAGTTTCACTGATTTTGACCAATATATGACTATTGACTGAGGTTGACCACATGCAGTTTTTACCATAGACCTTGCCTAAATATTGACCAAAGGCTAAATTTTGACAATTGACCAACGTTGAATTTTCTAGTTTTAGGTGATATTTGACCAGGTTTGACTAGTATATGGTGTATGGTTTTTGGCATAGATTTCTTAGAGAAATTTAATGTAATTGTGAACCTTTCTAAAGAGAAATTCTCCTAAAAAAAATTGTGTTTCTCCCAAGTTTGGGTTTCCAAGGGATATGTGTTGTCTCTATTATGCATGGTTATCTCTTTAAGTTCCTATTTTTTTTCTTTCTATTATTGTTGAGGCTTTTCTATGTATAATTGCTCAATGATATCAATGAATTAAAAATAAATTTAATGCGAATAATTAGGAAGTAATTTCCAAATCATAAAATCAGATTCTACTATTCATTCTTATAGAATATTCAACATGGTTTCAGGGCCTTATTGAAAGAGTAGCCACTAAGTTAGCATAACAGATAAGTTTTCAACAACATGATTATATTTATCTACTACTCAAGATTCACTATGAAAGGCAAGGTTCAAAAAGAAGTTATTCTAAAGTCAGATGGAGCTAACGAGAAAATATTTGTTTGTGCTCTTTCAGGAACTATTAGAAAATGCAATGATATACGGTTAGTAGACAATGGTGTCTCCAGGCACACAATAGGTTTTTGTTAGGTCTCTATACTACTATTGTATCCCTTATTGTTATTAGTGCAACCCCCTTATTGCATTATTTTCCCCATATAGCCACCATGTTGTTATTATTATGCCCCATAGAAGCCCACTATTATTATTGTTGTGCCCCTACAATACTATTGTTATGTAGGATTTGATTGTATTGGGACCCCTTAGACTCCTGTATATAGAAACGAGGTCTTGTCATTTGTATCATCGAAGAATTTTTCATTTGTGTAATGTAAACGAGGTTTCCCCATCAAAGTGGCTAATTTTTAAGTCGTTGATCTATCTTTCCTATCTTTTTCTGAGATGGTTTCATAACATTTGGTATCAGAGCTTTGAATTGTAGGGTTTCACTGCTCCAAACAGGTCATCATGGCAATTTCGATATAACTTTTTCTCTACGAATTTTAGAAGCTAAAAAAAAACATATTTGAGATACAATCGTTCTAAACCACCGGGCCAAATTTCAGATCTTGTCTCACTATAATTTCAGAGATATGATCTAAGGACATTAGGGTTTTTGAAAGCTCCAGAATTCAATCGCAAATAGGTCATCGTGAAAATTTCGCTATAATTGTTGTTCTAAGAAAGTTCAAACTCTAAAATTAAATCTCAGTTGAGCCAAAATCTTGATGAATCTTGGGTCCAAACTTAAGATCTTGTTTCACTAAATTTTTGGAGATATGTTCCAAGACATTTATGGTTTTTGCAAGATCCTAAATTACATCCCAAACAGGTGACTTGGGGAAAATCATCATAACTTTACCTCTGAGAATCAGATTGAAATTTCGTAAAAGTTTATAGAAAGAGTGTGGAATGTAGTTTTCTCTATATTAGTTTTAGGTCCTAAGGTTGAAACAGTGACACATGGAACTCCGTACAGGTTTGCTCTACTGAACTAGTCGATAATCAGGTCATCGTGGGAGAGTTAACATAACTAATTGTTGGAGAATCCAATCTTGATCAGACTTGTGAGGTTGGAAAGAGGACTCAGAGGGAGACCATAAGACTCATTTCATACCTTGTAGATCCGAAATTATAGATATGCAACAGATTTAATATCGAGCTCCTACAAAGCGAAAAAAGGTGTGTAGTTTTTTTTATGTTTTGCATGGTTGAAAAATTAGTTTGAAGGAATTCAAAGGGAATGGAAGCTAAAATGGATGGTATAGAAGATAATATTAAAAGAAACGTGGAAGGTTTGTAGGCAAATTTGACAAATTTGTTACAAGAAATTCTTACTAATGGCGAAAGGATAGTAAAGGAAACTCATGATGAGAAAAAAAGAAATGTTAATCATGATTTCATAGACTCTAATGTTGGATTGAATACCCACCATGTTCCAAAGATCGATATGAGGAATTTTGATGGTAAGGATCCCCTAACATGGATACTACTAATGGAGCAATATTTCGATCTCCATAATGTGCAAAACACACAAAAGGTATGCATTTCAGCTTTATATTTGGAACCAAATCAGTTTGTATGATATCGATGGCTTTACTCTTGTAAACAATTTGTCACTTGGGAAATTTTTACAGAAGAAATGATAGCACATTATGAGGATACAAAAAGAAACACCTTTTTTAGCCAATTGATAAATCTTAAAAAAAATGATTCAATGATGGAGCACATTGAGGACTTCCAAAAATTGAATATAAGGGTAAAAGATATTCCAGAGTAGCATAGGATTAATGTGATCATAGGGACCTTAAAGGATAAAATCCAACATGAGCTTCACCTTTGGGAACCTGATTCATTGAAGAAGGCATTCAGGATGGCAATAAAAAGGGAAATCAAAATTATGGCACAAGGAAGCCTCCCACTCACAACTATAAAGATGGAAGTGTTGTTTCTCCTAGCCTTTTACCACCTACATGGTTGACACCACAGTAATTGGAAGAAAAAAGAGCAAAATGGATTTGTTACAATTGTGATAGAAAATACACTAAAGGTCACAAGTGTGCTAAGAAGAAAGTAATTTACATAGATGGGGAAGAGGAGAAAGAGAAAGAACAAGAACGTCAAAAGAAGAGGATATACACAAGGAACCAATCCCAGAGAAATAAGAAATGAATATGACCATATCTTGTAATGCATTGATAGGAATTACCACTCCTAAAACTCTCAAGATGGAAAGGCATATCAAGATGAAGAAGGTAATAGTGTCGATTGATTCGGGTAGTACCCATAATTTTATTCATTGTAATATAGCCAAGGAATTGAATTTCTTCCTATATCCAGCAACAGAGTGTCAAGTAATGGTTTCAAATGGAGGAACCATAAATTGCTCTGGAAAGTGCCAAATATCAAGCTATCCATGGGATAATATGTCTTGAATAGTCCAATTATTTTCATTCCAATGGGTGGTGCAGATGTGCTACTAGGAGTCCAATGGCTAAAATATTTGGGTAAGATAGCTTTTAATTTTCAAGAACTTTTCTTGAAAATTTTTTTGGGAAGGAAAGGAAGTTTAATTAAGGGGTATCAAAGGGAAATCGGAAAAGATAATTAGCTCTAACAGCATGAAAAATCTTCTAAAGAGAGAACAACGAGGCGTAATTACACAATTATTTTCACTAGAGGTTCCCACATCGAAATCATCTATCTCTCCAGATCTCCAAAACATGTTTGACAATCATTCCAAGGTATTTGAGATTCCCAAATGCCTCCCACCTACTCGTGATCATGATCATGCTATTCATTTTATTCGAGGAAGTGTTCCCGCAAACATCATACCTTACATATATCCATATGTCCAAAAGAGTGAAACTAAATGTATGGTTGCAGAAATGCTAGAGGTTGGTATAATTCAACCTAGTCAAAGTTCTTTCTTTGTTCCAGTGGTATTGCTACACAAGAAGGATGGATCATGGCGCATGTGTCCACATTATAGGGAGCTCAACAAGCTTAATATTAAAGATAAAATTCCCATTCCTATCATTGATGAATTATTGGATGAATTACATGGAACAATTTACTTCACAGAGTTGGATCTTCGTCCAGGATATCATCAAATCAGAATGAAGACTCAAGACATTCCAAAAACAACATTTAGAACTCATGAGGGTCATTATGAATTTTTTGTCATGTCTTTTGGCCTTACCAATGCACCTTCTACATTTCAAGGTTTGATGAATTCCATTTTCAAACCCTTCCTTAGAAAATTTGTGTTAGTATTTTTTGATGATATACTAATCTACAACAAGTCTTCGAAGGATCATGTTCAACATTTGGACAAGGTGATCAAACTACTAGAGGATAAATGATTATATTCAAAAAGCTCCAAATGTTTCTTTGGAGTACAAGAGGTGGAATATTTGGGTACATAGTTAGCTCATAGCTCATCTTATCATCATCAATATGATGGGAAAACTGCGATAGTGAACAAATTTTTGGAAGGATATCTTCGTTTCTTTGTATCTGATAAACAAATAGAATGGGTCAAGTGGTTTCCTTTGGGTGAATGGTGGTATAACACTTCCTTCCATCTGCAACAAAAACGATCCCAATTGTGGCACTTTATGGATATCATCCACTATCCATCACATCATATTTAAAAGAAAATTCTAAGGTTCAAGCAGTGGAAGATCACATCGAGCATCAACAACAAGTTCTCAAACTCTTAAAGGATAACCTCAATTTGGCACAGAATAGAATGAAACAACATGCAGATCAACATCACAGTGAAACAAGTTTTGATGTAGGTGACTGGATATTTCTACGACTACAACCATACAAACAAATGTCCCTCAAGCAAGCTAAGAAGGATAATGAATTATCACCAAAGTATTATGGTCCGTACAATGTGTTACAAAATATTGGTACTATGGCATACAAATTGGAGCTTCCTGCATCTTCCCGAGGGCATCTAGTTTTCCATGTTTCATGCTTAAAGAAGGTTATAGGTGAGAAGATCCCAGTTCAAACAATATTACAGAACTTGACGCAGAAGGAAAAATCATATTGGAACTGAAAGAAATCACAAAAACAAGAAATCAATAGCTACGAAATCAATCAATTTTAGAGTATCTCATCAAGTAGAAGAACTTACCTGTTGAAGATCCCACATGGGAGGATTAGAATTTTATACAGAAGCATCCAGAACTACTCAATTGTTAAGGAAAACAATTTTTGAAGTAGAGGGGCATGTTAGATCCTTATACTACTAGTGTAACCCCTTATTGTTATTAGTGCAACCCCCTTATTGTATTATTGTGCCCATATAGTCCCCATGTTGTTATTAGTATGCCCCATAAAAGCCCACTCTTCTTATTTTTGTGCCCCTATAATATTATTGTTATGTAGGCTCTGATGGTATTGGGACCCCTTAGACTCCTATATATAGAAAGGAGGTCTTCTCATTTGTATCATCAAAGAATTGTTCATTTGTGTAATGTAAAGGAGGTGGCCCCCTCGAAGAAGCTGATTTTTAAGTCGTTGATCTATCTTTTTGTGAGATGGTTTCATAATAGTTTTTGAAAGAAAGAGACTTAGCATTAAAGGTTTAACTTGGAGACAATATCAAGTATGAAGAAGAATTTGTTCTCTATCTCATCATTGGAAGAGAGAGGCTATAGGGTTGCATTTTTGGTTCCAGACAAGTTATTATATGGCATAATAATTCAAGCATAGAATCAGTAAAAGTAATTGGTGTTCGAGAAGGAATATATAGGCTGATAGGATGACCAATACAAGCATTGATCCATAATACTATCAGTCTATGTGAGCTATGGCATCATATAATTTCTCACTTACATTACAAAGATTTACCAACATTAAGAAAAATGGTTACATGTATTCCAAAACATTAGATTGAGTTTGATGACATTTGTAAGGGTTGTGCATGTAGTAAAAATACAAATAGATATTTCCCAAGCAGTGATAATAGATCTATGGGGATCTTTAGTCTAGTACATTCAGATATATGTGGACCAATGACAAGAACCTCCTTGGGTGTCCACTTGTAGTATGTAACATTCATTGATGATTTCTCCCAAAATACTTGGATCTACTTTATGAAAACTAAGGAAGGAGTCTTCAATAAGTTCTAAGAATCCTAAGAATAAGCCTAGAGAACCTAACAGGAAGGAGAATCAAGCTCCTAAGATTAGATAATGGAGAAGAGTACTCATCCAAAGACTTTAGATATTTTTGCAAGGAATCAAGGATTAGAAGGGAATGGATCGTTCCTTACAATCCTTAACAAAATGGCATAGTATAAAGAAAGAACAGAACAATTGTATAAGAAGTGAAGGTGATGATTCATGATATAGACATTTTGATGTTCTTATGGGAAAAATATTCAAACAAAACCGTTTATGTTCAAAACCAAAGTCCTATCTAAATATTAGAGGAAAAGGCACCTAAGGAAGAATTCACCAAAATAAAAGCTCAAGTGAGTCATTTAAGAATATTAAGTTGTCCCATATATGTTTCGTTAAGAAATAGGAGAGATATAATTTGGAACCTTCTAGAAAGAAAGGTAGATTTGTATAATACAATGCAACTTCAAAGGCATAGCGAATGTACATTTCAGAAGCATGCCAAATTGAAGTTATTCGAGATGTTACCTTTGATGAAGAAGTAGCCTTCAAGAAGTAGATAGAATCTCACATTGAAATTGATGATGAAGAACATGAGGATCCAAAGAATGCAGTTATAGATCCTTCTAAAAAAATCATTCGTTCTTCAAAATATCAAGAGGAGTCAACAAAAGCATCAAAACGGCCAAAGCTTATGAGAGAGACTCTTGTAACAAGAAAAAAACTAGAATGGTGTTGTGATACTCTATAAGTTTTGTAAGGACATGTAGCTCGTAAAGGTACATTCATAGAAAGTAAACAACCTCAAATATACTTCGACGATATGACACTAATCAATCACATCATTGATTTTGAGCCCCCTAGTTATGAAGAAGCACTAGACAAGTAAGTTTGGAAATATGCCATGATGGAAGAATATCAGTCGATCGTGAAGAAAGATGTACAAGAGATAGTTCTGAGACCGGAGAAGTTATAAGTGGTGACCTCCAAATGGATCTATAAGATAAACCATGCAACAAATGATAGTATTAAAAATTATTACTTTCATTCCTTGGACTATGAATATTTTCTCTAGGACATTATAAGGCAAATTTTTATCTAGATTATTTTTCCTATAAAATATAAAGTTGATAGATACAAAATGACAAATTGTGATCTAATTTCTCTTAGATTTAATGTCATAGATTTCAATACAAATGCATTAATTGAGTGAGCCTATCATATGATGTTGAGTGTGAGGAGAAGCATTATTTTTTATATAACATGTTATTCCTCTAACCTCGCTACGAGAGAATTTCTTATTCCATGTTAACCATAAGACAAATCCATCTATGTGAGGGAATTTAGATGAATCATACTTCCATACTTCAACAAGAAAAATCAACTTCACTCAATATCAAGCTTAACATAGGACCTTTAGAGCATGGGAAGTCATAATAGAACTTTAAAATAGGATCTACGATATTCCAAATTACTATTTATTACTTTCTTTTTGGTCTCTATCACTAACAATAGCTTTCCTATTTCTAATGATTTCCCATTTTCCTTCTTTCCTTCCTTCATTTACCTTTAGAACCTCCTTCCTTAACTTAGCTTGGTACCATGGAATGAGGTCCTCATTTACAAAGAATTTTGTCACTCGTAAGATTGTATATTTACTGAGTATTTTGAATTTATGGTCAATATATATTACCTTGACATGAACCAATCTATTTTTGTGCTTGAGTATCTTTCCCAACCTTCTTACTTCAATCAAATAATTTTTTTCAATTTGTAACTTATTTTTTAATTCAACTGTTACTAATGTTATTGTTCCCTAATTGTTGGGATGGGGTCCTTGGGTAAATTTTGTTGAGTTTTGAGTCATTTTTGCAATATAATTTTGTAGCGAAGGTAAAGTCTCCGTGAAATGTGGAAAGCGAAAGGTGGAGATAAGTAGAGTCAAAGGGGATTTAGTCCCTTAGGTGGGTAGGTGATATATCTGTTTAGAGACCTGCCCATGATCCGCGGACCATGGTATTGTAAAGAAAATGCTATAAGTAGTTGAGTCATATCAAGTCTAGAGAATAACTTTAATTGAAGAATCATTGTAAGGTCAAGCCAATAAGACAGGAAATGTTTGTTTCCTGTACTTAGGGAAAAGGGGAAAGCTCATATAGCTAAGTGCATGGATACCTTGGTAAGTCCGTAGCTGAGTGCGCAGACCCCTGCAGTTGGGTGCGTAGGGATAAAGAGTCTGTATATGAACGATTATAGTTAATAAAGACTGTTTGGATCAAAATTGATGCATCTATGTTCTTCTATTTACTTCTGTAAAGTTTATGTATCTTCACTCTGTAATCTATTTAATGTGAAATAATGTTCATTTACTGTGCAAAACTGGTAGATTTGTAATCTTTATGTATGATAAGTATAATTAACCACCTTCATGAAGATTTGAAAGTCATTTAGATAAAGTTGTCGTAGTTGTCTATCAGAAGGATTAGATCTGCACAAAGGTAGATCTAAGTCATAAGAGCTTTAGGAAACCATCACATAAGCCTCTGGATGTAGAAACCTAGTTCTAGCATCCCCCAATACTACTTGGGGTGAGATTGCAAGCTACGCTACGCAGGTTGTTGGCGGAAGGTCCAGCAGTTTGGGTTTTGTTGGTTGGTGTAGTTAAAACTGCACCTGAGTCAGGCCCCATCAAGCCAACAAATGGTTCTGTTGCGGGGACCAGGATCGATCTCAGGAATGTGTGATGTCAAATAAGTGGTTTCCTGTGAAGAAGGAAATTGAGAAGTGGATCGATCGAAAGTTGTATGTGTTTGAAACTCAGGAGAACAAAAACCCTCAGTTATCCGAGGAACACTAGTTGAATAGATACCTGTACACACACGAGACCGAAAACTTTTTCTTTTTCTTCCCCTGCGAATTGCATAAGAGGCTGTCTGGATTAACAGATAGTTAGGGTACGTGGAGACTTGACGGCCCTATTGTGTGGACCCTAGAGTTGGTAAGGAATTTGGAAGCTTCAGAAAATAATATTGTATAGGTTGTTGATCATTGGATTGATCGCATAGTTGGAGGATTTGTCACTGAACTTGCGATTGATACGTCCATCAACTATAGCGAAGGCTCTTCAAGGGACCATGAGGTAAGTATTTAAAATCTCTGAAAACTTGGATTAAGATGATGTTATGTGAAAAACAGTTTATGCCATCACCTTGATGTTCGGGACTACACGAAGCAAAAAACCCTTCAGAAGAAATAGAGAATCAGGTTCTCAATATAGTCTGCTATTAGGATCCTCTTCGAGTGGCGATGGAAGGACTACTATGAATACAACACAAAGTGTGTTGCAGTTGGTAAGTCAGAGTATCCCAAGGATACCTTATCCATCCACTCCTTGTCCACCTCCACCTTTCCCACATAAACCTACACCTTCAACTCCACCTCCACCTATGCCTCAACTATTCAACATGGTAAACGCAATGAAGATGTTGATCTTTAAAGGGGTAGGGAGTGAAGACCTCAGGAAATTACGGTTTGTTGCAAATGTTGTATGGACAATGCCATGGTAAATGAGATACAACAAATGGTAAATGAATCCTTATGGGATTTTGATCACAGGCTGAAATACCTGATCTGGCAAGCTAATATGAACATCTCAGATGATCAACACAAAGACTGGTACATCGCTTCGTTGTTGCCTCACCTAATATTACCATTATCACAATAGAAGATAGGAACATAAGCAGAAGTTGTGGAAATTGTGATGAGGTTGGAAGCCTCACCAATACAAGATACGAACATTAGATTACAGTAGATTCACTTGCAGTTGACAAGTGTGCAAATGGAGTTGCAGAGTTTTAAAACAGGAAAGGAGCCCCAGCGTGAGGTTAACACAAAATTTTGGTGCTTAAAATGCAAGGGCCATGGTCACGATAAGGACCATTCCCTGGTTTATCAGAATTATCTTACTAGGGGAGGGCTTGTCCCTCGGAAGCCAAAAAATATTGTTGGACCAAGCACGAGAGTACCATTATGATGCGTTATCTATCCGATAGCTGGGAAGCATGCAACTGATAATTGTCACCTCTTGAAAAAGTTTGTTTAGACACCACAACAATTGTTTTGTACCTTCCGTAAATTAGTTGGAAATGATGAGTGAAATTTCCGAAGCTGCATATTGATGATGGAGCAAACCCCTACCTATCGAATGTAGGCAGAAAATTGGCCTCAGGATTAGGGCATGGGTGCAATGCATGGAGGATTCCAAGGTCATGGAAGAGGAAGAGGAGGAAGGGCTGGCAGAGGTCGTGGATAAGTTATCTATTATAACTGTGGTGAAGCTGGAAATTTTGCGTGCAAATGTCAGAACCCAATGCATCCATCTTGTCAATATTGTAGACAGTTCGATCATGTGATAGAAGACTATCTGGTGTTGATTGCCAAGATGCAGGAGAAAAAGACACAACAACCTACACATAACATCAAAATGATGAGGGCAGAGCCTCGTGAAGAGGACCATAGTATTAATATCGTAATGCACAGTGGTATGGCTACAAGAGAAGATAAAAGAAAGCAGGGAAAACCTTAGGGATGAGTGCACAAGGATGTTGAAAAGGAAGTTTGGTTTGACCTCAACCGGGCTAAAGAAACTTTCATGGAAGATAAGAAGAACTTTTCTGTGGCTTCTGCATCAGGGAGTCACAAAAAACCAGTTGGAAATAGTGAAGTGCAAGATCTGGATCCTTCATTGTTAACCACATTTCTCAAAACTTGTAAGAAGTTCTTTAGGTATCAGAAGGCGATAGAAGGGATCGAGGAGTTGTTTCACCATTGTACAGGAAAAATTAAGATTCCTTCAGAACAATGCGTTGTAAGGAAACCATGTAAACAAAATAAATGGACTGGGCATGAGATGAGGCTAACTGCGCAGATCAAGGAGTATGAAATGAACCAAGTCATCCTGATTTGGGTTCTAATGTGAACATACTGCCGATGTAGACATGGGAAACGATGGGGAGACTTGCGCTACAATGGTCTCATATAAACCTTCACATGTCTAATAAGTAGAAGATCATTCCTATGGGGCGCCTACTCCAGGAAAAGTTGAAGACACTCCAGCAAACTCAAACGACGATGCACCTCGTGATGGAGGGGCCAACTACAGAAAAGTTGGTGGAGGAAGTGCAACAGGCCATGGTACAGGGTTCTGATAACATAGCAGCATTGCAGGTCGAGTCCAGTGACCTCTGCAACAATATCAAGGTGCCATCTAAGTTACTCGAGCGTGAGTCACCCAATTTGTGTTCGGGGCCTGTTGGGATGCGGTCCCTGGGGTCAATTTTTGTTGAGTTTTGAGTCATTTTTTTAATAATTTTTGTAGTGAAGGTAAATTCTCTGCAAAATGTGGAAAGTGGAGTGCAAATCTATTTAGAGTCAAAGGGGCTTGAGTCCCTTAGGTGGGTAGGTGATAGAGTTGTTTTGAGACCCACCCATGGTCTGTGAACCATGGTATTTTAAAGCAGTCACTATAAGTAGTTAAGTCATAGCAAGTTTAGAAGATAAATTTAAGTGAGGAATCATTGTAAGGTCAAGGTGCTAAGCAAGGAAAGGTTTGTTTCTTGTACATAGGCGAAAGGGGAAGTCTCCTGCAGCTAAGTGCTCAAAGACCTTGCTAAGTTCGCAACTGAGTGCATGGGCCCCTACAGTTGGGTGCACAGGGATAAAGTGTTTGTATATGAAAGCTTATACCTAATAAAGACAATTTTCAGATGAAATCGATGCATCTGTGTTCTTCTATTTAGTTTTGCAAAGTTTATGTATATTGGCTCTGTAATATGTTTAATGTGAATTAATTCTTATTTACTGCACAAAACTGGTAGATCTATAATATTTATGCATGATAAGTATAATTAACCACGCTCCTAAAGATCTGAAAGTAATTTAGATTAAGTTATCGTAGTTGTTTGTCGAAAGGATTAGATTTGCGTGAAGGAAGATCTAAGTCGTAAGAGCTTCAGGAGACCATCACACTGGTCTTTGGATGCAGAAACCTAGTTCTAGCATCCCCCAATACTACTTCAGGTGAGACTGCAACATGTTCTGCACAAGTTGTTGGCGAAAGAGCCAACAATTAGGGTTTTGTTGGTTAGCGTAGTTAAAGTTGAACCTGGGTCAAGCCCCATGAATCCACCACTGATATTTCTACCCTTTTGTGCTAGGAATTACAAAATTCAAGGATTTCTCTTTATGCTTGTCATCTAGCTCAAGTAGAGTGTTCATTTCCTAAATAATGGGTTTTACGTCTAATTTTTTTCCATACTACTTAACGTGGAATTATTATTTAGTTTTTCTTTTAATTCTTTAACCTCACCTTTCAAGGTGAAGATTTCTTCAACCATTAATTGTTTCTAGTTTTTCATTTCTTGGAATCTAGCTTCCATTTCTTATAGTTGAGTTTAGAACCCTAATATTTTATTATCTAGCTTCTTCGTTGACAATTTAAAATTATTATCAAGCATTGTCTCAAAATCTATTTTTATATTCTGCTTGTCTTTCTTCTCTCCGTGTTTCTAACAAATTTATATGATCATGGAGACTCTCTAAGGTGACTTTGTTGGGCCTCCACTTACTAGGTTGAGCATTTGTAATCTATGTGGTGAAGCGTTCATAATTTTAAAAATACGTAGAAAGAAAGAAAATAAATAAAATGAACTTTTGCATCTATATTATGAGTATATTGTCATAAATTTCTTGGTGTAAAGTTCTTACTTGTATATGGCCCTATGTTATAGAGTATATATAATTTATTTATTGCCATAGACCACCAAGTGCATATGAATAACCAATTTCAATGCTAATTCACTCCAATAAGATGTCGCTAGTAGCAAAGGATATTCACTTAGTGAACTTGTGACATAGCACATGTGTTCATGGAATATTAAACAATATCCCTCATTTCACTAACCATTGAGAAATAGCTCCAAGAATCCTTTTCTTGATCCCCCCCCCAATACATCGTTTAGACTAAAGAACCCCTTATTTTTACTAGATACATTTTTTGTTCCTCTCAATCCCTATAAAACCTATGGTACTGTCCACCTTCCCCTAATACCTACAATATATTGAGATTATTTTTCAAAATTTTAAAACCCCCTTTATGAAAGAACTTGGTAATATATTGATCAACAAGGTGAAACTCTAATGGTTGGTAGAAACCCATCCCACCGAAAAGGCTCAAGTGTAGCAATGTGTTAGAATACCCATTAATTTTTAATCCAAATTCAATATGGAAAACCCTTACTCGAAAAAATCACCTTCATTAAGTATAATTCATCACAACCCAAACATTCATAGCTTGATTTGGACAAGGTTAATGGAACATTTTCTCCTATATGATTCATTTATTTGGGTTAAATGACCATAATCAAGATTTTTGGCATTATGATATAGGTGTTGTCCTTGATGGCAACTCACATAGATGACAGTTCATTGCAACAGGTTAACAACAAAGGATTACCAATCAGACTCCATAAATGGTTTAAGAAGTATACATTGGTTCATTTTTCCAAGTTGCGTATACACGTGGGTTAACAGAACAAAACGAGTGTACACATATGCACACACTTTCACAGAAATAAAAGTGCATATGGGATGGAAAATCAAGTTTTTGGTCCTAAGTGGTTTTGGTCTGAGGTAATGAGAAAGGTCTAAAACTATATATGGAGGAGAAGATCAAAGGGATAAGGGTGGAAGTAATGAATATCTTGTGAAGAGGAAAATCAAAAGAAAATATGCACATTATGGGTTTCTGGTGCTTTGTTTGATCTGAACTAAGGATGAACCTTAGTGGTTGATGAAGGATGAGATCTAATGAGGGATCAGGATCATAAGACCTGAAATGAATTATCATTATGTGGTTTGATCATGGATAGTCTAGATCTGAATGCTAACGAATGATTACACTATAAATGTTCTGATTTGGGTATGACTGAAGTTTGGAATAGTTGTGATGTTTTAAGTTGGTATTTACAGATTTGTATATTGGTTTGCTTTGATAAGAGCGTGTATACACACTGTTTTGGCACATCGAAGTAGCGTATACATTATGAAATATGATGTTTGAAGTTGCAGTTGGTTCTCGTTATTGATGCAGAGTTCTAGGATATGCTCTGTGTTCTAGTGACTGTGTTCTACTGACAGTGTTCTGGGTTTAGATCTGAGTACTGGTAACAGTGATATGTCTATTCTAGTTGATTGGTTGAATGAATGGTAGATAAAGTTGTGTCAGAGGTTTAGTGATTGTTTGATTCAGTATGTCAGAGGTTTCAGTGATTGTTTGATTCAATATGTCAAAGGTTTCAGCGATTAATTGATTCATTTGTGGTTGATTCAGATATTGATGATTGAGTTTCAGTGATTGGTTGATGCAGATGTATTTGATGGTTGTATTACAGTGGTGATTTATTTCGAGCTTCAATGTTATTGATGGGTCTAGTCTGAAAATTTATGAAACGTTGTCCCTGGACGATGCTGAGGGTTGGATCCTTCAATTAGGAAGAAGAAGCTTCCTACCAATAGTGGCTGGTGATTTGATTAGGGGGTTGGAGCTCCCTTCCAGTAGCAGCTGGAGCACGAGTGAAGGTTTCATCCTTCTGTAGGTCGGTGCCTACGTACTAGTAAACAGATCGGCTAGTATTAGAGCTAGGGTGTTGGAGCTCCCTTCCAGTAGAAGCTAGAGAATGAGTGAAGGATGGATCCTTCTATAAGCCAGTGCCTACGTATTAGTAAACGGATCAGCTAGTACAAAATCTAGGGGGTTGTAGCTCCCTTCCAGTAGAAGCTGGAGAACGAGAGAAGGTAGTAGCCTTTTGTACGTGGGTGTCTATGTATTGGTATGAGTATGCACCAATGCAAGATTGTAAACATGTTTTTCTTATATTAAAAGAAGACAACAGTAGGTGGTTTTTGTCCCGCATTGGGTTTCCACCTTAAATCTTGGTGTTCATGTGTGTTGCTCATGTGTGATGGTTTATTCTATTATTATTACACATGGTTATTGTTTATATGATTAATGAAGTACTGATGCAATGGTTAAAATACAACATATGATGAATTAACAAAATCATAATTTTGTTGGATATATGCTGGTTGCTTTAAAGACAGTTGCATGTACACGCGAGTTACCTTCATTGAAGTAGCATATATAAATTTCAGTATGAAAAGAAAAAGTTTTTGATTTGAATAATACTGATTCATCTCCCCCTCTCACTATTATTTCCAACAATTGGTATCAGAGTAGGTCCTTTGGAAGAAGCTTGATCGCTTGAAGGAGATCCGTAGAAACAATGGGAAGGAAGCTAAAGAAGAAAGCACCTAAGAAGAAGAAAACATCTCAAAGGAATAGTGACAACAGGAGATATAATGGGCCATCCGGTGGAAGCAAGTATTCACATTCAGAATCACCTTAGATTGAAGATGAACAAGCAAAAGAAGCATCAGGTACAAATTTTAGGTCTTCTGGTGATACTTTTCTCTGTTCATGCAATGTTGAAGATATTGAAAGTGATAGTGAAATAAATATAGAGGCAGAAGTTAAAAGACTCACAGATAAAATTAGAGATCAACAAGATCTATTTAACAAAATGGAGTGTGCCTTCAAAGAAGAAGTTACCATATTAAAAGCTCAGTTGGAGGAAGGAAACAAAGTAAGGGAGCATTACAAGGAAAATGAAGATCAATGTCAAAAGCTGCAGGATGAAGTGACATCATTAGGAAATGAAGTAAATCAAAAGAGTACAACAATCAAGATACTTAAAGATAGATCCAGTTACTATGAAAGTCTTGAAGCTAAGATCATCTCTCTAAAGGAAGATCCTGACAATTCAAACAAACAGAATGAAGAAATACCTCAAGTAGATGAAGAACAAGAAAATAAGATTCTCAAATTAAGGCAACAAGTGGAAGAAGGAAGAAAGACTAAAGAAACCATGAAGAAGCAATATTTGGAAAAGGAAGAGAAATATCAAGTTGAGGTAAATATCTTAAAAGGTAAATTAGAAGAAAAGGATAAATTGTTACGATTTCAAGATAGTACTAAGATTTTGGATAATATTCTTAGTAGTCAAAGGTCTCCTACCATCAAGAATAGTCTTGGTTTTCATGAAAGTGTTGAAGGTGAATCTAGCTCACAAGATGAGGCAAGAAACTTTAATGCAAAATCTGAAATTCTCAACAAGGAGATAAGATGTCAACCCTATCAACAATCAAGGAAAGAATGTCTTCAAAGGAAATCACTTACTCCTTACTACGGAAGTGATAGTTGGTTATTTCCGATGATGAATAATGTTAAATGTTTTGTATGTCATAATTTTGGACATGTTGTAGCCAAATGCAGAAGTAGAATGGTTGAAGCTAATAACTATCACACAGAAAAATCATCAACCTGCATGTACTTTAAGGGATATTGTTTTTCTTGCAATATGTTTGGTCACAAAGCCATTGACTGCTATAGAAGGAATATGAAACATGTAAGATGTTATGCATGTAACGAGTTTGGACATATAGTAAAGGAATGCATGAGAAAATTTCAACCACCATACCAAAAGGAGAAAACATCATCACGCTCGAAGATATGAAAGAAGAAGGAAGTACAGTCAGAAAGATGTGGCATAGCACAATATATAGACATATCATATTCAGGGGGAGCTGAAAGTGTAAAACTTTAGTATTCCAATTCTCATACATAGTTATCAAGAAGAGAAGTTGCGTATATATGTGAGTTAGAAGCTTCACAATCGTGTATATGTTGTTTTGAGGAAAAAGCAGCGGGACAAACTCAGGAAAGAGGGTTTGATAAGGTTCAGTCAATTATCAATTATCTTTTCTATTTGATGATGATTACAATCTACTGATGATATGTGGAAGTGTTTTTGACCCTCATAAGTTTTTGATAATTTGATGAATAATTGGTTGATGATGATGCCTTGATGATTCTTACTAACAAAAGCAATGATCAGATCTGACAGTGAACATATGGCACAAGTTCAGGGGGGAGCATATGCTTCTAATAATGCATTGTTGGCATCATATTAGAAGACCTTGGTACATGATGATACTTGTACTGCTTGATTCACATAGTTTCTTTGATTCAGATGACTCTTTTGATAATGGACATATATAGATTTTTGATCTTGATGTTGCTGAAATATGTTGATGGTACAGATCATATATGGTGTATGATAGTTGTTGATGACTACCATGGTATTGTTTAGATTTTTGGTCCTTGTTATAAATGTCATGCATATCATTTGATGTAAAGGTCATGAAAATACCTAATTTGTAACCCTGCTATGCATGGGAAGGATGATGTATAATTGTTATTTCAGTCATGTATAAACATTTGGTATACCCCCACTTTGTTGGGTGGATGAGTCAAATTCGGTGTATCCCCACTTGGTTGGGTGATTGATGTATGTATGATTCATTGGTCTTAGGGGTGTAATACTCACTTAGTTGAGTTATAAAGCCATGTTATTCTTAAAAAAAAAAAAATTGCAAACTCTACATGTACTCAAGGGGAGCATGGACAACATAATGTATATCAAAGGGGGAGAATATCTTGGTCTTCCCTTTGCCCTTGATGTCAAAGGGGGAGAGTATGTTGGTGTTGTGGTTGCCATCATGTCCAAAGGGGGAGATTATTAGCATTATGATACAGGTGTTGTCCTTGATGGCAACTCACATAGATGACAGTTCAGAGTGCAACAGGTTAACAACAAAGGATTACAGATCAGACTCCATAAATGGTTTAAGAAGTATACAATGGTTCATTTTATCCAAGTAGCATATACACATGAGTTAACAGAACAAAAGGAGCATATACATATGCGCGCACTTTCACAGAAAGAAAAGCACGTATGGGATGGAAAATCAAGGTTTTGGTCCAAGGTATTGGTCCGAGGTATTTGCTTTGAGGTATTTGGTCCAAGGTATTTGGTCTGAGGTATTGGTCCTAAGTGGTTTTGGTCCGAGGTATTTAGAAATGTCTAAAACTATATAAGGAGGAGAATAGCAAAGGGATAAGGATGGAGGTAATGAATATCTTATGAAGAGGTAAATCAAAAGAAAATATGCAGGTTATGGGTTTTTGGTGCTTTGTCTGATCTGAACTAAGGATGAATCTTAGTGGTTGATGAGGGATGAGATCTAATGATGGATCAGGATCATAAGACCTGAAATGAATTATCATTATGAGGTCTGATCATGGATAGTCTAGATCTAAATGCTAACGAATGATATACACTGTAAATGTTATGATCTGGGTATGACTAAAGTCTGGAATAGCTGTGATGTTTTAAGTTACTATTTGCAGATTTGTGCATTGGTTCTCTTTGATAAAAGTGAATTTACACACTGCTTCGACATATCTAAGTAGTGTATACATTATGAAATATGATGTTTGAAGTTGCAATTGGTTCTAGTTGTTGATGCAGAGTTTTGGTGCTGCTCTGTGTTCTGGTGACAGTATTATGGGTTCATATCTAAGTACTGGTTACAGTGATCTATTTGTTGGAGTTGATTGGTTGAATTTGATTAAGATTGAATGAATGGTAGATTCAGTTGTGTCAGAGGTTCAGTGGTTTTTTGATTCAGTATGTTAGAGGTTTCAGTGATTGTTTAATTCAATATGTCAGAGGTTTCAGTGATTGATTGATTCAGTTGTGGTTTATTCAGAGATTGATGATTGAGTTTCAGTGATTGGTTGATGCAGATGTATTTGATGGTTGTATTGCAGTGGTGATTGATTTTGAGCTTCAATGTTGCTGATGAGTCCAGACTGAAAATTTATGAAACGTGGTCCTTAGAGGATGCTGAGGGTTGGAGCCTTCAATGAGGAAGTCAAAGCTTCCTGCCAATAGTGGCTGGTGATTTGATCAGGGGGTTGGAGCTCTCTTCCGGTAACAGCTGGAGAACGAGTGAAGGTTTGAGCCTTTTGTAGGCCGGCGCATACGTACTAATAAATGGATCGGCTAGTACAAGAGCCAGGGCATTGGAGCTCCTTTCTAGTAGTAGCTGGAAAATGAGTGAAGGTTGGAGTCTTCTGTAGGCCGGCCCCTAGGTACTAGTAAACATATCAGCTAGTACAAGAGCTAAGGGGTTGTAGCGCCCTTCCAGTAAAAGTTAGAGAATGAGAGAAGGTTGTAGCCTTCTATAGGTGTGTGCTTGCGTACTGGTATGAGTCTACACCAGTACAAGATTGTAAACAGGTTTTTCTTATATTAAAAGAAGACATCAGTAGGTGGTTTATGTCCCGCATTGGGTTTCCACCTTAAATCTTGGTGTTCATGTGTGTTTCTTATGTGTGATGGTTCATTCTGTTATTATTGTGCATGGTTACTGTTTATATGGTTAATGAAATACTGATGCATTGATTAAAGATCAACATATGATGAATTAACAGAACCATAAGTTTGTTGGATATACATTGGTTTCTTTAAGGAAAGTTGCATGTACACGTGAGTTACCTTCATTGAAGTAGCGTATATAAATTTTAGTATGAAAGGAAAAAGTTCTTGATTTGACTAATACTATCTCACCCTCCCTCTCAGTATTATTTCCAACAAAGATTACAATTTTAAAACTTCATAGGAGTACCATGCCTATGCTTGTGATTTCAATAATTTGCAAGCTTGTGAAAACATTTTATAGTTTGCATATTAGGTATTAGTGAGAATCGCCAATGTTTTTAAACTTGAAGATAATTTTCCATCATTAAAATTTTCCCGTGTGTGAACACTGTGAGCAGAGTAAATGTCAATACAAACACAAGCATACATATATTATAATTAGGCCACTCACATAAAGTTGCATTCCATTGTGTTTTTGTAATTTAATTACATTAAGAAATTACAATGCAATACATAGATGAGTTCAAGAGCTTAGCGATGAGTTAAGCAGAAAAATAAAATATTCATTTTTTCAGTAAATTTTTTAATTTAAATAATTAGGTATATTTATAAATATAGATTTTATTTTATAGAATTAACATTTTAAAAAAGTTAATTTTTTTAATAAACTATTATTTAGAAATAAGAGATAGTGGATTGAGATGTTTACATATTTTTTAATTTGGGAAAAAGTGTCATATTGTTGTAGATCATAGTTATTTTTACATTAGAAAATGAATTTGGTTAATATTAAAGTGTGCATCAAATTAATCAGTGAATATTAATTAATTAATTATATAGCCCATGAATAATGTTTAAAGCAAGTATAACGTTTTGAATACTGTTTAAAAATATATCAACTCATGTGTGATAATATCATAAAGGTGGATAACTTTGATTTCTTCATTTATTTGTCATTCCAAAAACTTTTTCTATATTTAATTGAAATTTAAATGCTTGTTGAACTAATGCCACTTATTTAGTTTTTGTTGTACCAGATGGTGAAAGTAATTTGTATTTTCTCTACCTAATTTATGCATGATTTATAACTGTTTTTTATGCATTTCATAATAAAAAAATTTAATTGAGATAATTTATATAATTAGATATATTTATAAACATTGACTTTATTTTGTACTTAGGATTTTAAAAAGTTATATTTTTTAATAAACAATTATTTAAAAAAAATAGATAGTTGAATGAGATGTTTACTCAATATTTTTAATTCCTAAAAAAAGTCAGTACATATTATTTTAGATGATAATTATTTTTACATTAGAAAATTAGTTTGTTGAAGATTAAAGTGTACTTAAAATTAATTAAAGAATATTAATTAAGTAATTAAGTAATGCATAAACATTGTTTAAAGAAAATATAAAGTATTGAATTGTCTAAAAATTGATCAATTTATGTGTCTGTTTTTCAATCCAAAAGCATTTTCTTCAATTATTTGAAATTAAAATGCTTATTGAAAGGTGTTTGTTATTTCTGTTATATCATGATAAACATTAACTTATTTTCATATGTTGACTTGATTTTTGCATGATTTATAGCTGTTTTTCTAATGCATTTTATAGTAAAAGTTTTTAATTTAAATAATTAGGTATATTTATAAATATAGGCATTATTTTATAAAATTAAGATTTAAAAAAAGTTAATAAACAATTATTTAAAAAAAATTGGATTGCTGATTAAGATGTTTACACACATTTTTTTTATTTGGGAGAAATAGTAGCTTATTGCTTCAAATGATAATTATTTCTACACTAAAAGTTAAGTTTGGTTAAGATTAAAATATACATAAAATTAGTAAATGAATATAAGTTCTTTTATGAATATACACTATGGTTATCCAATTATTGGTTTGAACACTGGGTGATGATAGGTTTGTCCACTTATATATATGGATGGAATTAAAATAGATCGACACTAGTTAGATTAATTATAATTTGAAAAAAAAGATAATATCTAAAAATTTTAAAAATATTTTAAATTAATATTTTAATTGTCTTATTTTACCATAAATTGGTAAACTAATCCTTCGCTAAAATATTGATTTGTTAGTTTGATTATGAATTGTGACATTAATCTCTTTCACTAAAATATTGATTTGTCAGTTTGGTTATGAAATTAATCTCTGACTACCACAGTAACTCTTTCCATATCTCCTTTACCATAACATATCATCCAGATATTATTGAATCATCCGTAACCTTATACGGACGCCCATCTTGAAATGGGATTCGATTAAAATAAAAATAACACTACTTTTTGAGTGGAGAAATCAAAATGCCTACCGTGCATATTTCTGAAATGTGCACACAAACTACCGTGCGTATTCAATCATTTTCTATATTATTTGGGATTTCGAACTTTCGTCCTCAAACATATTCTTCTTCCTTTCACCTGACAATGAGTGAATTGTTGAGTCTCAGAAGTGGAGGAGAGCTTCTTTTACGAATAGCAAATCACACTACCCGACTTGGTCAATCACCGTCCGTCCTCTTGGGATATTGAGATTTTAAACGAAACGGAAGTTGTACCAAATCAACTCTGAAATGAGTGCACTTTTTGCACTTGACAACTCTTCCAAACCAAGCAGTCAAATTCGCATTGAACCGTATGGAACCAAATCTGTTTTCAGACTGTTAAACCTAACTTCTAAAATTCCATAATACACGCACGTCAGCTTGCGTCTAACAACATATGTCAAAGTTTTCACTTATTTTTCGGTTGTGCAAATTTAGGCCGTTCTAGGTTGTAGAGAGGTTGCTATTGTTATTTTTGGTTATAGATTGGTTATAGATGGTATATAAGAGTATTTTCAAGGTATTGTAAGTTGAAAAAAAATTAATAGGACAATGTTTGGAAGATGAAAATATAGAGATATAAAAATATAAGTTCAAAAGATTACATTGTAATATTCTTCTGTTGTATGTAACATTCAGTTGGTCTAAGCTAAGAAAAGTTAGGTATGATGTAAATGTTTTATTATTAAATAAATAAAGATAAATAAATTTTTTGGGAAACCACACACAAAGAGAAGAGGTTCTTTCCAAATAAAATCTCATTGGTGAATGGGAATGGATAATTATTTCATGATAGGACTTCTAGATCTAATTCTACTTAAGCTTAATGGATTTGGAAATAAATATCCATTAAGTTACTTAGCTTGAGGAAGATGCTAAGTTGAAGAAAAGCATAAAAGCTTTGCAGGGGAGAAAGGCAAGCTTTTATGGGAAAAGACTCGTGGGAGAGAAAGGAGAGATTTTCCATGAAAAGCCTAGAAAAATAGATAAAAATATCCACCTAAAAGCGGGACTCCGCTAAAGGAAACCATATTATGAAATAGAGTATTAAATACCCATTGAAGAGATGAACATAAGAGAGCTGATCCATGGCCAAATCTCTCAGCTCAGTGGTGAACTAGAGGTAGCCAATTCTAGGTTGGGTGGTGGTGCTTGATTTTCCACGTGACCTTCTTTCAGTTATCTTGGTGTGATTCAGTTGATTGGGATGTACTATATGTTGCTCCTTACTCTTTATGTGTCACATATTTAAACTTATGTGCTATATCGGTTTTAAGATTATGAGTACTTATGCATGGGACACTTATGTATGATGAATAATTATGTTTTTATGGTTTGAAATTGTATAACTTGTGATTCAGGTTATCTATGCTATGAATTATCCATCATGGGGTGAATTGCATTCACTGAGGCGCGTTTAGTTATTTGTTCACTATGATTCGTATTGCAGAAGATATATGTCAGTAATACTTTCGATTATGGCAGTGGGACTATGATCATGATATATGGCAACGCTAGCTACAGTGTATTTATGACAACATTTCCATTAATGCTTATGTTGAGCCATCAAAGGAAATTAAATCTGAATGCATAATCTTATCATGTTGAACGCCCATGATTTCCATTAATGCTTATGTTGAGCCATCAAAGGAAATTAAATCTGAATGCATAATCTTATCATGTTGAACGCCCATGAATTATTCTTTTCTCCCAGTTGTAATGTATGCATGAAGGGTTGATTTCGAATGTAGTAACTAAGCCTATTAATTGAACCTAAAATTCCACATCGTGGATCAAGTGGAGCATCATAGTTAGTTGGTAGTATTGTGCCAAGGGGGTATGTGATAAATGGTATTGGAGATCTGAGTTCAAATATTGCGACCTAAGGGCCAGTCACCTCTATAGGATGTGGAATGGGTTATAAACTATGTTTCATAACAACCGAAGAATTCGAGATTGTAAGTCAATGTAGTCTCTAGTGCATGAGAACGTATGTGATAATCTAAACCAATATCAAAGTGTGATACAGAATGGGAAATAATAGGAAGCAAACGGATATACTTGAGAAGTAGAGTCGTAACCTTCGCTTATCCCAATAGTGAAATACAAAGGAGTGGTATGTTAGTAGAATTTTTAGTTGTGAGATAAAACAATTTTAAGTAAATAAATTCCAAAAAGGCCAGAGGGAAATACACCCTAGCAACTCATTTCCCTTGTAAATCGATAGTTTCAAGCAAATTGGAAAGGGAAATTTGAATAGGAGATAAAATTCCAATTTCATCACCACTGTGAAAAAGAGAAACCAATTTTAACTCGAGCATAATTTAGTGAATGACGATAAAATCTAAATCTAAATTGTAAAATGAGGTATGGTGAAAGGTATAAGAACTATGTGCGTAGAAAAGGCTCTCGACAAGCCTAAATTGTGAATCACTTGATATTGATTTGTTCCAGGCTTCTCTCATGATGCTGAATCATACTTTTCTATGAGAGAGTAGTGCCCCTATTCTACTCATGGGATTTCTGGTGTTTTTTGTGTTGATGCCATTCCATTTATTCATAAATGGTATGCTGTGGATAAGGGTCATGATCTTCTTAGTCGTTATAGACATTCTACTGTCTAACCCGAAGCTTGTAGCAAAGATTTATTGAATATGAATACAAGCTCATCCGCTTTAAGGACATTGATATTATGAGGGAAATTAATAAGCCCGTGAGAAATTTAGAGTTGACCATGTTGTCTATCCCATGTACCTTAATGATTACAAGTTGCATTCGTGGCACTTAGTTCAAGCGATGAGGATCCCTACAAAAGTGTAATGAAAAACGTGAGTCACAAGAGACATGATGAATTCGTTGAGGCATCAAGTTAAGAATGTTTAGAGGGTTAAACTTTTGGCATATTGTGCAATGCTAGGTATCATTTAACTTCTAATAAAGAAGAGGATAAGATTAGAATAGTGTATGGATATCCATTTTGGTATTTGATTTGGGAATGCCAATTCTCTTGGTCACTTTATGATGCAATCACTGAATCTGGTCACCTAGTTATGTGGGACCGTAAAATCTTCAAAGGTGGTATGTGGGATATTAAGCATGGTCTTTTGTCGAACTAGAGATGGAGACCCGTTGTGTAGACTCACATGCCTTAACCTAACTCGACTGCTAACTCGACTGCTAGTTAATAAAAATCCTAGTTGACTTGACCTGAGGATTTATAAAAATGAAAGGGCATGATAAATCTCTACGGGTCCGTAAGAGGGAGAGAGTCAAGGGATTTGAGTGACGATTTCTGGCTCCCCACAATGTGAATTGAAATATAATGAAGAATTGTTGGAAGTCGATTCCCTCTGTTGGGATTGATATTCTATGAATATTGAGATGACTCACACTTGTGCTATCCAACAAAAGCTCTAAGAGCCTAGAAGCCATGACACTTATGCGCTAGTGGTACCAATGCTCATGTTCAAAACTGGGAGATTAATGTTTTTTAATTGTTGACTTCTTGCTTGTTATGCAGCCCATTAGCTTTGCAAAAAAAACAAAAATGTTGTGCCTCTAATGCACGATTGACTATGACATCTTTAGGGAGCGTTTTTATTACTAGTAGTTTTAAATACTAGCATTTGCACCACATGTTGCAAAGGAAACACCGTAAGGCAATGATATAAAAAACAACAACATAGAAGAAAGAAGTCAAAATTTTATGCAAATGATATAAGAAACAACAGCATAGAAGAAAGAAGTCAAATTTTTAAGCAATATTGTTTCTTTACTGATGTTTATTTTTTATCATCAACAAATGGCTAGATCATCTATTCATATTACGAAGAACCTTCGCGTTTCAGGGCGTTGCCACAATGCCACAAAGCTCATTCTGATGATCACCGGGAAGCGAATTGTTGTGAGAGATGCAAATTGTTTCCATTGTTTCTCGAATGGACTTTGTTCTTGCACTGATTATTGTAATGCTAATTGCAAATCGTCTCATAAAAAATAGTGTGACTGCAAGCATAAGCAATTACTTGCCTTTTGTAACAAGCATATGTTTGATAGAGAAAAATGGAAAAATGCAAAAGCAGAGGGGATTAGTAAAATATTTGATGTCTAATCTAGGGTGCATACATAGCATCAGTGTAATCTAGGGTGCATACATAGAAAAAACATACCTGGATAGTTAGTGACATTTTCATAAGACAGATTGAATTTCTACCTGATTCATTTCTTCATATCGGCCATAATTTTACAAAAAATGTCGAATAGGGGTTACATTGAGTATAATATTTCTAGAAATTTGCATAATGCAGTGTTGTTGGGTGGTATGCCAATGGTGACACGTCATGTGATCATATTTCATTGATATAGATGGTGTTTCGAGCATAATTATTTAAGGTTACGTGTAGAAGATTTCAAGAGAAGATATGCATGGCAGGTTCTAACTGCCCTAACATAATTCACCCAAAAGATACAAAATTTATGTGACAAACTGAATTATCTTGGACAATGTGATTGTTACATGAGAAGGCGTGCATTAGGCTTAAGATTGTAAAATATCTCATAACCTTTTCCAATATACTATAAATCAAGGCCAAGGAACACTAATATAGGGAATGAGACATGTGTAGAAGCTAGGACATTCATAACGTAGTAAGAAGAGCATTCCCTATGGGGTTCTCTAGGTCAAACACATTTCTAATTACATGGCCATGCACCTCGTTTCCTTGCTGCGGAGCTTCTAGGCCAGCACACGCACCAAGTACATTGGAAATGGTAACATGATCCGCCTCTATAGCTGTCCATTGCATCCAGCCATAAAGCCTTAATGCCTCCTGACAATACCCATTTTTAGTATATCCAACAATCATAGTATTCCATGACACCACATCCCGTTCAGACATTTTGTCAAACACTGTCCATGCATCCACTACATATCAATATTGACTTGTTCGACTTACTCAGAACTAGTCACTGAAGCTGATCATATAGTGCAAGAACTCCAGCCCTTACTACTCTTAACATAATATTAGCTGTTACTCCTCTGAAGAGGGCATGGATGCCCTCTTGGCGCACAATCTGCTGAAAAGCATGGACGGTGTTGCTATAACTTGTTTCTAGAAAAACAGCTTGACAGAAAATTTTATGTGAGATCCATCATAGTTTCTATAAGTAACATCACAAGCTCAGAACATGAGCAAGAATGTAGATTTTATGTCATATTTCTTACTTGTATAATGTCTTCAGCATGTCGTGTATAAGACAAAGAAAGAAAGTCAATGTTGTTGCGAACTCCCCAAGATGCAATAGCCTTCAAAGTACAAACAACAGAAATAAATCAAATTACAAACCTTGTCATAATAAAATCACATGATGCACAATAAACTTTAGCACAAAAATAGACTAGTGCCCTGCAATTTGTAAGGTTACATTTATTTCATGAGATCAAAGCTTGAACTATCTAATATTTGAAGAGCGAGGGTTACCACAATTAGCAAATGCACAAATTAATTTATTTGACACTTTGATTTCATGTTAGTTACAGACTGCATGCTTTCAGTTTATAAGGTTTATCCTAAGGTCCTTGATGGATGCCAATAATGTCTTCTGACATTGCTTGATTAACATTTGACAAAGGATGAGAACAATGATGTAATTGAAATTCAAAGATTATGAATAAATAAGGAAGACCTTTATATAAGGGAAATTAACTCAATATGTTCATTTTAAAGATATGTTATCACCAATATTAATATTCATTAGGTTAGGTTAGGGAAACTCTTCCCTGAAATCATGGATCTCTCCATAGTTGCATCTATGTTTTATTCTCTTACAATCATTGTATGTGAAGGAGAAGATTACACATTATAATGGTTATGATGGTGGTTACAAATCATTACCATCCAGCCCAGTTCTAAGTCCACATCTTTGGCTTTTTTGGAGAATTAGGTTGGAAATAGTCACAGTAGAAATCGTTGCAGGTATTGATCTATAAAAGAATTGATTCATATATCAGTATAAGAATTGATTCATACATCAGTATGGCATTAGATTATAGAAACTTGCTAAGGAAATAGAAGGGTTATGTGGAAAGTTAGATTTTTATTATTACACACAGTATACTCACAATTGGGTCTGGAGCATCAGTTTGTTTGCACATCACCCATGGAATACTTGTATTTAATGATAATGCCATTTTTACTGCCCAGTTCACATATGACTTGCCCTTCTCTCCATAATATTGTTCTACTTGTTGGTATTCATTTTCTATCTGCACATAACTAAATTAAATCAGAAAGTCACATTTTACTATACACAAAACGTTGTAAATAACTATACAAACAAAAAGGACTTACCTGTGTCAAGATAATAGGTCCACCTTTCCATGAAAAAATCTTTTCCTGTTTCATCATCTTCACTATCTTTGTTGTAAAGGTTTCCATCTCATACTAAGGAAAATAGACAAAAGCCTTTAAAATTAGCAGAGACGTTTAAAGGTAAACAAAAGCTTAAACATCGAACTAACAATTTGTTCAACTATTTTATCTTTTAACTAAGCTTGAAACAATGGTACTCTTTTGTTATTAAAAAAAACAACCAATTTTACACACCACAAATCAAATAAGAATTTGTTTTACACTAAACATTTAAAAAAAAAAAAATTTCTAAATCTGGACAGGTTGTTTTCTTTGTTTTTGGGTAGTAGTCTAGGGTTCTATGTTTTGGAGTGTTTTTGGTTATATTTCACGGTGAAATTTACTGGAAATCAGTTAGGGATTTTTTAGAAACACAAGTTTGAGCTGTGAACTATGCACAATTCTAGTGCCCCTGAATCCATTTATGTATTAAAAAACCATTTTAAATAACACAAACTCAAGATATAACCGAAAATCATTTCACCAGATTCACAAAAACTCAAAAACTTAGAATAGTGAAACAAGACTTTTTTTTCCCAATTTTTCATCTATATTTAAAAATCTTGACAAAATCTTGACAAGTTGCTTTTTTTCTCCATATATTACTAAGCATACCCTGAAACCCTGAAAAGTTCGATGCTGATACATATGAAATTATCTAAATATAAAATAAGCATATTCGTACAACATATATTACCGAGCCAAATACAAGCTAAAATCACCTTAAATGGTTCATTGTCTGTTCTCAGCTCGATTCCTGGTATGGCATGCAACCAAAGAGGGAAACCTCTGAAAGGTCAGAGCCATTCAAACATTTCAGTGAGGAATAATCTCCTTCCACAAATATGGAAGAAAAGATACAAAAACTCTAGTTAAGAGGATCAATAAAACATGACTTGCTTATTAAGTTAACCCTAAACAAGAACATAGTTGTATTGAAGATGTAATGGAACTTTAAAGCAGTGAGTATTTACAGAGCATGTTTACATTGCAAAATTCTACAAAATCTCATTACATGAGTAGATAAAATTAAAACTAACACTAATGAATCAAACTTGACTGTCTTTTAAATACAAACTTACAACATGGAACAGTACGGTGATTGTGGGGCATTTCCTTATTCAAACTTATAATGGTTATGATGGTGGTTACAAATCATTACCATCCAGCCCAGTTCTCAGTCCACATCTTTGGATTTTTTGGAGAATTAGGTTGGAAATAGTCACAGTAGAAATCGTTGGAGGGATTCATATATCAGTATAAGAATTGATTCATACATCAGTATGGCATTAGATTATAGAAACTTGCTAAGGAAATAGAAGGGTTATGTGGAAAGTTAGATTTTTATTATTACACACAGTATACTCACAATTGGGTCTGGAGCATCAGTTTGTTTGCACATCACCCATGGAATACTTGTATTTAATGATAATGCCATTTTTACTGCCCAGTTCACATATGACTTGCCCTTCTCTCCATAATATTGTTCTACTTGTTGGTATTCATTTTCTATCTGCACATAACTAAATCAAATCAGAAAGTCACATTTTACTATACACAAAACGTTGTAAATAACTATCACAACAAAAAGGACTTACCTGTGTCAAGATAATAGGTCCACCTTGCCATGCAAAAAGCTTTTCTTGTTTCATCATCTTCACTATCTTTGTTGTAAAGGTTTCCATCTTTAAAATTAGCAGAGACGTAGCAGAGACGTTTAAAGGTAAACAAAAGCTTAAACATCGAACTAACAATTTGTTCAACTATTTTATCTTTTAACTAAGCTTGAAACAATGGTACTCTTTTGTTATTAAAAAAAACAACCAATTTTACACACCACAAATCAAATAAGAATTTGTTTTACACTAAACATTTAAAAAAAATAATTTTTCTAAATCTTGACAGGTTGTTTTCTTTGTTTTTGGGTAGTAGTCTAGGTTTCTATGTTTTGGAGTGTTTTTGGTTATATTTCATGGTGAAATTTACTGGAAATCAGTTAGGGATTTTTTAGAAACACAAGTTTGAGCTGTGAACTATGCACAATTCTAGTGCCCCTGAATCCATTTATGTATTAAAAAACCATTTTAAATAACACAAACTCAAGATATAACCGAAAATCATTTCACCAGATTCACAAAAACTCCAAAACTTAGAATAGTGAAACAAGACCTTTTTTTCCCCAATTTTTCATCTATATTTAAAAATCTTGACAAAATCTTGACAAGTTGCTTTTTTTCTCCATATATTACTAAGCATACCCTGAAACCCTGAAAAGTTCGATGCTGATACATATGAAATTATCTAAATATAAAATAAGCATATTCGTACAGCATATATTACCGAGCCAAATACAAGCTAAAATCACCTTAAATGGTTCATTGTCTGTTCTCAGCTCGATTCCTGGTATGGCATGCAACCAAAGAGGGAAACCTCTGAAAGGTCACAACCATTCAAACATTTCAGTGAGGAATAATCTCCTTCCACAAATATGGAAGAAAAGATACAAAAACTCTAGTTAAGAGGATCAATAAAACATGACTTAGCTTATTAAGTTAACCCCTAAACAAGAACATAGTTGTATTGAAGATGTAATGGAACTTTAAAGCAGTGAGTATTTACAGAGCATGTTTACATTGCAAAATTCTACAAAATCTCATTACATGAGTAGATAAAATTAAAACTAACACTAATGAATCAAACTTGACTGCCTTTTAAATACAAACTTACAAAATGGAACGGTACGGTGATTGTGGGGCATTTCCTTATTCAAACTTATAATGGTTATGATGGTGGTTACAAATCATTACCATCCAGCCCAGTTCTCAGTCTACATCTTTGGCTTTTTTGGAGAATTAGGTTGGAAATAGTCACGGTAGAAATTGTTACAGGTATTGATCTATAAAAGAATTGATTCATATATCAGTATAAGAATTGATTCATACATCAGTATGGCATTAGATTATATGGAATTAGATTATAGAAACTTGCTAAGGAAATAGAAGGGTTATGTGGAAAGTTAGATTTTTATTATTACACACAGTATACTCACAATTGGGTCTGGAGCATCAGTTTGTTTGTACATCACCCATGGAATACTTGTATTTAATGATAATGCCATTTTTACTGCCCAGTTCACATATGACTTTCCCTTCTCTCCATAATATTGTTCTACTTGTTGGTATTCATTTTCTATCTGCACATAACTAAATTAAATCAGAAAGTCACATTTTACTATACACAAAACGTTGTAAATAACTATCACAACAAAAAGAACTTACCTGTGTCAAGATAATAGGTCCACCTTGCCATGCAAAAAGCTTTTCTTGTTTCATCATCTTCACTATCTTTGTTGTAAAGGTTTCCATCTCATACTAAGGAAAATAGACAAAAGCCTTTAAAATTAGCAGAGACGTAGCAGAGACGTTAAGGTAAACAAAAGCTTAAACATCGAACTAACAATTTGTTCAACTATTTTATCTTTTAACTAAGCTTGAAACAATGGTACTCTTTTGTTATTAAAAAAAACAACCAATTTTACACACCACAAATCAAATAAGAATTTGTTTTACACTAAACATTTAAAAAAAATAATTTTTCTAAATCTTGACAGGTTGTTTTCTTTGTTTTTGGGTAGTAGTCTAGGGTTCTATGTTTTGGAGTGTTTTTGGTTATATTTCATGGTGAAATTACTGGAAATCAGTTAGGGATTTTTTAGAAACACAAGTTTGAGCTGTGAACTATGCACAATTCTAGTGCCCCTGAATCCATTTATGTATTAAAAAACCATTTTAAATAACACAAACTCAAGATATAACCGAAAATCATTTCACCAGATTCACAAAAACTCCAAAACTTAGAATAGTGAAACAAGACCTTTTTCTTCCCAATTTTTCATCTATATTTAAAAATCTTGACAAAATCTTGACAAGTTGCTTTTTTTCTCCATATATTACTAAGCATACCCTGAATCCCTTAAAAGTTCGATGCTGATACATATGAAATTATCTAAATATAAAATAAGCATATTTGTACATCATATATTACCGAGCCAAATACAAGCTAAAATCACCTTAAATGGTTCATTGTCTGTTCTCAGCTCGATTCCTGGTATGGCATGCAACCAAAGAGGGAAACCTCTGAAAGGTCACAACCATTCAAACATTTCAGTGAGGAATAATCTCCTTCCACAAATATGGAAGAAAAGATACAAAAACTCTAGTTAAGAGGATCAATAAAACATGACTTGCTTATTAAGTTAACCCCTAAACAAGAACATAGTTGTATTGAAGATGTAATGGAACTTTAAAGCAGTGAGTATTTACAGAGCATGTTTACATTGCAAAATTCTACAAAATCTCATTACATGAGTAGATAAAATTAAAACTAACACTAATGAATCAAACTTGACTGCCTTTTAAATACAAACTTACAACATGGAACGGTACGGTGATTGTGGGGCGTTCCTTATTCAAACTTAATATATTACATCTAAAATTGGATATATCTAAACACTCATAACAAAATACAAGATGCTACAGAAGTTTAAGGCATTGTATGGATCAGAAAATGCAGGTCCAGTTTTGTTTTTCTTTTTCTTCCTCTCCTTTCAGGGTGATGTGACTGCAAGACAAAATTTTCTTGTTTTATGGCGATTCCCAGTTGGTATATAGTTAAATTTTGAGGGTCTCTCTGCCATTCCAGTCCAGTCTTACCAGAACCATAACATATATATTCTCCATTTTAAATATAATGATTTTTTCATTGGCAAAACAAAAACAAAATACTCGAATTCCTGACTGATTATATATATATATATATATATAGATATATAGACAGGCTTACCCATAATTCCACTCTGCACAAGCATAAGGTCCTATTCTGAGGTGAGCATAAAGGCCGGCTTCTTGTACTGTCTTCAAAAATCTAACCAAGTCGAATCTTCCCTCAAAATTATACTGCAATAAAATCATAAGCCAAAGCCACTATAAATTCATCAACAATTCACAGTTCCATCTGAAAATACATTACAGACGTGAAAAACTTTATAAAGATTTAAAATGTTTATTACCTGGCGTTTCTCAGGCTCATGCCCATTCCAAAAGACATAAGTCTCAATAACATCGATTGCCCCATCCTTAGACTTGGCAATAAGATCTGGCCACATCTGTTGAATGCCACATAAACAAATTTCAGCATACATTTAACAATAACAGATATATAATAATGAAAACAAAACCCAATAAATTACAAACCTCTGGCGTGCTTCGTGGGTAATGTATGGATCCAGAGATTAAAACCCGGCGCTGTCCATTGATCAGCAAAGCTCTACCATCATAGCTAACCGTGGTAATGGCATCCACTTTCCAGTGAAATGTCCAAAATACCCAAACAAAAACTAAAAAGAAAATCGAAAAATATCTTATAGTCTCCATCTGAGTGCTCTGTTATTAAAACTTCTACAAAGCTCGCTGGTTAAGTCATTGCTGGTAACTGCTTCAGTATTTAAGCTTCTACAGACCTCCTTTTGTTTCTTGCTCTTGGAAAGGGAGAGATAACTGTCTCTTACAGCCCAGCTGCAAAAATGCAGAGGAAATAGGCAGGCGTGCTATCTATCTCTGATCAATTGAATGTGAATTCGATATAAAAAGGACATTGGTAATCACTTTTGTGTTGTATATGAATATATAGGACGCAGAGTCGCGTTTCTGGATACAAAAGGTGCGCATATCAACATCCAGCATAAAATTTTGTTGCCGATGTTTCAACGGTACGCGTGACTGCTCTGCGGTACAAGCCACGCTTATTATTATATTAGTGGCTATCCGACCGTCAATGGCTTCTGAATATGATTGATTCCACAGTAATGGAAACATGGCAGCAGGAGGAAGTCGTAAGATGCATTGAGTACAGCACAAGGCTGCGCTGGCTACGCGGCCCTCAGGCAGGAAGAAAAACACGAAACGAAGAAGAAAGACACGTTTAGTCACTGCGAAAACACGAAGAGTCTCATCGCCAGGAGGCCTGGCCTTTCATGGCCCATTGCCAGATCCTCTCTCTCTTCCAGCTGGTGGAAAAAATAATATTTTTTTTTATGAAAAAAACAGATTAAATCAACGGCAGAAAACACCCCAATCGTCTAACACACAGAATCAATGGCTCAGGATTGCACACGTCACATTTTAGGGATGTCTGCCTCAGAGGGAATGCCTTACGGCGTAATTAACAAGCAACTTCCCAACTCGATTGACGGAAAAATCACAGTAGGGGACTGATGTTCCTCTTTTTGATATATAATATCGATTTGTTTGCTCGTCTTATCCATTGAGTGAGAGATGTTTCCATAAGGAGCATACATGTTGGATAATGGTTATCCTTATGAACAAGATCATAAAAAAATTCGGGGGATGATGTTTATCCTTACTTCACTTGGACAAGTCACAGTGAGAAAATCACACTCAATTTTGGTAATATGTTTTAAAACACAAATCGCCCTTGCCAATTTGAGTGGCGACTGATGTTTTCTTTATTCGTTGAGCTGACGTTTCCCTCTCCTCTTTTTTTATCTGCTGAGTTGGAGGCATCCGACTGCAAATTGAGTTGCCACAAAAAAATCCAAGGATAATGGTTATCCTCATTGACACACTTTAAAAGAAGTCAATCATTATTTTTGTGGTCATCCCACAAACATGTTCTATTTGGGAATGGTTATCCAGTTCCATAAAACAACACGTAGTTAGTTTCAATGGCACTCCATAACATTAAATAAGAAAGGGGTGTGTGCTATTTCAAAGATGGAGTGTAAGGGAAGGCAACGCTTCCAAATCTGACCAATTCAATCACATGTTTGATGAGTGGAATTGTGGCCAGGCATGCTATTTGGATTCGTTGAAAATAGTTCAACTCCAATACAAACTCGTGGGCTGAAATTGCAAGATTGGTGGTGACAAATAGAATTTTGAATTTTTTTAATATCTACAACACTCTCCTGATAGTGAGGTTGGTCTTAACCTGGTTTCCTAATTCATCGTTGGTAATTGTGAATCCTTTAAGGTAAGATATTTCTTCCTTTGTGGTGATATATTTCTTTTTGGGTGATACAAATATATAGATACGCTAGAACTGGAACACACACGCAAGCTTCGACCCATCTAAACCTTGGTGTAATATTTAGCTTGAGTACCAAAGTCTCTGAGTATGGAACCAGTGCCCCTTTCCTTAGTTGTGAAATTGAAAACAAATGACAACAATATTGGTGGTTAATTCTTTTATACTTTTGACTGAGTCTAATAATATAGATACGCTAGAACTGGAACACACATGCAAGCTTCGACCCATCTAAACCTTGGTGTAATATTTAGCTTGAGTACCAAAGTCTCTGAGTATGGAACCAGTGCCCCTTTCCTTAGTTGTGAAATTGAAAACAAATGACAACAATATTGGTGGTTAATTCTTTTATACTTTTGACTGAGTCTAATATAACTTGGATTTAATGTTGAGGGAGTTTAGTGCATCACACTTTGTGATCCATATCATAATATCTTCAGAGGCATAACTCCTCCTTTTGGCGAGACACTAGACTTGTCACCAATTCTCGCGTTCTTTTTATTGGACATTGTTACAAGTGTTGTTTCTAGTCTTCTGGCCGAGCTGCCAAAGACGTAGAAAGAAAAGGTGGATTAGCAACAATTATAGGAGCCCCGTGAAGATTTTTATTTTCAAGCGAATTCAGTCACAATTGAAAGGAGTTCTTTATATTCCATACACCCATATTGAGTTCGATAATCATGATGGGTTTCTTAGTTTAGTTAGAATTTTTTTTCTAGCAAGTGTGAGGTTTGTTTTGTGATGAAAGAAACTAGTGGTCGATGCAAATCTCCCATTTCGATCAAGAAAGGTAAATGCTTTCCATATTAGTATATGAATTAAAATATACATTTCTACATGATGGGCATACGTTAGCAAACTACTGGCGAAGATTAGTTTTAATTGTAGTGCAACTAAATAACTTTTGTATGTGTGTGTGCATATTTATGTGATTACATGCTTGTGCTTACATATATGTATGCCTTTCATGTAGGGCTCATTTTTGTGGTTACAATGAACTGCTTTGGTACATTTACATGCATGGATGATCAAAATTCTCACAAATTAACATGATTAAAAAACATGATTTAAGATGGTAGATATTTATAGTCATTCTATAGGAATAAGCAAAGTTGGATTTAATCCTTGCACTTATCTTAAATTTCTCAAGTCTTTGGATATCTATAGTACCAATGTAGGGAGGAGAAACCCAGAAAGGCTACACTAGAACAAATAATTCTGCAATGTTGAATTGTGGTGGAGTAAGGAGTAATGAAAAGAAATAACAAAATCTAACATGTTGATTATTTTTAATAAGCAGAAATGGTCAACCATCAATTGGTTACTTTTTATTGTGCCTACTTATTGAATGTTAAAAATTATGTGAAGATTAAATTTTTATTATAAGTGTGGAAGTTCCCCCAAAACATAAGTCGTTAAGGCACAAATACTCTATACCATGATTTAAAATTGGTTTAAGATATTTACATAGTTTTAGATGTTCATAGTAGAGTGGGAGGAATGAACATTAAGAAAAATGGTTACATGTCTTCCAAAACTTCAGATTGAGCATGGTGACATTTGTAAAGTTTGTGCACTTGGTAAAAATACCAATAGATATTTTCCAGGTAATGATAATAGATCTAAGGGGATCTTCAGTCTAGTACATTAAGATATATGTGGACCAATGACCAGAACCGTCTTGGGTGTCCCCTTGTACTATGTAACATTCATTGATGATTTCTCCCAAAATACTTGGATCTACTTTATGAAAACAAAGGATGGAGCCTTCAACAAGTTCCAAGAATTCTAAGCATAAGCCTAGAGAACCTAACAGGAAGGTGAATCAAATTCCTAAGATTAGATAATGGAGTAGAGTACTCATCTAAATACTTCAGTTATTTTTGCAAAGGGATCGGGGATTAGGAGGGAATTGATCCTTCCTTACAATTTTTAACAAAATGGAGTAGTAGAAAGAAAGAACAGAACAACTGTATAAGAAGTGAAGGTGATGATTCATGAAATAGAAATTTTTACGTTCTTATGGGAAAAGCATGTCAATAAAACTGTTTATGTTCAAAACCGAAGTCCTAACTAAATATTAGAGGACCATACACATGAGGAAGCATTCACCAAAATAAAACGTCAAGCCAGTCATTTAAGAATCTTTAATGTCCAATTTATGTTACGTTCTGAAATAGGAGAGAAATAATTTTGAACCTTCTAGGAAGAAAGGTATCTTTGTATAATAAAATGCAACTTCAAAGGAATATCAAATGTACATTTCAGAAAGATGCCAAATTAAAGTTAGTCGAGATGTTACCTTTGATGAAGAAGTAGCCTTTAGGAAGTCTAGAGAGTTTCACATGGAAAGTGATGATGAAGAACATGAGGCTCTAATGAATGTAGGTAAAGGTCCTTCTAAACAAATCCTTCATTCTTCAAAATATCAAGAGGAGTCAACAAAACCATCAGAACGACCAGTGCCTACGAGAGAGACTCTTGTAACTAGAAAAATACTAGAATGGATTTGTGATACTCTATAAGTCATATAAGTACATGTAGACCCTAAAGATACATTCATAGAAAGTAAGAAACCTAAAATATACTCATATGATATGGCTAATAAACCACATCATTGATTTTGAGCCCCCTAGTTATGAAGAAGCACCAAACAAGTAAGTTTTAAAATATGCCATGATGGAAGAATATCAGTCCATCGTGAAGAAAGATGTATAAGGGATAGTTGTAAGACCAGAGAATATATAAGTGGTGACCTTCAAATGGATATATAAGATCAATCATGCAACAAATGTGATCCAAAATGGATCTAGAATAGACTTCTAAGTCTAAAAATGTTCCTCATAGAGGAAAATGAAAGTCAATGGATGCTCTTGGAAATAATCCCATTTCATAGATCTCTTCAATCTAAATCTATTGCAATTTGAATGGACCAAAATGGACTTAGGATGAAGAAGTTATTGCAAAAAGAAGATTGTCCATTGTCCTTTGAAAAGGAGGCATTTTATTATTAAATGGGAATTAGGAGAAATAAAGGCTTTCTAAAGAAAATCGCATCGGAAAGGTGTAAAGGATGGAGCAGCAGGCCTTAAGGACCCCCGACTAAAGACCTCCAATATATTGGATCGGAGGTACGCTGCCATGCGATATTGGGACCCTAGGCAAGCCAATTGCGATATGCGATTGTTGGTGATTGGCCATCGGCACACCCAAAAGGGAAGGACCCATGGCACTACGATATGTTGATATGCAATCAACGATGATGCTGATGTGCGACAATGTTGACTTGCGATTGCGATGATAGGATTGGTGGATCGGAGTCGGCAATATGAAATCGCATCGCAATGTTCCATGGTATATGGAAAGAACCCCCAGGCCATAGCGATAGCGATATGCAATTTCCGATATCAACCATCAGATCAGAAAAAGAATGGACGGTCCTGATTTGTTCGGTGATCAGCGATCAGTGATCCCTGATACAAAGGGCCGATGCACATTGCGATATGCGACTTGCGATACGTCGATAAAACGCGGACCCAATAGAGTTTATAAGTGCGATTTCATAACTTTTGAAATCCAGATTTATGGGATTTCTGTGTATTTCCCGTGTATTGAGTTTTTTGGCCATACGCCTATGCGATTGCGATTTGCGATAGAATGGCAGACCCTATAGGTTTATAGATGCGATTGCATATATTTGAAGTCTGATTAAACACACCATGATGCATTTTCCTATGTATTCTGTTATTTGGCTATTTCAGCTAGAGGAAGGAAAAACGACCGGGTTTCCTACCCTCCTATTCTTTGACATTTGTAAACAGATTCTTGTGATGAAATAGTCAGGTTCTTCAATGATGAAGGACTGTAATCGATGTGTTACAAGAGCACAGGGAGCTCAGTTGACAAAGCAGCTAAAGGTTGTTGAGATTCACTTGGAGGTCGAGTGAAACACGAAAGGGATAGAGAGCCCAAGAGCTTGAGCGCCGAGAGCCAGAAAGCTTGAGAGCTTCAGAGCCAGAGGGCCGAGCATAGGCAGAGCCACCAGAGGTTAGAGGCAGAGCCAGACGGACATAGCCAGATGGCTAAGAGAGCCAGAGCCAGAGGAGCCAGAGAGGTGAGGGCCAGAGCTAATTAGCTAGAGAGCCAGAGCCGCAGAGCTAGAGAGCTCAAACAGACTTCTAAGAGCCATGGGTTGTAATGAAGTTCAGAACAGCATAGAGATCAAATGATCAAGCTATTGCTGGTGTCCAGAGTGTGCTAAAGACAAAAGAAGGAGTTCCAAAGACAGTTAAGAGAATTCTGAGTGAGTCAGAGAAGCCAGAATCTCAAGAAGCTTAGAGCACTGACTGAAGGAGTCAAGTCTAGAGAAGCCTAGATCGATCTGCAGAGTGAGGACAGCTAGGGGTAAGATGGTATTCTAAACCCATAGGTTCAGTTGTAAACCAATGGAGTTGAGTGTGGAACTTGTAAAAGAAATATTACCATAATCCCAGAGAGCCTATTCGAGTTAATTAGAGCTCAAGGAGACATAACCCAAGATATCAGGGTGAAATCCATATTAAACTTGTTGTCTATGTGGTTTGCTTATTTGTTGCATCTTTCTATTATGTGTATGACGCTTATTTGCTGCATTGTATTTACTGTTATGTGTGTTTTACATCAGCATAAGAAAATGTACATAAGCACTTGAACAGTCTAAAAAAAAGCACAACCATACACCTATTTCAAGTTATTTAATTCCGAAAATTATCAAGCATAAACTAATCTTGGGAATATTTAAGCTTTGGAGTGGGAGGGGTTCTTGTAAGCTTGACAAGAAGCCTTTAGGTTCCCATTTTATATCAGGTGGTATCAGAGCTAGTCATATCAGAGCTTGTTATTTCAGAACTTGTTATACTAGAGCAGATGGTATCATGATGCAGGTGGTATCAAGGGTGGATGCCTAATTGACAAAGCAATCTATATGCTTGTTTGACTTGAAAGGTGTTCAAACAGTGGAAAGGATTTAGTTGTTTGATTGTTTGTAAACTGACTGTTGTTTGAGTTTGCAAAGGTTCAGGGAAAGTTATTGATAGCTAAGTCCAGGAGAGGACAAGAAGGAAGAAGGGCTTAAGGCATTCTTCTTATCCCAAAGGACCTCAAAGCAATCCTTGAAGCATAAGAGGTTTTTTGCAAAAGGTTGCTTCAATAAGCTCTTTGTTAATCTTGTTTGAAGTTCTTTTGTTCATTTTGATAATGACAACTTCTACAAGTGAGTCCTCAAATTCTTCTTTCTTCACAAGATTCTTCAATGAAGACATGAAGCAAGACTTGTTCATCATGATGGATATGGTGAGAGAAATGTATGAGGATGGAAGGAAGAGAATCTTACTTAGAGAGAAGTTGAATTCCATGAAGGAAGAGAAGCAGTTGCTTTCTGACAAATTGGAAGAAATGGAGAGGCAACTTCATATTGCAAATATGAACCTAAAAAGGATGCATGAGTTAGAGACATAGCTCTTTGTTGCAAAAGAATCCTTGGTCAAGTATTAGCTTGAAGAAGGGGTAAATAATTCTAGTTTGTCTTCAATTTCCTCTAAGAATGTTTATGTTAGTTCTTTTGAAAAACATACTAGAGGCATAGGTTCCAAGTTAATGTCCAAGATGGGCTATGAAGGAAAAGGCTTGGGAAAACATGCACAAGGTACTGTTGAGCCAGTAATGGTTGAGAAAAAGCCTAGGTATTTGGGTCTTGGCTATGGATAGTCTTATGGAGAATGTTCCAAAGCTGCCATGAAGACAATTGAAACAGTTCCAAGAAGGAGTTTCATTTCAGGTCTTCTATCTCAAAAGTGTAAAGATTGTATTCACGGGGAGTGCAATAGCTTGAAACATAATTTTCAAGATGTAGGTGTTCATAAGCATACACTTGAACCAGAGATTTTTGGAAACTCTGAAACCATTGAAGAGGTTGATGGTGTTCCAAAGGGAGGTACTTCTTCATTCAATTCACCTCGTCAAGAAGGCAATTGAGGTGAAAGAGAAAGGTATAAATCTGGTTCTAACCATATTCCTTTTGATTATGTTCTGCATGGTAAATTTCCATATAAGCATTGGAAAAGCATTTCATGTTCCTTTTGTGGTTTGGATAACCATAATTTTTCTAGATGTTGGAAGAGAATGGCCACATACAGCAAACTTTCGAATGAAAGGAAGCAAGAAGCCAAAGGTCCATTGGACAAGGCAAATCATGCTATCAAGAGGATGCACATGTGTTGCACTTACTGCCATAAGCAAGGACACATTGCTGAAAAGTGTTGGACTCTGAATCCAACAATGCTTCCACAAATCTTGAAGAAGGTGGAAAGACAAAATAGCGGGAATGGAAAGGAAGTTTCCATGATTGATGTGTTTCAAGATGATTCACATGTTGATGCTAATGTGCAAACAAAGGTCCTACCTTTGAAATGGATTGGTAAGAAATGGTTAGAGTTCTTATCCAATTAAGGTTGCATGTCTTTTGAAGATGCATTATATCAAGTCACATCTATTTGCATTTCTTTGTTAATGGAATGAAAGTTGCAGGATTTTACCAAGAAGGTTAATGGAAAAAGTTGAGTAGGAGACTCACTTTGTTGCTGCAACATTATATTTCATTTCAGCTTCGAAAGTATAGTGTACTTAAGCGAAAGTTGAAGGATGAAATGAATGCATAAGCTTGATATGCATGAACACAGGGATGTTGATGATTTCCTTGTATTTGAACATGTATGTGTAATTAAGTTGAAGTGTTGATCGCTTTGATTTTAAGCATGCATGTAATGCAATATTGACTTGAGAAAAGTTGATTTGGTCTCCAAGATGGGGATGATGATGAAGTGTTTCATCTTTTGAGAAGAAGCCTTGGGATCTTTTCTACATGCCTGAACTGAAGGGTAAATTGTTTTAAAGGCATGTTTTGTTGGTTTGTTATCTAGTCAATCATTTGTATGCAGATGTAAAGACATGGAGGTGTTCACAAGATGTGAAAACCTGTTTCTTTTGTTGAAGCAGGAGTTTGGCCCGTCCAATTATTGTCTGTAAACCTGTTGTTGTTAACAGGTGTTGTTGACAGTATGTCAAATAGGTACAAATGAAAATTTTGTGAAGCAGTTGTAACTTCCACTACAACAAAACAGGCAATTTGCGCCAGATTTAGCACCAAATTCTAGTGCATTTTTTTCTCAATTGGGATGAGCAACCTGGCGCTAAATCTGGCTCTATTGTACAATTTTTAAAGCGTCCTTTTTTGCACCAAATTTTGCATCTTTTTTACGCCAAATTTTCCATCATTTTCTACATCATATTTTGCACCAAGATTTTCATTTGGTTTTACAACAGGTTTTGCTTCTAGTTTTGTGCCTTTTTTTGCATCTATTTTCGCATCATTTTTTGCTTCCTCTTTTGTGGAATTCTTTGCTTCTATTTTTGTGTCATAATTTGCATCGATTTTTGCACCATCTTTGACATCTTATTTAGCGCCTTTTTTTACATCCAATTTGTGCCAATTTTTGCATCTGGTCTTATGCCATCTTTTACTTCTAATTTTGTACTTATTTTTACATCTATTTTTGTGCCAATTTTTCTGCCTTTTTTTACACCATCTTTTCCATCCAATTTGCACCATATGTTGAATCTGATTTAGTGCCAAATTTCGCATGCATTTTTGCACCATTTTTTGCATCCACTTTTGCATTTTATTTATCTCCCTTTTTTGCATCCTATTTTGCAACATATTTTGCATTTAATTTTGCATCATTTGTTGCATCCAATTTAGCATCATTTTTAACACCATTTCTTGCATCCAATTTTTCATCCTTTTGAGCATCTAAATTTGCATCCTATGTTGAACCATATATTGCATCCACCTTTGCATCCCATTTTGTGTCTATTGTTACGTTCACTTTTGAGCCATTTTTTCGTCTACTTTTGCATTCATTTTTGCACCAAGTTTTGAATGATTTGTTGCATCATTTTACATCCAATGTTGCATCTCAATTTGCATCCAAAATTGAGCCATTTTTATGCCCATTTTTGCACCATTTTTTCTTCTTTTGTGTCCAATTTTGCACCATTTTTTATGTCCAAATTTGCATCCTTTTTGGTATCTAGTTTTTCATCCTTTCTGGCTTCCAAATTTGCATCCTTTTTTCTGCCACATTTTGTGTCCACATTTGCATCTCATTTTGCACCTAGATTTTAGTTGGAATTTTCATTTAGTTATGCATCATCTTTGACATCCTTGGTTTCACCATTTTTTAGTCCCATTTTGCATCTTGTTTTGTATCTTTTCTTACATCCTTTTTGCATCTTAATTTTACACCATTCTTTGCATCCTCATTTTGGTGTCCATTTTTGCATCCTTGTTTGCACCCAATTCGGTATCCTTTCATATGCCCTATTTTGTTCCCTTCTTTGTGTCTAGTGTTGCACCCTTTTTTAATTTTACTTTAAAAACCTTTTTGTGTCATTGTTTGCATATTGTTTTGATGGCTAGTTTAACATCCAATTCTACTCCCAATTTTTCATCCATGGTTAAATCCACTTTTGGCTTCTTGTTTAGAGTTTTACTTTTATTTCCATTTATGACCACCTCTATGGGTTCATTTTACTAAGTTCATTTACATAGTGAAATATATTAAATTTTCTAAATATCATTTTGCTGTAGGATTTAATGCATGGTTAGATGAAAACAAAACCCTCTCAGTTTATCTCAGAAACCTAGGACAAACCAATTAAGAGAAAGGTTGTTCTAAGGCTTAGGATTCTTAGTAGATCAAGATGTAGAGTATAGATTAAGAAAAAGAGAATGAATTCTTGTGAGTCCTCGCATGCAGGTCTTCTTGGAGTTTTTCCTATAGCCAAGAAGCGCTCCTAGCTAGCTCCAAAGCTTGGTCCTACACATAAGAGAGAGAATAAAGAAACCTTCACAACATAATATCTTAATAATCAAAACTATAAAAAACATATAAATATTATTGAATAAATAAATATAAACCAAAAACCCATGCATACATTAGTTAAATAGAAGAAGTAAAGAATGAATAGAAACATATGGAAGGAAGAACAACTGATCTATATGAATAAAGGAGTTGGACGAAAGTTACAACAATCAGATATAGTTACAACATCACCTCCCCCAACTCATAGCTCCAAAACTCTCCCTCTCAAGACAAATCTCAAGAGCGTGACAATACAAAATTCCCATCATTTTTTCAATGGCCAAGCCTCTAATATATAGGAAAGTGGAGGCTATGAAGATTTCCAAAATTCCTCATTAGTTCAATTTGGGAAAAATCTTTTGGGTGAATAATGTTTCCTCATATAAAAAAGGAATTTTCCACTTTTTAGATGCTTTTGTGCTTAGGAAAAAGCTTCCCCATGCTTTATGGCTCTTTCCCACTTTTGTATGCTTTTAGTTTTTAGGAAAAAGCTAAAGATGAGGATAAAGAGATTACATTCCACCATTTGTTTCCGGAAGTGACCAAGAATGTCAAATTCAAATTCTAGTTTGCTTATGTTTTAGTTTTTTTTTTAAATATATATTTAGTTTTAGTATTTTTTTTTTCTAGAAAAATATATTTAGTTTTTGGTATATTTTTCTATAAGGAAAATTATATTTTGTTTTTATAAAAATGGATTTTAAACATTCCATTCATGCTAAATTTGTGATTTTTTGATAGGAGTTTAAATTATATATAGTAAAGTAACTTAATGTCATGTGTCGTGTTGCTGAGATGGGTGTTATACATCTCTTTCTTGCTAAGTTATAGAATGTGCTTGGGTTTTCTTAATGCAATAAAACTAATTATGTTCTTCATGATATCTTGAAATGTTCATCTTGAACCAGGCTAATAAAACAATAAAGTTAAAATAGGTTTTCCTTTGTCCTTTATAGATCTTTGTCCCCATTAATCTTGGTCTTAAATCTTGAACCAGGCTAATAAAACAATAAAGTTAAAATAGGTTTTCCTTTCTCCTTTATAGATCTTTGTCCCTATTAATCTTGGTCTTAATAGATTAATTGTCTTGTGGTGGCCTTGAGTGGTCACTTCCATTAGTTGCATGCTTTGTAGTTTTCAGTTAGCGACATTTTTTAGGGTTGATAATATGTTATTTAATTTATCAAAATGTGTTATTGTCCATATTATTGTTAAATATTAATATTAAATATGTTGATTTTTAAGCATGTTTTAGCAAAACTTTCCCAAAATGTTTATAGATTGTATTTTATAATGCAATTATTCTTTGCTTGATGAAATTGTTTGGATATTTTTTTTAATGATTCATTGATTGATGAAATTGTTATGGATATTTTTTTTAGTATATTAAATTGTATGTGATAAAGTCAAAAATCACCTCTTTTTTAGATTTTCATTGATCAATTTCCCTTAAGGCCATCAATTTCACCATTTGGTCCCAGGTTAAGGAAATATAGGAGTCATGAAGCGGAATTGTCCAAGCACTTAAATCTTGAGACATGTTTCTTTTTAGTCACTTTATACTTTCTTTCTATGTAAATTTTTGATGAAAATAGTCTTGGAACATGAGGGGCATCAATAGTAAGCGAAAACAAACTCCTAAAAGAAAAATGGTATGCAAAGCACCCATAAATAAGGTTGATATAAGAAGCAAAAATATTAAGTGATGTTCAACCTCATATAATTAGAAAATGGGGGAGGAATTTCCAAGTAGTAGTGATTGATGCTTAGAGATACTTGGGTGGAATGGTTATTATTTGAAATGATTAAGACATCAAGGTTACCAATATGTTTACCTCTTTTCGCATTATGACAATACAATTTTAGTTAATTGACATTGAGGACTACTACCATGTATCCAATGTCTATGACTCCAATATCGCAAATGGAAAACCTCTATTTCTCAATTCTATTTCTAGCACAAGTAATTTATACTCCCCATCTCCATGGATTGTTGGGAGTAACTTCAATATTATAAGTGTCTCGAGGAAAAGAAAGAATGAATCGAAATGTTTAACAAGATATTTTGTAAGCTATACCATTAAAGCCACAAAGTAGTCTCCATTAAAGTTGTCAAGAAATGAGTCTCCAACCCACACATGTGGATCAATGAGATGTAATACATGTGTGTGTGGTTACGAACTGAATACACCTCTATAATAACTCCACAAACTTATGTATTTCACTCTGTTACATAAATTGACAGTAGTGTGACATAAGTAAATCAAGAGTAGACATGAAAGCCTTAGGAAACAAACATTCCTTAGATCCTCAATTAGGTGCTTAAATGATGAAGTGAAAATGCAAGGAGAAAAGAAGAATTCATGATTTAACCATCACATACATGTGATCAAGTGTGACTAGGAGTGTATATATTCATATATTTTCCAAAGAGGGAGTGAATACATGAGTTACCATTTATTGGCCCTTATTTTTCTTTCTTTTTCATTTTCTTATATATAGGACTTAGGGAATAAAGTTTTCATAAGTTTGGCACAACTCATAGATATAAGATTTACGTGAATTTTCACTTCAACCTTAGAGTTTAGACTTAGATAAATCAATATAGTGTATGTTTAATGATTTTGGCTTTCACTTTTTTATTGTATTCCATCACAAATACAAAAGGGGAAATATTTTTCCACAAATCTATGAATGCTTAATCATAAAGTCGTCATGTGATGAAAACAAATTAATGATGTTATTCTCTACGAAAATGATGGGTATTCTTGAGAAAATCTTATGCTTGTGGATGTTTCCTCCCTGGTTGAGAGGGAGTGAGGGTAGACACCATGTTATCCATGTGTCATGTACTATGGCTAGGATTAACAATTGTAAGCCTAGTAAAGGCACTAGTAGGGATAATGGTAGATTGTATAAACATCTCGGACCAATATTCTTTGAGAATTTGGACATTGACTAGGACTAATCGCCATAAGTCAAGTACATTAATCCAACATAAGAATAGTCATGAGGATTGACATTTTCTGGTGTAAAATATTATGATAGTGGATTAGGAAATGATCATGTGAGGACATACCTGGTAAACATCTTGGTGGGGTAAGTACCTTGAAAGGCAGTGGTGTCCAAATTTATGCCTCCCAACATTGTGCTCTGATCTAATGGAGAGATAAACTTGTTAGTCAAGGCCTTACTATTTTGAAAATTTTGGCTATGATGATGTAAATCATCATTGATGCTTATCAATCTAGATCCCTTCTTATATGAATATTTCAACTTGAGAGTACTTTTTTGTCTCATTATGAGTACCTCGCTAGTTTAGAGGGAGGGTCATCATCTTCATTATTTCCATCATCACCACCATCAATGTGATCATTATTGTCATCATTTCATTATCATCATAATCACCATTCATGTCTTCTTCATGATCAACATCATCATCATGATTTTGTATATTGTCGTCAATTTTTCATAATTATAGGTATCATAAGAAATATCACCAACCTTAGGACACATGATATATGAAATAAAAATAACCACTTTATTTTTTAGAAATGATTGATGATCATCAACATCACTACCATTATCATCGTCATTATAATTGTCATCATCCCCATCATCATAACTAATATAAGTTTGATCATAATTTTTGTCATCTTCATCATGAACATCATAATCATCATTCATGCCATTATTGTTCTTGATTATGACCAAGATGAAAATAATGATAATGATGATCAGATGATGATGACTTGGAAGATGACGCCAAAGATAATTATTATGATTTTTACCATGATAACATTTAAGAATTGGGAGGAATGGCCAAGGTCATTAGCATCATCATCATTGTCATTGTAACTCCCATCGTCTTTATCATCATTGTCATTATCATAACAATCGCAATTCATGTCATCGTCATCATCTTCATTATCATCATCGTTATAATTATTGACATTGTCATCAGTTGTTCATAATTTTCAATGTCATAAGAAATATAATCAATGCAAAAGATATGATGTGTGTTGGAAAATGGATGCAAAAGTAAACAAAAAAATGGGGGTAAAAATAGACGTAAATTTGGATGAAGAGTGGACACAACATAAGTAGATGCAGAACAAGACAGAAAAATTGAACAAAAGTGGATGAAAAAGTAGATGCAATAGTTCATACAAACTTGAACACAAAATAGGACTCAAACATGGATGAAAAAGTGGAAGAAAACATGGGCACAATAGTAGGCATAAAACTTAGCATGAATTGTGGTGAAACAAATGTGGATACTCCAATGAATGTAAAAAAAAAAAGGACACAAACTTGAATGCAAAAAGGAGGAAAACTTGGATGAAAAAAGGGATGTAAACATGGGCCAAACATGGGTGCAATAGTGAACACAAAATTAGTTGCAAAACTAGACAAATCAAAAGTGGATGTAAAAGTAAATTTGAAATGGGATGCAAAAAACATAAACAATATTTGATGCAAACTTGGACACAAAAGAGGATGCAAATATGGATGCAATAGTGGAAGAAAATGTGGGTTGCAATGATAGGCATAAGATATGGCACAAATAATAGCACAAAAAAGGTGGATGTAATAATAGACACAAAAAAATATGCAAACTTAGATGCAAGACAAGATGCTATAAGGGATGTAAAAGTGGATGCAAACACGGGTGCAACATGAGAAACGAAATTGGATGAAAAAATGGATGAAATGGAAGTACATGCAAAAGAAGATACAAAATGAGATGCAAAACCCAACACAAAAGTGGATGCAAAAATAGATGAAATATTTTATGCAAAAGAGGATGTGAAGATGGATGCAAAATTGGAAGCAAACGTGGGTACAACAGTATGTGCAAAACATGGAACAAATTTTGTCACAACAAAAGTAGATGTAATGATAGATGCAAAAAAAGAAGCAAATGAAGATGAAAAATAGGATGCAAAAAGGGATGTAAAAGTGGGTGTAAACATGGGTGCAACAATGGATGTAAAATAGCTTTTGCAACTTATTTGAAAGAGCAATTTTGTCCCAACAATTAGACTTGTAGCATAAAGAACATGGTTAATACATATGATTCGACCAAAAAGTAGTTACTACCAAAATTCAACCAAAAAAAATATTAATGCATAAAATAGAATTAAAAACAAAAAAAATAAAAACAAAAATTTCCCAAATTAAAATTAAATAAATGATAAACTTTTTTTTACCAAAATTTAGTGATTTTTTTAGTGCTAATACTAACACCACCATTACAAAAAGATATTTTTTTAGTGCTAATATTTCCATTACAACAAGATATAAGAGGGATATAATGCAAAAAGCTTAATAATAATATGTATGTAGAAGATGGTCTTCAGACAGGTGAATTCATGATAATCAATGGGACTACAGTCAAAATAATTGGATGTTATTTACTTTTTTACATAGATTGTCAAAATAATTGCATAAATCAATTTTTTTTAACCAAAATTTAACAAAAACTTTGCTAGTGCTAACATTAGAACCACCATTACAACAAGATATCTTTCTAGTGTTGACAACACCATTATAGTAAGATACCTCAAGAGAGACAGAAAATTTAAAAAGTATGATAGTAATATGTATCCAGAAGATGGTAGTGAAACTAGTAATTGTTCATTCTCATTATCATAATCATTGTCATCATCATCACCATCATCCTTGTCATCGTTATTGCCATCATTACATTATCATCATAATCACCATTCATGCCATCATCATCAGCTCCATCATCATCATCATTATGGACATTGTTTGCAATTGTTTATAATTATAGACGTTGTAAGAAATATCATCAACCCAAAAAATGTGATCAGTGCTAGAAAAGGGTTGTAATAACAACTCTATTTTTGAGAGATGATCGATGATCATCATCATCACCACGATTATCATCGTCATTGTCATTTTTATCATCCCCATCATCATCATTAATGTAATTTCTATCAACATTGTTGTAATCATCATCATCATTCATGCCATTATTGTTTTTGATGATGACCTAGATGAAAATGATGATGATGACACCAAAGATAATGCTTATGATTATGACAATGACAACATCTAAAATTGGAAAGATTCGCCAAGGTCATTAGCATCGTCATCATCATCATTAATGTCATTTTAACCACTATCGTCTTTATCATCATAATCACAATTCATGTCATCGCCATCATCTTCATTTTCATCATTGTCAATATTATTGACATTGTCATCAATTGTTCATAATTGTCAATGCCATAAGGAATATCATCAATGCAGAAAATATGATGAGTGTTGGAAAAGGGATGCAAAAGCGAACATAAAAATGGGGGCAACAATAGAAGTAAAATTGGATGAAAAGTGGATACAACATAAGTAGATGCACAACAACATGAAAAACCTAACACAAAAGTGGATGCAAAAGTAGATGCAGTTGTCAATGCAAACTTGGATGCAAACATGAAGGCAAAAGTGAAAGCAAACATGGGTCCAATGGTAGGTGTAAAACTTGGCACAAACTATGGTGAAACAAATGTGGATGCAACAACGGACACAAAAGTAGATGCAAAAATGGATGAAACAAAAGTGGATACAATAGGGGATGCAAAAACATACACAATATCTGATGCAAACTTGAACACAAAAGAGGATGCAAATGTGGATGCAAACGTGGAAGCAAATGTGGTTGCAATGGTAGGCGCAAGATATGGTGCAACAAAAGTGGATGTAACAATAGACAAAAAATATGCAAAATAAGATGCAAAAATGGATGTAAAAGTGGAAGCAAACATTGATGCAACAGGCAAAACAAAATTGGATGAAAAAAATGGATACAATGGAAGTAGATGCAAAAGTAGATACAAAACGAGATGCAAAACCCAATGCATAAACCTGACACAAAAGTGGATGCAAAAATAGATGCAATATTTGATGCAAAAGAGGATGTGAACATGGATGCAAAATTGGAAGCAAACGTGGATACAATAGTGAGTGCAAAACATGGTGCAAATTATGGCATAACAAAAGTGGATGTAATGATAGATGAAAAAAAAGAATCAAAGTATGATGCAAATGAAGATGTAAAAAGGGATGCAAAAAGTGAAATTTAAAATGGGTGCAACAGTGGATGCAAAATTGTATGCAAAAGTGGATGCAATAGAAGTCGATGCAAAAGTAGATGCAAAACGAGACACAAAACCCGATGCAAATCCTGGTCCAAAATTGGATACAAAAAGGGATGCAAAAATAGATGTAGTAGTTGATGAAAACCTAGATGCAAATGTGGATGCAAAATTATAATCAAAAGTGGGTGCAAAAGGAGGTGCCAAACTAGGCGCCAATTGTGGCACAAAAATATTAGATGCAATAGTGGGTACAATAATAGATGCAAAAGAGGATGTAAATATGGATGCCAAACAAGATGGAAAAGTGGATGCAACAAAAGTAGATGCAAAATTATATTCAAAACTAGACACAAAACTCAATATAAAACTTGGCGCAAAAGTGATGCACAAATGGATGAAAAAATGGATGCAAAAAATGATTTAAAAAAGGATGCAAAAAAGGATGCAAAAGTTGATGCAAGTGTAGGTGCAAAAAGTGGATGCAAATGAGGATGCAAAAGTATGTCAAACAAAAATAGATGCCAAAATTGATGCAAAACCTGGAACAAAACCTGGTGCAAAGGATGACACAAAACTTGGCATAAAATTTGGTGCAAAACATGGTGCAAAACCTATCGCAATACCTGGTGCTAAACTTGGTGTAAGATTTGGTGCAAAACTTGATGCAAATTTTGTGTCAAGTTTTGCACCATATTTGATAAATGGATGCAAATAGCACCAAAAAAGGGCTCTAGATGCAAAAAATGAAGTAAAAAGGGACGCTAATCGCTGGTTTTGTTGTAGTGTTCACATTGGTTTGAGCCACCTTGGATCAATGATCAAGGTAGAGAAGTTCAAACTACCTTTTGTGACCTTATTAGTAGGAGTTCTACATAAGGTCAAGGAGGAAGACAGTTCTTCCCAAGAGGACCAGTACATCTAGGAAGGAAAGTGGTCAAAGGCTTTGGCTCAAAGGCACTAGCCATGTAGACAAGTGTATGAAGACTGAAACAAGAGGGTGTTGTACTCTCATCTACTATTCAAATCAGTATATTAGACTTTTGGAGACCAAAATCTTTTTAGTGGGAAGGCGTGATCCAAAATGGATCTAGAATAGACTTCTAAGTCTAAAAATGTTCCTCACAGAGGAAAATGAAAGTCAAGGGATTCTCTTGAAAATAGTCCCATTGCATAGATCTCTTCAATCTGAATCTACTGCAATTAGAATGGACCAAAATGGACTTCGGGTGAAGAAGTTATTGCAAAAAGAGGATTACCCATTGTCCTTTGAAAAGGAGGCATTTTCTTATTAAATGGGACTTAGGAGAAATAAAGTCTTTGTAAAGAAAATTGCATCAGAAAGGTGTAAAGGGCGGAGCAGCAGGCCTTAAGGACCCCCGATTAGCAATCTCCGAAGTATAGGATCGAAGGTAGGCTGCCATGCAATATCAAGACCCTGGGAAAGCCAATTGCAATATGCGATGGTCAGCGATCGGCGATCAGCACACCCAAAAGGGAAGGACTCGTGGCACTTGGATATGCCGATATGTGATCAGAGATGATGCTGATATGCGATAGTGCCGACTTGCGATTGTAATGATCAGATCAACAGATTAGCGTTGGTGATATGAAATTGCATCGCAATGTTCCATGGTATATGGAAAGAACCCCTGGGCCATAGTGATAGCGATATGTGATGTGCAATATCAACCGTCGAATCGGAAAAAGAATGGATGGTCCTGATTTGATCGGCAATCAGCGATCGATGATCACCGATACAAAGGGCCAATGAACATTGTGATATGTGACTTGTGATATTCCGATAAAAGGTGGACCCGATAGAGTTTATAAGTGCAATTTCATAACTTTTGAAATCTGGATTTACGAGATTTCTGTGTATTTCCCGTGTATTGGGTTTTTTGGCCATATGCCTATGTGATTGCGATTTGTGATAGAATGGCGAACTTGATGGGTTTATAGATGTGATTGCATATATTTGAATTTTGATTAAACACTCCATGATGTGTTTTCCTGTGTATTCTATTATTTGGCTATTTTGGCCAGAGGAAGGCAAAACGACTGGGTTTCCTGCCCGCCTGTTCTTTTCCATTGGTAAACGGATTCTTGTGATGAAACAACAAGGTTCTTCAATGATGAAGGACTGTAACCGATGTGTTACAAGAGAACATGGAGCTCAATTGACAAAGCAGCTGAAGGTTTTTGAGATTCGCTTGGAGGTTGAGCGAAACATGAAAGGGACAAAGAGCCTAGGAGCTTGAGCATTGAGAGCCAGAAAGCTTGAGAGCTTCAGAGCCATAGGGCCGAGCATAGGCAGACGCACTAGAGGTTGGAGGTAGAGCCAAATGGACAGAGCCAGATAGCTAAGATAGCCAAAGCCAAATGAGCCAGAGAGCTGAGGGCCAGAGCCAGCTAGCTAGATTGCCAGAGCCGTAGAGCTAGAGAGCTCAAACATACTTCTAAGAGCCATGGGCTGTAATGAAGTTTAGAACAGCAAATAGATCAAATGATCAAGCTATTGCTGGTGTCCAGAGTGTGCCGAAGGCAGAAGAAGGAGTTCCAGAGATAGTTAAGAGAATTTTGAGGGAGTCAGAGAAGCCAGAAGCTCAAGAAGCTCAAAGCACTGACTAAAGGTGTCAAGTCCATAGAAGCCTAAATCTGTCTCCAGAGTGAGGATAGCCAGGGGTAAGATGGTATTCTAAACCCATAGGTTTAGTTGTAAACCAATGGAGTTGAGTGTGGAACTTATAAAAGAAATATTACCATAATCCCACACAGCCTAGTCGAGTTGATTAAAGCTCAAGGAGATGTAGCCCAAGATATCTGGGTGAAATCCATATTAAACTTGTTGTCTATGTGGTTTTCTTATTTGTTGCATCTTGCTATTATGTGTATGATGCTTATTTTCTGCATTGTATTTACTGTTATGTGTGTTTTACATCAGCATAATCAAATGTACATAAGCACTTGAGCAATCTAAAAACAAGCACAAGCATACACCTATTTCAAGTTATTTAATTCCGCAAATTATCAAGCATAAACTAAATCTTGGGAATATTTAAGCTTTGGAGTGGGAGAGGTTCTTGTAAGCTTGAAAAGAAGCCTTTAGGTCCCCATTTCATATCAAAATGGCAATATTAAAAAGTATTACTTTCATTCCTTGGGCTATGAAAATTTTCTCTAGGCCATTATAATGGAAATTTTTATCTAGATTAATTTTCCTATAAAATATAAAGTTGATAGGTACAAAATGACAAATTGTGATCTAATTTCTCTTAGAGTTTATTTCAGTGATTTAAAAACAAATGCACTGATTGAGTGAGTCTATCATATCGAGTTGAGTGTGAGGAGAAGCATCATTTTGTATATAACATGTTATTCCCCTAACCCCTCTACGAGAGAATTTCTTATTCCATCTTAAGCATAAGACAAATCCATCTATGTGAGGGATGTTATATCAATCATACTTCCATACTTCAACAAGAAAAATAATATCAGTTTCACTCAATATCAAACATAACATAGGACCTTTACACCATGGGAAGTCATAATAGAACTCTAAAATAGGATCCAAAATTTTCCTAATTACTATTTATTACTTTTATTTTGGTCTCTATCACTAACAATAACTTTCCTATTTCTAACGATTTTCCATTTTCCTTATTTCCTTCCTTCCTTTACCTTTAGAACCTCCTTCCTTAACTTAGCTTGGTCTTATGGAATGAGGTCCTCATTTATAAAGAATAGTGTCACTCGTAGGATTGTAGATTTTTTGAGTATTTTGAATTTATGGTCAATATATATTACCTTGACATGAATTAATCTATTGTTGTGTTTTAGTATCTTTCCCAACCTTCTTACATCGATGAGATAATTTGTTTCAATTTGTAACTTATTTTTTAATTCAATTGTTACTAATCTTATTGTTCCCTAATATTTCTACCCTTTTGCACTAGGAATTGCAAAGTTCAAGGATTTTTCATTATGCTTGTCATCTAACTCAGTTAGATTATTCATTTACTAAATAATGGGTTTTATGTCTAATTTGTTTTCCATACTACTTAACATGGAATTATTATTTAGTTATTATTTTAATTCTTTAACCTCACCTTTCAAGCTGAAGACTTCTTCAACCATTAATTATATCTAGTTTTTCATTTCTTGGAATCTAGCTTTCATTTCTTGCAGTTGAGTTTAGAACCCTAATATTTTATTATGTAGCTTCTCCACTGATAATTTGAAATTATTATCAGGCATTGTCTCTAAATTTATTTTAAATTCGACTCTTCTTTCTTCTCTCGATGTTTCTAACAAATTTATATGATCATAGAGACACTCTAAGTTGACTTTGTTGGGCCTCTGATTACTAGGTTGACGATTTGTAATGTGTGTGGTGAAGCTTTCATAACTTTAAAAATAAGTAGAAAGAAAGAAAATAAATAAAATTAACTTTTGCATCTATATTATGAGTATATTGTCATAAATTCCTTGGTGTAGAGTTCTTACTAGTATATGGCCCTATATTATAGAGTATATACAATTTATTTATTGCCATAGACCACCAAGTGTACATGAATAACCAATTTCAATGCTACTTCACTCCAATAAGATGTAGCCAGTAGCAAAGGATATTCACTTAGTGAACTTGTGACATAGCACATGTGTTCATGGAATATTAAACAATATTCCTAATTTCACTAAGTATTGATAAATAGCTCCAAGAATAATTTTCTTGAACCCCCCTCCTAATACATCCTTTAGACTAAACAAACCCTTATTTTTACTAGATTCCTTTTTTATTCCTCTCAATCGCTCTAAACCCTATGGTATTGTTCAGCTTCCCCTAATACCTAAAATATATTGACTTTATTTTCAAAAATTTAAAACCCCCTTATTAAAGAACTTGGTAAGATATTGGTCAACATGGTGAAACTCTAATGATTGGTAGAAAACCATCCCAACAAAGAGGTTCATGTGTAGCAATGTGTAACAATACCCATCAATCTTTTATCCAAATTCAATTCAATATTTAAAACCCTTACTCGCAAAATTCACCTTCATTAAGTATACTACATCACAACCCAAATATTCATACCTTGATTTGGACAAGGTTAATGGAACATTTTCTCCTATATGATTTTTTTAGTTGGGTTAAATCACCGTAATCAAGATTACAGTTTTAAAACTTCATACCAGTACTATGCCTTAGATATTTTATATTACCTTACAAATACCATGGAATTTAAACCTAGAATTGATGAGGATAATGAAATCACGTTGAGTCTATAGCACATCATTGACAAAATGACTTTAGTCAAGTAACTTTAATTCTCAAGTTACTGCGTCACCAAAGACTATAAACCTTAAGTTATTGCAATATTAACTAAAATTGCCATTGAGTTTAAATTAAAATCACCCCAAGCTATTCCATTGAATCATCACAAATATTAAATCAAAATTACTACTTAAGTAGATTTTAATTTATAGATGTAGAAAATATGTGTAGGTTAACTCGATAATGCAATATAAATCAAAGCATAATACTATAACCTACTTCTACTGTCAATTTGTGGAAGCTTAAAGATCGAGCTGAACAATATAACCAAAAGAAGAAGAATCAATGGCACAATACACATGAAAATACTTTTGGGGAAAGCCTCAGCTAAAAACCCCACACTATTGTATTATCATACATGATGGAAATACATAGGAATTATACAAAGCCTTAGCTCTCACAGCTAGCCAGCTCTTAGTAAAATCCTCACAGATGCTTGCAGGCAATCTTGGCTTCTCTCTATCCTTCCTCTCTGCCCTGCAAGCTCCTATTTCCTTACGTTGTTCCTTGTGGATGATTTGCCTTTACCAAGCGGAAAACCAATTCTCCAAAACTGCGCGCTCCTCAAGGATAAATCCTTGACTACATGCATGACTTTTCTCCATGAGAAAACACATGCAATTCATAGTACATTGTACTTAAACATTTATCTCAACTGGGTCTTTCTCATAATAGACATGCATGAGTTTCTAATGAGGGAATCCTCAGTTAACTGGAGTAGCACTAGTTGAGTGCATTAATGCATCAATTGACTGTTAACTCACTATTAGTTCCTCAAATAGTTTGGAACTAATTTAACTGGACTTATCTCAGTAAACTGAGTTAACTAATTACAACTCAAATATAACTCAATCTTATCTCCTTAATTTAAAAGATAACTCTTGGATGACTTCAGAAAGACTTCTAACTTGAATTTCTCCAACTAATTTATTTAAAATTAATTAATTAATTATTTCCAAGTAGTTGTTAAGACTAAATTTGATTTTAATTCACAATTTAATTTAGGGACAAATTAAATTGGAATATTCTTTTTGCCATATTTCAACACTCCTCTCAACAAGAAAGGGATTATCTGCCACCCTAATCCTGTCTCTATGGAACTCGAATTTACACTTTGACAATGCCTTTGTCAAAATGTCAACATCTTGCTCCTCTATTGAAATATACTGCAGCAACATGATCCTCCTCGCTACACAGTCTCTGAGATGATGATACCAAATGTCGATGTGCTTGGACCTATCATGAAATACCGTATTCTCAGAGAGTTTGATACAACTCTGATTATCACAATAGATCACATTTGGATCCATCCTCTGATCAAACAAACCAACTAGGATTTTCCCCATCCAAATGGCCTCACATGCTGCCTGAATTGCAGCCATGTATTCTGCCTCTGCCAAGTTGAGTGCAATCGACCTATGTTTCCTACTATACCAAGAAACTGCCGCTGACCTAAGGTTGAAAACACCTCCTGAAGTGCTCTTCCGATCTGATGGACTCCCTCACCAATCTGCATCAGTGAAGCCCCGTAGCTTCACTCCCTCTATCCATTTGTACCATAAATCACACTGAGATGTGCCTCTGAGGTATCTCAATACATGCCTTGCCGCCTTACAAAACATCTCGGTAGGCTGAACCATTGCTTGACTCAGCTGGTTCAATACATAGCACAAATCTCGTTGTGTGTTCACTAAGTACATCAATGAACCCACAAATTGCCTGTACACAGTAGCCTCTACCACTTCTTTTGAAGTAGAAACCTCCTTCCTCGAGTTACCTACTAGAGGAGTCTGCATGGGCTTGCACTTCTCCATGTGGAATCTCTTGAGTATCTCGTTGGCATACCTGCCCTGAGACACAAACAACTCCCCATCCTTCTACCACACTTCCATGCCAAGGAAGTAATGCATGAGACCCATGTCTTTCATCTTGAATTCTCTTGAAAGGTCCTCCTTGCAAGACACGATCAACTGATTATCACCAGTCAATATGAGATCATCAACATAAATTATGATGATCAACAACATACCTTTCACCACGATGTGGTACAAGTTCGCATTCGTTTCACTCTTTGTGAAGCCCAGCTTAGTGAAGTAGTTGTCTATCCTAGTGTACCAAGCACGAGGTGCTTGCTTCAGCCCATACAACGCTCTCTTGAGTCGGCACACATGTGACTCACGATCGAAGGTCTCAAAACCTTTTAGTTGCTCTATCTACACCTCTTCCTCAACCTGGCCATTGAGGGATGCAGTCTTCACATCCATCTAATGGATATTCCAACTCATCTGTGCTGATAGTGCCAACATAGGTTTGATAGATGAGTACCTTGTGATAGGAGCAAAAGTCTCATCATAGTTAATCCCCTCGACCTATGAAAAGCCATGGGCAACAAATCTTGCCTTATGCTTCTCCACACTACCATTAGTAGCTTTCTTTACCTTGTAAAGCCAACGGGAACTCAAAACTGACTTGTTCTCTTGTCTCGAAACCACGTCCCAAACACTGTTACGAACTATGGAGTCATACTCCTCCACCATAGCATCAACCCAAATTGGCTACTGCACTACTTCCTCAAAGGAAGAGGGCTCAGTCTCAACACATTCCCCAGCAAGGGAAATGTATCAAGTGTACCTCTCAAGTGACCTCCTCTGTCTGTGCTGAGAATATGGTGCTCCCACATTCTCTATCGCATCCTCCAACAATCTTTCAGCTTCTCTTGTGCGCTTTCGTCCATCTCTAGAAGACTCTGCTTGAGTGGATGTCTCCACTCCTGGAACCTCTGCATGCAGTTGCTCCGCATCAGTATGAGGCTCCTCCTCCTTGGGAACAAACAGTTCCTCCACATCCTGTAGTTGCAACTCCCTCTCAAGGGAAAATCGCATGGCCATCTTCTCAACTGTCTCGATCATGAAAGGAAGACTTAGTGTACTTTCCCAAGGTAAAACCTTTGCATGTGTCAACTTGCTCAAGTTTACCTTTGGGAAGTCATGTGGATATCTGCTGCATTATCTTCAAAGCCCCATGATGCAAATGGCCCAACCGCCTGTGCCACAACTTGCCAATGTCTAATATTTGCACCAATTCTACTTTCGTACTCAATGTTGCACAATCATCTACCTCTAGCTTATAGAGATTCTTCACCCAAAACCCTATCCTCTTGGTTTTACCTGTGGTTATGTGTCTTAGGAACGCCTTTCCTTTACTGAAGACAACATTGTAGCCTTTTTCCTCCAACATCACGAACGATACCAACTTCTTCTTTAGTCCAAGCACATACATCACATCTATCAAGGTAAGAGTAGCTCAATGCTCCCTCTTAAAAGCAACCGTGCCCACTCCTGAAACACTATACCTTCCATCATCACCCATCTCTATGTGCATCTTGAGGTCTTTCTCCTCCAAGGCACTGAATAAACTTTTATGACCGGTCATGTAGAATGAGGCTCCACTGTCAAGATACCAGACACAACCCATCATCGATGACACCATGCATGTGATGAGGGTAAAGTCCATTTTGAACTGAGAGGATAATTCCTCACCTTCTGATCCTTCCAAGGATCCCTTCTTGGACTTCTTCGATGGGAAATTATTCGTATAATGTTCCATCTCGTGACAATTAAAGCATCTTACTTTAGACATGTCACCCTTCTTACCTCCATGAGAAGAATTTGATTTGAAATGGGAAGCCTTCCCCTTCTCTTCCCTTACCTTACTTGCTAAGTCCAGATTTTCTTCATCATCATTCTTGGATGAAGAACCATCTCATGTGCTCCTCCTAATCTCCTGCTGCATAAGATCCAACCACAGTCGTTCCCAATCCGGCAGTTTATCCCTTCTATTCACAGAGTCATGGTAGCTATTCCAACTCTTTGGAAGGCCAAGGAGAGCGAGGCTCACCATATCATCATCGGCAGTAGTTACTCCCACACTATCAAGCTCATCTCTGCAAGGGGTGAGCTTGTTCAGATATGTGGAAATAGTATCGCCCTTCTCCATCTTGATTCTTCAAAGCTTATCCTTGAGTGCCAATTTCCTCTAGTTGCTACTATTTTGGTAGAGGTCCTTCAATGTCTTCCACATTGAAAATGGAGTATCCTTCCCATGGAGACTCGAGACAATATGGTCTCTAACTCCCTCAACGATGGTATGTCTCGACTTCGCCACACACTTCTTCCACTCAACCAACTCTTGTGCATTAGTTGAAGCTGGCTTTGGGATTTCGCGATCAATGAATTCCTTCAAGCCATTATCTTCCAATACAGCCTCCATTCTATCTTTCCATGCTATTTAATTTGAGCTACCTTCCAAGGCATACTAGAGTCTCAAGCCATAGAATGCCATTGACCAACCTTGAAGTATGATATGAATTCAATTTGCACCTGCAACCCCGAACTTCAAACTTTGAATTCTCTTCTCAGTATACTGTTCAAAGCTCTGATACCATGTAGAAAATCTGTCTAGGTTAACCTGATAATGCAATATAAATCAAAGCAGAATACTATAACCTACTTCTACTATCAATTTGCGGAAGCTTGAAGATTGAGCTGAACAATATAACCAGAAGAAGAAGAATTAATGGCACAATACACATGAAAATACTTTTGGGGAAAGCCTCAGCTAAAAACCCCACACTATTGTATTATCATACATGGTGGAAATACATAGGAATTATACAAAGCCTTAGCTCTCACAGCCAACCAGCTCTCAGTACAATCCTCACAGATGCTCACAAACAATCTTGGCTTCTCTCTAGCCTTCCTCTCTACCCTCCAAGCTCCTATTTCCTTGCGTTGTTCCTTGTGGATGATTTGCCTTTACCAAGTGGAAAACCAATTCTCCAAAACTACGCGGTCCTCAAGGATAAATCCTTGACTGCATGCATGAGTTTTCTCCATGAGAAAACATATGCAACTGATAGTACACTGTCCTTGAACATTTATCTCAACTAGGTCTTTCTCATAATAGACATGCATGAGTTTCTAATAAGGGAATCCTCAGTTAACTGGAGTAGCATTAGTTGAGTCCATTAATGCATCAACTGACTGTTAACTCACTATTAGTTCCTCAAACAATTTGGAACTAATTTAACTAGACTTAACTCAGTAAACTGAGTTATCTAATTACAACTCAAATATAACTCAATCTTATCTCCTTAATTTAAGGGATAACTCTTCCATGACTTCAGAAAGACTTCTAACTTGAATTTATCCAACTAATTAATTTAAAATAAATTAATTAATTATTTCCAAGTAGATATTAAGACTAAATTCTATTTTAATTCATAATTTAATTCAAGGACAAATTAAATTGGAATATTCTTGTTTCCATATTTCAACAAGAAATATTCTGTGAAATATATATATATATAAGACACGAATGAGAGATAATATAATCATTACTTTTTTTCAAATCATTTCAATGTTGTTTTTAATTAATAGGGATATAAGAAGCGCAACTCATAACATCCCTATCATCAAGTATCACACTTGGTTGTTCCTATTACAGTACTATCTTTTCATATATTGAACAAATTTAATTATGAATAGAAAGTTAAGTTTTATTACACAATTTGTACCAACCACTTCAATTATTCTTAAGTTACTTTTTATGAGATGAAAATTTGAAAAGCATTAAGTGGAATTTAATTCACTTATGCATACACAAATCTTAATATTTATGTCGATAGGCCTTCTTTTGAGTCAGTTTAGTAGTCTACACTTTCATTCTCTAATTGAGATCTGGCATATAGTTTTTTCTTTAACATCCGGCTACATATCTTCTACTATTTGACATTTGGATTTTGTTGTTTAACATCTGGCTACCATATTTATGTTGCAGAATTATGTTATCTCTAGTTCCAAATGATTTCTCGCTCTCCAAAACCACATGGCAACATTTTTTTTATGCCCATGACCTCTTTTTGGTTTCTGTTGCACAAAATATGCTTCCATGACAATGAACAATAATGCTGACGTCTAGCCTTACCACTCATCAGCCACCCAACCCGTTATAGACCGTGTTCGGTATAGTAGAGCGGCCTGTGTTCAGAAGTTCAATGCTCAAAATCGTGTTTAGAAGTTCAGTGCTCAAAATCTCACAGACAACCCACACAACCCAGGGAGACCAGAGAAGGAGCCCATGTTCAGTATAGCAGATTCACTGGAGGTGTTAAAGCCCTTTAGGTAGGCACTAAATGTAAAAATTTATCACCGGAATTTTTCACAGTTTGTCTGCAACATTCTCATTTAGTAGATTTACAAATTTACAGTTAAAGAAATGCAGAAAATTTTAAATTTTCATTCAAGTGTCCAGCATGGCCCAAGATCTCAACCATACAAGAATAATGCTCTGATCTAGGTGAAATACCATAATCTCTATTCATAGTATTGAATTAGTACCACCCTTTGTTTATAAGGCATGCATGGCTGCAAGTAAATAGAACACCAACAAAGGTAATATATTCTAGTTTGTATGCCTGCTACTTGCATTTCTTGGAAGACTTTGATGGCCTCCTTACCATACCCATGTGTTACAGATCCATTTGGACACATTAACCCCAGCTTACAGATCGATACCATTAGGGCCCATCAACCCCTAATGCAATTGCTACATGCCCTAAAGAAGTTAAACATCATAATGCCTCACTTCCCAAGAAGTTACATCACTGAAAATATCCAGAAACTGCCTCTAAGAAGATCAGTGCAGGTACGCCTTCATTAGGGTGTGCTGCAATGCAAACCATACACTATCATGGTGCTATGCAGTGCACTTTGTCCCTCTTTGGCCTGCACTGGGTGAATTTGAGTGAATTTCCATGAGGGTTTGAAAGATTCCTTATCCATTGGATGCCTCTAGAAGTTTCTCAAGGCTATCCACTCCTTTGAGTTCGTATTTGGATGAGGAAGGGAGTTAAGGAACATCAATCCCCTTGTCCCTTCTTCCATGGAACTGAATTCTAAATTTGGGAGGGCATTCATTATCACCATTCATGGCATAACTTCCTTCATTCACCTATAAAAAGACCACTCATCTAAGTGATCAAGGGCTGGAAATTATTGGATTGTAGGGAGATGTTGTTGGTATGAGATTTGAGTTGATTGCAAGTATTGTAATGATGTCAAAGTGTCTTTGTTGTTGTTAGGAGAGGATGGGATTGAATTGGAGGAGTGATGTTGAATTAGGAAAATTGGGTTGTAACTTTTCCTTTCACTAATAAAGTGTTCAAAGCTTTTTCCATATGCTTGTATTGTCTTTTGATGCTTTCATATGCTTATCATGTACTTGATTCCATGCTATGTTTAATCAAATAGATCATTATCATTTGGTTTGATCGGTTTTGGTTTCTGTCTATGTGCAGGTACTTCTCAAGTGGCTTGAGTACAGGAAGGAGCAACAGAATTAGTCAAGGGAGATAAGGAACAAGCGGAAGCTACAAGTAGTTTGTCTGTTCTCTTATTTTATCTATTGTTTATAGAAAAGGTAGAGAATGCTTTGTAGTGTTGTTTCTAGACTAAGCTACTAGTCTAGAGGGTTAGGCGTTTATCCAAGAACACTAAAACTTCCCAAAACACCATGCCTACCATATCCTGCAATCATGGTAGTCCACGAGATGAGAACTCGAAGGGGTATTCTGTCAAACACATAACGTGGATATATTATGCTTCAAAATTTGACATACACGCCAATGAGAGCATTCATCATAGAGACCTTTAACTGAAATACTTTTCTAAGTATTTGGGCATGGACTTGCTTGCCATTTTGTCCACTAAATCTTAATTCTCTGGTGAAAATGGCTGGGAATAACACGCCTTTCATTCCCAATGTAAAATTCTTACAAATTTCTAGCATTAGATTCCAAATTTCGAGCTGGGAATTACTTTCCAGAGTTTGAATTTGGGGTTCTATGGAGGGTTTTAGCATTAATTTATGGATTTTACCCATCCTTTGCCACAAATTCTCAGCGTTTGTGGGAATTGTGGATGAAAAATCTCTTCTTCAGAGAAATTAATGGTTTAAGGCTGAGAATTCTGATGGATGTATGTCCATTTGGCCATTGTGAAATTATTGTGATTTTTTTTTGCTATGGTTCTAATTCTACTTCCCGTAGTTTAGAATTCAAAGAATTTTTCCATCATTTGAACGTAAACTGCTCTGGCTTCACCCCTATGGACTGTTGTCCAAAATGCACAGAGCATGACAAAAGCTCATAGTTTACTTTCAAATATTTTAAAAAATAACCAATCAAGCCCTCAAATCAAATTATAAAAAAAAATCAACAGGGTTATTTACTTTGGACTGAAGCTATAAGATCCACAACTCTACCACAACAAGTAAAAATGATTTTCAGGCTTTGAAAGTCAATAACAACTTCAAAATTGAATTATTAGTTTTATATCTTAGCATTGTAGCTATTGATAGGATTGCATTTTAGCCATGGTAAAGGAAACATGTTAGGTCACCTACCAAGGTTCAATTAGCCTCGAGCATAAATAAATATTTGGGGTAAGGAGCAAGTCCTAGCTTATTTTGACAGAAGAACATCCCCTATCAAAGCAGCTTAGACGCAAAATAAATTGTTATGTTGAGTAGACTACCTGTCAAGGACCATTTCACCAACCTAAGTGAGCATCTTGTGGTGCCACCCTCCTTGGACCAATTGTATGCTTCTCTGATTTTAAGAGGTGCTTTAAAGAAAGGAGCTGGCCAGGACAAGTAAAAATGATTTTCGGGCTTTGAAAGTCAATAACAACTTCAAAATTGAAATATTAGTTCTATATCTTAGAATTGTAGCTATTGATAGGATTACTGTTTAACCATGGTAAAGGAAACATGTCAGATCACCTACCAAGGTTCAATTAGCCTTGAGCATAAATAAATAATTGGGGTAAGGAGCAAGTCCTCGCTGATTTTGACAGAATAGCATCCCCTGTCAGAGCAGATTATATGCAAAATAAATTGTTATGTTGATTCGACTGCCCATCAAGGGCCATTTCACCAAAATAAGTGAGTAGCTTGTGGTGCTACCCTCTTTGGACCAATTATAACGCTTCTCTAAGTTTAAGGGGCACTTTAAAGAAAGGGGTTAGGTTTCTTAGAATTTTATGTGTGGGTTTCCAGCCAATTGTTGTGTTTCTCTCTAAGTTCACAAGGAGGCACTTTAAAAAAATGAAGCTAACTTCTTAAAATTTTATCATAGTGTGGAGTCGACCTCTTTAGCCCAATTAAAATGCTTCTCTCAGTTTAAAATAGTAGCACTTATTAAAAATTAAAACAAGAATTGAAGTTGGATTCCTAGAATTTTGTTACGGGTAGATACACTGGAAAGAATTCATCTCATTGACTGTCAAAATTTCAGAAGAACCACCGTCCTACTTCAATATTTCGAGGACTTTTCTTCTCCTATAAAATTAGCCCTCGTTGTAAGCGTTTAGATGGATATCCTCTAGTAATATCCACGTTGTCCAAAATGCATAGAGCATGACCAAAGCTCGTAGTTTAGTTTCAAATATTGTAAAAACTAATCAATCAAGCCCTCAAATCAAATTATAAAAACATTTCGACATGGTTGTTTACTTTGGATTGAAGATATGATATCCACAACTCTGCCAGGACAAGTAAAAATGATTTCTAGGCTTTGAAAGTCAATAACAACCTCAAAATTGAATTATTAGTTTTATATCTTAGCATTGTAGCTGTTGATAGGATTGCAGTTTAGCCATCGTAAAGGCAACATGTAAGGTCACCTACCAAGGTTCAATTATGACTAAACTTGTTATTGAGGTATTTTCTAATTTTAGTAAAGCTCGTAGTTCAGTTTCAAGTGATCAAATTACCTTTGGATTAGAAGGGTTCTCAAACTTCTGCAGCATATAAGCATTAGGAGTTTTTTCTACTATTTCCTCTACTTTTTGTACAACACCTTTAATACCCCTGGTAGGATCTGTAAGGACCAATTCAACTCGTTCTAAGAGTTTTAGAAACAACGTTATAGTTTTGAGAATGTTGAGACACATACCTTACATACATAGCATGGAATTTACATAAATAATTTTTATTATGCAAAAACATGTTAAAAAATTCTGTGCTAAATGGTCAACCTGTCTTTAACAGTTGAGTGAATGGCAATTTCACTCTCATATCCTATGCCCTTATTATTATTTCACCATGAAAAGTTAGCCTTTTTAGATAACATTCCACTTTCCAGCAACAACATACATGTTTGAGAGCATCAAACATGTTCCAATGTTATATGGTTCCATATCAATGTGGTAAGTTGTTTATTAATTTCATTGCATCATCCATGTTCAAAACACCAGCAAGAAGATCAATCAAGCAAGTATTATGGTCTATATTTAGCTTAACCCGTACTTCGCACATGCACAAATCATAGCTATCCATGAGACAACATGTTCGAGCAGATTCTGAGCATGTTATAAGAGTTTTAGAAACATTGTTATAGTTTTTAGAAGGTTTAGACACATACCTTACATACATAGCATGGAACTTTTACATAAATCATTTTTAATTTATGCCAAAACATGTTAAAAATTTATGTGCTAAAAGGTCAGCCCGTCTTTAATAGTGATGTGAATGACAATGTGACAAGCTCATGTGGTAAGTTGTTTATTAAGTTATCTGCCACATCCATGTTCCCAACACAGGAAAAAAGATCAATCAAGTAGGTATAGTGGTTTGTATTTGGTTTAACCGTGATGGGCACATGCACAAATCATAGTTGTCTATGAGACAACATGTTCATGTAGACTCTAAGCCATTATAATAGTTTTAGAAACATAGTTATAGTTTTTAGAAGGTTTATACACATACCTTTCATACATAGCATGGAATTTACATAAAGAATTTTTAATTTATGCAAAAACATGTTAAAAAATTCTGTGCTAAAAGGTAAGTCTTTGATAGTAGTGTGAATGAAAATGTCACTATCATATTGTATGCCCTTATTATTGTTTCACTATGAAAAGTTAGCCTTGTTAGATTATATTCCGCATTCACATCACATATTTATTTACTAAAATTTTGTGCTAGACAAAAGTAGGTAAATTCTAAATTTGTAATTTAACACATATTTCATTTAAATTGGAAATTTTTTATTACAAGGACATTAGTAGAATTGAGTTTTCTAGTTATTTTGAAATTCTAGATCCATTATTTTATTCCAAATTTAATGAAATATGTGTTACTTGTTTAATTCAACTGTGTGAAGAGTAATTCTAATGGCATGAATTTATGATTATAGATTTAGGAATTCATGTTCTATACGCTTTTTATTATCAAACTGATATTATAGATAATAATTGTTTGTTGTAACTGACATTGCAAAGAAGGTCATTTCAGTTAACTCCATTGACTCAATGAAAATTGCAAGATGTAAACTTAATGTTGATTGTTGATAGATAGGATGACCTTTACCATTCAGTTATTGAGATAATTTCTTTTTTCTTGGATTCTCTAAATTTATTCGATTAGGTTTCCTATCAACTCTTATACATGTAACTTTCAAACTTGCAAATGAGCTGAGGAGAATTATCATATTTATAATGAAAATTATTTTTTCAATACAACCCATTCCCAATTTGGAGGCAAACTGAGGCTTTCTAGATTTAGTAGATTCCTATGTATGCTCATGCATGTTATACTTGCTATCAATGTCACTATGACTATGCAGCATGTCTTCCTTTGCCTCTTCCTCCACGTCATGCAATACAAAATTTGTGTCCAGGACATACTTTGCTTCCTCCATTTTCTTACCCAAGCTGTTCAACATTGCATATATTCTCTCAGATTGAGGGTGTGACTTGTCTCCCACAATGAATCCATCGACTTTTTATTTTTTAACTCAACCAGACTGTATCGTGGCATCGTTTTAATGCCTCGGTCTTTCATTAGTGTCCTCACCTTTGAAACATTATCCCACCTGCCATCTACAACGTAAATATTTGACAAGGGTACATAATATCAATCTTTTTCAGTCTCCAATTCAAAGAGGCAACCATGCATGCATAATGTTGCACTTTAGATGTGATGCAGTAATCTCGATTCATGCAATAAAAGTATTATCACTATGAAAGGCAAGCTCATACCCCTTATGTTTCTCCTCTGTATCATGCAGCACAAAGTTTGTGTCAGGAACATACCCAGCTCCTTCCATCTCCCTTTCCAACCCCCACAAATTCTCACGGATCTCCTAGATCTATGGGTGGAATTTATCTCCAACATGAAATTCATGCACTACATTCTTGGCCTTGATCCAACTGTGTGGTTGCTCCTTTTTTATTATTCTATTTTTCATCAAGCTTCTCATCTTTGCTACAACATCCCTCCTACCACATGCAGCATAAATGTTTGATAACAATACATATGTTCCAGTATTTTGTGGCTTTAATTCAAAAAGGCACTCAACACCTATCTTCCCTAGCTCCAAATTAAAACATACTCTGCAAGCATTGAGCAAGGCTCCCGAAACAGAAGCATCTGGCTCATTTGACATTGTACTAATCAGCTCATGTGCCTCATCCAAGTGTCCATCACAACCCAAGAGCTAAACCATACAAGCATAATGCTCTGATCTAGGTGAAATACCATAATCTCTACTCATAGAATTGAAGCAGTACCACCCTTCGTTTATAAGGCTTGCATGGCTGCAAGCAGATAGAACACCAACAAAGGTGATATAGTCTGGTTGTATGCCTGCTACTTGCATTTATTGGAAGACTTTGATGGCCTCCTTACCATACCCATGCCTAGCGTATCCTACAATCATGGTAGTCCATGAGATGATTTTGCTAGATTTGGCATACAGTCAATGAGAGCATTCATCAGAAACACATTTAACTGAAATCCTTTTCTAAGTATGTGGGCATGGACTTGCTTTCCATTTTGAAGGAGTGTCGGGCTAGCACAAGTAGCTAGAACACTTACAAACATATATTGGTCTGGCTTAACCCCTTTGGACTACATTTCTCTAAAGAAGAAGAGGGCTTCCTTACCAAACCCAAATTTGCCACACCCTATAATTATTTTATTCCATGAAATACAATCCAGTTCAGGCATTCTGTCAAAGGCTTCAAATGCATCCTCTATGCTTTCACATCTAACATGCATTTCTATAAGGGCATTACCCAATACATATTGCACAGTTGATACAAATTATGGTATGAAATTCATTTCAAATTTGGCTATTGAGCACAAGGATAGATCTCGAGCAAGAAAAACAATTTACACCAGAACAGATAGATCTTATTACAGAATTGTATACCTTATTGTAACCCTACTTTATACTCAATAGAATAGGACTTTCATTTAGAAGAGGTATTACATATTCCCGTATTTTCTTAGTGAACATTTTGTTTCCTTCTCACTAAGTAATTCTCTAAGTCTAGAGGCTTGTAGCTTAGTTTTCTTGAAGATTTATGGTACCAAGAACCCTCTTGAGCCATTTTTCAACCTATACACTCGATGTTTTCTATTTCTACATAAAGCATGACATTGTTGTATGAACACTTCCTTTTCCAATTATCCAATTACAAGGCACTTGCAAAGTCCAATTGAGTTTCCATGGATAACATCAATCTTATTGTCTTCATATTTTCCACAAGTGCAAAGGTTCATTTACAATTATTGCCATCCTTTGGAAAACCTGTTGTTGCTAACCTTGTTTTGTACTAACCAATTGAGTGACATGCTTTATATTGTCTTCTAAATTCTTTCCACTTTTCCCTTATTGCAAGTACATATGTTCCCATGTTTCCTATCCCTCTATGGAAACATATTCCTCTTGGGGTGCATTCCATTTTACATGTGCATCCTCGAAAGAAAGGGGTGCATATGAATACAATATTATACTTATTAAGGCCATCCTTACTTGTGACAAATCTGATTGTTGTTGTCTTCTTGACTTCTTGCCTCCTTAACTAATTTCAAGCAGTTCTTATTCCTTGTGGCTTATTTCCCTTCAATGTTCATAAATACTACTTTGTAACCCCAAATCTACATAGATAAATTCAGGTTTCAAAATCAAACATACATATCATATTTCCATGTAGATTTAAAGGTCATTTCCAACATCAACAGAAAAAGAACTAGTTCATATTTTTGGGGCACTTACCTTGTCACTAGCAAGCTTAGTAGATGCTTGGCCATCTATAGAGGTTTCTTGATTTTGGGTAATTAACTTACTCTAAAATGAAATAAGACATTCAATGTGTTCCGTGTAATATACATATAAACAAAACATCTAAAACAAGGTTTTCCACAAACCAATTCAAAGTAAGTAGAATCTTCATTATAGTTTTAGTTGTAGCCTTTCAACATTTTTGACTTATTTGCTTATATCTAACATTCAGTATGTATTTACAAATCAGTGATTTTGGGATCAAATCCCACAAAGTAATTATATACCTGCTCTTCAAATTCCTTCAAGCCTTTGAAATTAAAACCAATGAATTATCAATATAATTTTACCAAAATAAAAAACAATTAGAAGGACTTTAGCTAGCTCATACTGCTCATCGGTTAGGCTTGACCCAACATCTCTTCTAAAGAAATTCAACAATTCCAATTTAATAATCCTATCGGCCTCTCTTTATACTTTTTGAAACAATTTTTAGTAATATTAAATTTTGATACAACCAAAAAGTTAACCATTACCTCGAAATAACACATCACTCCAAATTAAACTCTCATAAAAATTAACTTTTTTTTAATAGAGAAAAACCATTACCTCGAAATAACACATCACTCCAGGTTCAACTCTCATAAAAATTAACTTCTTTTAATTGAGAAAATCTCTTTTACACTATTAAGTACAACATTATTTAAGGAGAAAATCAAACCAAAAATGAATAGGAACACATTTAAAATACCCGCTCTTCTCCCTAGGGATAAACAAGGGTTGACCCCAAATTTTTGCATTGAAGTTTTAATCATTGATAATAATTAAAGTATCCATCAATGTTCCAAAAGCACTGTGACACTATTAAATCCAACCTTTTCTTATTCTTTTTTTAACTATATGGTGAATCGGTAACTACCAGTACTAAAAATCTAACTTATTTTTACCAAACGCAGTGTGACACCTATTAAATCCAACTTATTTTTGGAAACGCACGTGCGGTCAAAATTGACAAAACTGTCCGTGGGTATTGTGTGGGTATCGTGGAAACTCGTGTTGCTGTAACATATTCAAAGTTCCGAGCAGGTATGGATTTTGATGGGTAAATATTAAAAACCTTAAATGAATTTTACTTTCATTCCAATAAATAAATTTACTTTTAAATAAAAATTTATAATTAAAAACCTTAAACCAAGCTTTCAGACAAAGATGGAGGTTGAGGAAGGATATGTTTAGTAATAAAGCTAGTAGATTAGCCATATATGTGTGTTTTACGTTAAAAAAAAACACTGAGTTTTTAAAGCCCTTATATTAAAATATGATTTTAAGGTCAGTTCAACAAGTTAGATGTTGTAGGGCTATGGTTTATGAAGAATTCAACCAGCTATATGGTTCACAAAAAACTATAACTTATATGCATATTGATTTTTTAAAATATGTAGTTTTTAAGTGCAATTTTTTTGGAGTTTGTAGTGGATTTCTCGAGATTTTGATTTGTGTTGTTTAAAATGTATATAAAGATTCAACACCCTTGAAAACCTCTAGGAAACTTCAATTGTGAAGATTTCACCTTTCTCCCAGGAATCTGGTTAAAACATTTGTGGTAAAATCTTGGTTTCTGTTGTTTAAAATGCATATAAAGATTCAGCACCCTTGAAAATCTCTAGGGAACTTCGATTGTGAAGATTTAACCTATAGAACTTCTGATTTCAATGAATCTTTTGCTGTACAAATTAAATTGGAAAATAATAAAACTTTCCAAAACCCTTATATTAAAACTCTTATATTAAATTATAATTTTATGGTCAAGTGTTTGATCCACAAAGAATTCAACCGAAAAAAATTCAAGTAAAAAATACGATAACCTATATGTGTATTAAGTTTTCATGACCCTTATACTAAATTATAAATTTAGGGTGAGGGTTTTGATTCACTAAACATTCAACCAACCACATGTTTTAGGTAAAAAACACTATAACATATATATATATATATATATATATAATTTTTAATATCTTATATTAAATTATAATTTTAGGTCCAAGGCTATGATATGTATATGGATTTTTAAAAACCCTTATATTGTCTTAAATATGTTCATAGCATTTCATTACACCATGACTCCAATAATAATAATAGGCTAAAATATTAATACATTAAAATATTAAATTATAATTTTATATTACACCACAATTTACCTATAAGCTAAATCTCATCTCTAAATACAAGCATAAATATATTATAATTAGGTCACTCACATAAAGTTGCATTCCATTGTGTTTTTGAAATTCAATTACAGTAAGAAATTACAATGCAATACATAGATGAGTTTTCTTACTATGCAATACATAGATGTGTTCAAGAGCTTCGCGATATAGACTTTATTTTACATAATTAATTTAATTTTTTTAATAAACAATTATTTAAAAGAATAGATAGTGGATTGAGATGTTTACATATTTTTTAATTTGGGAAAAAATGTCAAGTCATAGATCATAGTTATTTCTACATTAGAAAATGAATTTGGTTAAGATTAAAGTGTACATAAAATTAATCAGTGAATATTAATTAATTAATTAATTATGTACCCATAATAATGTTTAAAGCAAATATAATTATTCTTATGAATCTCAGAGTACCCACAGTAATAATTATACTTGTCAACGTTTCAAATCCCAACAGGGATCCATCATCAGGACAATTACTTATTGTGGGTACTCCTAGATTCATAAGAAAATGAACCACAGATGCCTGAAATCCAAAGATATAAATATTGTTTAAAAAATTATCAACTTGTGTGTTATAATATCAAAGGTGGATAACTTTGATTACTTCATCTATTTTTCAATCCGATTGTTTTTTCTATAATTAATTGAAATTAAAATGCTTCTTGAACCGATGTCACTTATTTAGGTTCTGTTGTACAAGATGGTGAAAAGTAATTTATTTTTCCCTACCTGATTTATGCATGATCTATAATTGTTTTTTATGCATTTGATAATAGAAATTTTAAATTAAGATAATTTTATATAATTAGATATATTTATAAACATAAACTTTATTTTATAGAATTAAGATTTTAAAAATAATTTTTTTAATAAACAATTATTTAAAAAAACTGATAGTTGACTTAGATGTTTACTTGCTATTTTTAATTTGGAAAAAGAGTCAATATATATTATTTTATTTTAGATGATAATTATTTCTACATTAGAAAATGAGCTTGTTGAAGATTAAAGTGTACGTAAAATTAATTAAAGTATATTAATTAGTTAATTAAGTACTACATAAACGATGTTTAAAGAAAATATAAAGTATTGTATTGTTTAAAAATTGATGAATTCATGTGTCATAATATCCAAAAGGTGGATAATTTTGATTACCTAATTTGTTTTTCAATCCAAAAGTTTTTTCTTTAATTATTTGAAATTAAAATGCTTATTGAAATGTGTCTACTATTTAATTCTTGTTGTATTGGACCATGAAAAGTAACTTATTTTCATGTGTTGACTTGATTTTTGCATGATTTAGAGTTGCTTTTTTATGCATTTTATAGTAAAAAAATTTAATTTAAAAAATTAGGTATATTTATTAATATAGGCATTATTTTATAAAATTAAGATTTTAAAAAAGTAATTTTTTTTAACAAACAATTATTTAAAAAAAAATTGTTGATTAAGATGTTTACACACTTTTTTTTTTTTATTTGGGAGAAAGAGTCAATGCTTATTGCTTTAAATGATAATTATTTCTACATTAAAAGTTGAATTTGGTTAAGATTAAAATATACATAAAATTAGTAAATGAATATTCGTTTTTTTATGAATATACATGATGGTTATCCAACAGTTAGTTTGAAAACTCCCTGATAATTGGTTTATCCAATTATATATATAATAAATATATATATATATATATATATATATATATAATTAAAATAAATTTATACTAATATATATAAATCTCAAATTAAAATAGATTTATACTAATTAGATTAATTTTAATTTAGGCAAAAGAAAATATCTTAATCTTTCAATATTTATTGATTTTTTTATTTGTTTATAATTTTTGACATTAATCTGAAAATATTGATCTGTTAGTTTGGTTATGACTTGTGAAACTAATCTCTGACTACCACAGTAACTCTTACCATATCTCCTTAGCATAACATATCATCCAGATATTATTGAATCATGCGTAAGCCTTATACGAATGCCCATCCTGAAATGGGACTCGATTAAAATAATAATAACACTGCTTTTATGGGGAGAAATCAAAATGCCTACCGGGCATATTGACTCTCAGAAGTGGAGGAGAGCTTTTGCACGAGCTCAAATCAAAATTCGAAGAGCAGCATTCTAAAAATTCTAGGCCTTTTACTGCGAATAGAAAATCACTCTACCCGCCTCGGTCAATCACCGCCACGTCAATCAACAGGCCAGCGATTGGTAGAAAATTTGCGCGACTTCGAATGTGCACGCATTTACCACAAACTGCGGTATGGCGGAAACTCGAATACGAGTATGAACATTCACCGAATTTTTAGATGAATCAGAATACGAGTATGAACATTCCAAAAGTCAAAATCAGGGAAAAAATTAACATTCCCTATATCTTACATTAGTAAGGTTTTCCATTATATCAAAATTCTAGTTAAATTTTTAAAGTATTATCATTATCTTTAGATTCTCATGTTTTAGTTAAATTTTTAAACTATTATCATTATCTTTAGAGTGGTCTTAAGGTGGATCTAACGTGGCCATACATGTGATCCATTCCCAACCAAGTAAGTGAGAAAATCCAATACTCTCTTTCAGATACAAATCGGAATGGAATACAGTTTTCTGTTACACTAAAACCCTTAAGCTTTAAATAAACTTCTAAACTATTATCATTAACTTTATGGGTGGTCCCAAAGTGAATTTCAAATAACAGTTAATCCACGTAATTAATTTCCAACAAAATAAATATAAAAATCCAACAAACTAAACTGGTTTTTCGTTGCCTACCTAAACTAGATAACGACTTTTAGATAAACATCATAGGGAGTTACCTAAACTAGTGTTTCTTCGCCTACGTAGACGTAGACCAAGATCCGGGCCAAATTACCTTTGAAAATACAAACGTTTCATTTTCTTTGACACCTATTCTGAGAAAATTCGGTGGTCACGCAGCCTACGCAACAAATCCTATTAGTGCCCTATACGCGTGCCTTAACCAAATCAACTCTGAAATGAGTGCACTTTTTCTATTTTACAACTCTTCCAAACCAAGCGGTCAACTTCGCATTGAACCCTATGGAATATCGCATTGAACCCTATGGAATCAAATCTGTTTTCAGACTGTTCAACCTAAGTTCTAAAATTCCATAATACGCGCACGTCAGCTCACGTCTAACAACATATCTCAAAGTTTTCACTTATTTTTCGGTTGTGCAAATTTAGGCTGTTCCATGTTGTAGAGAGGTTGCTATTGTTCTTTTTGGATATGGATGGTGTATAAGAGTATTTTCAAGGTATTGTAAGTTTTAAAAAAAAGGGAAGATGTTTGGAAGATGAAAATACAGAGATATAAGATATTATGAATTTTTTTTTGAAAATATAAGTTAAAAGATTAAATTGTTACATGTTTTTGTTGTTTGGTTAGTCAAGAAAAGTTATGTTTGATGTAAATATTTTATTATTAAATAAATAAAGATAAATTATTTGTTTGGGTAGTGAGACACCAAGAGATGAGGTTCTTGCGAAATGAAATTTCATTGGTGAATGGGAATGGATAATTATTTCATAATAGGACTTTTAGATCCAATTTTAGATAAGCTTAATGGATTTGGAGATAAATATCCATTAAGTTACTTCGATGGAGGAAGATGTTAAGTTTAAGTAAAACATAAAACCCTTGTAGGAGAGAAAGGCAAGCTTTTATGGGAAAAGCCTCGCAAGAGAGAAAGATGATATTTTCCATGAAAATCCTAGGCAAATGGATAAAAATATCCACCTAAAAGCGAGACGCCGCTAAAGGAAACCATGTCATGAATGAGAGTATTAAATACCCATTGAAGAGATCAACATAAGGCAGTTGATCCATGGCCAAAACTCTCGGCTCAGTGGTGAACTGGAGGTAGCCAGTTCTAGGTTGGGTGGCGGTGCTTGATTTTCCAGGTGACCTTCTTTTAGTTATCTTGATGTGATTCAATTGCTTGGGATGTATTGTATGTTGCTTCTTACTCTTTATGTGTCACATATTTAAAGTTATGTGCTATCTCGGTTTTAAGATTATGAATACTTATGCATGGGACAATTATGTATGATGAATAATTATGTTCTTATGGTTTGAAATTGTATAGCATGTGGTTTAGGTTATCTATGCTATGAATTATGCATCATGGGGTGAATTGCATCCACTGAGGCGCATTTAGTTATTTATTCACTATGATTTGTATTGTAAAAGATCTATGTCAATAATACTTTCGATTATGACAGTAGGACTATGATAATGATATATGGAAATGCTAGCTACAGTGTGTTTATAAGAATGTTTCCATTAATACTTTTATTGAGCCATCAAAGGAAATGAAATCCGAGTGCATAATAATATCATGTTGAATGCCCATGAATTATTCTTTTCTCCAAGTTGTACTATATGCATGAAGGGTTGATTTCGAATGCAATAACTAAGCCTATTAATTGAACCTAAAATCCCACATCGAGGATCAAGCGGAGCATTGTAGGTAGGTGGTAGTATTGTGCCAAGTGGGTATGTCACAAATGGTCTCGGAGATCTAAGTTCAAGTATTGCGACCTAAGGGCCCCTCACCTCTGTAGGATGTGGAAAGGGTTATAAACTGTGTTTCATAACAACAGAGGAATTCGAGATTGTAAGTCAATGTAGTCTCTAGTGCATTAGAATGTATGCGATAATTTAAACCAATATCGAAGTGTGATACATAACGGGAAAGAATAGGAAGCAAAAGGATATAGTTGAGAAGTAGAGTTGTAACGTTCCCCTATCCCAACAATGAAATACAAAAGAGTGGTATGTTAGTAGAACTTTTAGTAAGAGCTTGGAATAGGTGAAATAAAGAAAATTAATGTAAGATCAACATAGCTTGCAGTGGATTAAATTGAGTTCTCAGATCCTTAGTTGTCAGATAAAATAGTGTTAAGTAAATAAATTCCAAAAAGGCTAGAGGTAAATCCACCCTAGTGACTCATTTCACTTGTAAATCGATATTTTTAAGAAAATTGGAAAGGGAAATTTGAATAGGGGATAAAATTCCAATTTCATCACCATTGTGCAAAAGAGAAACCAATTTAAATTCAAGCATAATCTAGTGAATGACAGTAAAAATCGAATCTAAATTGTGAAATGAGGTATGGTGAAAGGTATAAGAACTATGTGCATAGAAAGGGCTCTCGGCATGCCTAAATTGTGAATCACTTGATGTTGATTTGTTCTAGGCTTCTCTCACAATGTCGAATCGTACTTTGTATGAGAGAGTAGTGCCACTATTCTACTCATGGGGTTTCTAGAGATTATTTTGTTGATGCCATTCCATTTATTGGTAAATGGTATGGTGTGGATAAGGGTGTCGAGGTTCTTAGTCGTTACATACATTCTACTGTCTCACCTAAAGCTTGTAGAAAAGATTTAATGAATATGAATACAAGCTCATTAACTTTAAGGACCCTCATATTATGAGGGTAATTAATAGGCCTGCGAGGACATTCGAGTTGCCGATATTTTCTATCTCACGTACCTCAATGATTGAAGTTGCATCATTGCACTTGGCTCAAGCGTTGACAATCCCTACAAAAGTGTAATGGAAAATGTGAGTCACAAGAAATATGATGAATTTGATGAGGTATGAAGTTAATAATGTTCACAGGGTTAAAATTTTGACATCTTGTGCAATGCTAGGTATCATTTATCCTATACTAAAGAAGAGGATAAGATTAGAATGGTGTATGGTTATCCATTTTGGTAGTTGATTTGGGAATGCCAATTACCTTGATCACTTTATGATGCAATCACTGAATCTGGTCACCTAGTTATGTGGGGTCATGAAATCCTCAAAGGTGTTATGTGGGATATTAAGCATGGTCTTTTGCCGAAACAGAGATGGAGACGCATTGTGGAGACTACCATGCCTTAACCCGACTCGACTGCTAGTTAATGAAAATCCCACATGACTTGACCTGAGGATTTATAAAAATTAAAGGGCGTGAGAAAGATCTACGGGTTCGTAAAAGAGAGATTGTCAAGGGTTTTGAGTGACAATTTCTGGCTCCCCACAATGTGAATTGAAATATAATGAAGAATTATTGGAAGTCGATTCCCTCTGTCGGGATTGATATTCTATCAATTTATGGATGACTGACACTTGTGCTATCCAATAGCAGCTCTAAGAGTCGAGAAGCCATGACACTTATGTGTTGGTGGTACCAATGCTCATGTTCAAAAATGAGAGGGTATTGTTTTTTTAATTATTGACTTCTTTCTTGTTATGAATCCCATTAACTTTGTAAAAACATAAATGGCGCACCTTTAAAGAATGATTGGCTATGATAGCTTTAGGAATTGTTTCTATTACTGGTACTTTTAAATCTCAACAAGCACCTTCCCAACTCGATTGACGGAAAAATCATAGTAAGGGACTGTTGTTTCTCTTTTTTATCTCTAATATCACTCTGTTTTCTCGCCTTATCCACTGAGCAGGAGATGTTTCCATAAGGAACATACCTGTTGGATAATCGTTATCCTTAATAATAGGCTCATAAAAGCATTTAGAGGATGATGTTTATCCTTGTGTTTATCCCACTAGTACAAAATGGCTAATTAGTTACTAAAACAACGACTAAAATTTGCATACAAATGAATTTTTTTTAGTCGGTGACCAGTGGTAGCTAATTTACAATATCTTATAAAGCAACAAACTTTTAATCGTTTTTAGCTTAGTCATTAATTGATTATCTCAATTTTATCATCTAGCAGTATATTTAGCCATAAATTTGGTCATTAGTTTAGTTATTGATTTAGTCATTAATTGCCACAAGTAATGACTAATATACAACAAACTATATTTCTATATGATCATTTGAGAAAACCAATTAGTGACCAAATAAATATGATCAAAATGTTGGTCGTGTTATAAGATATTGTAAATTAGCTACTAATAGTCATGTATATGCAAATTTTAGTCATCGTTTGAAACCAATTAATGACCAAAGAAATATGACTAAATTTTTGTCGTGTTATGAGATACTGTAGATTAGCTACTAATAGTCGTATATCTGCAAAATTTAGTTTTCATTTGCAATGAAAAATTAATCATTTGCAGTAGTCAATTATATTTTTTTGGTAGTTTCATATTCATTATATAAATGATTAATTTAGTAGTTTATATTCATTTCATTTATTTTCATTAATAATCATTATAAATGACTAATTTAGCTGTATATTTATTTTATTTGTGTTCATCATTAATCAATATAAACTACTAATTTAGTAGTTTTAGATTGATTTTATGTGTTCATTATTAATCAACATAGATTAATTAGTATGATTTTGCGACTAAATTAAAAAAACATCATACAATGTGAATTGGTTCATCTAATATGAAAATTCAAAATTACATATGTGAGTTAAAATACTAAACAATATCAAGTGCAACTATAAATAATTCCAACCACAGAAATTACATTATATGAAATGTCAAGTATTACAATATGAGTTTCCAATTTAACATTGGTTGGAGTACAATTTACACATGAAATGTTGTTTCATCACCATAAAACATTATCATTGTGTTGTCAAGTCATTGCATGGGAATTCACCAACTATAAAGACTTGAACATTAGTCTCTATGTGTGTGTCTTATGCGGGATATTGGCTTTAAGGGTGCCACTGGACCGATTCTCTTCTCTCTCTTTTTGCATTTGTCGCTCCACTGTCAGTGATCTCTTCTTTCTTCAAATCCTGCTGCTTACTATCAATACTAGGTTCCTTTTCGAGAAACAAAAGAACCTAGAATGCAAATTGTAAGACATGAAAGACGATGAACACTAGAATATAAATGAAAGTATACTACAAAGGATTTATATTACATATACCTCAACATCAACAATGTTAAAGCCATTCTTCCCCATAAAAGTAAGAAACTCGAACACGTTTTCTTCAGTTGAGCGATAGTGGCCACTATGTAGCTAGATGACATGTATAAATAAATTAAAGTCACCATAGAAACGAACAACTTAGTAACTTAGTATTCAACCTTCAAGGAAAGCTTAAGCACAATCATGCCAACCAAGTTACATGCTAAAAAGCGCAAGCTGTAAATAAATTGTTAAAACAAATAATCTGAGGTGTGATGTCTAGTCCTTGTCATTTTATTAGCAACAACAATTTGTTGTCTAATGCATGAACTTGTTCAAGTGTATAAACAATATATTCTCAAATAACAACATGAAAGAAAACTTTTTATAATAATCATGAAAATATTTCAATACAGAGCAATAAAAAGGATTTCAATCAATATTATGTAATATTATGATCTAAAAATCACTCATGAATGATCTCAGTTAATTGATGAAGGTGTTACAGACCCATGTGCTGGGGTGTGCCTATGTTATTTTAATCAACGGATTGATAATATTGCGAAATGCACAGGCACTTGAAAGAGTAAAAGAAACACAGTAAGCAAATACAAAACACAACAAATTTAATAAGGAGTTCACCCAATCCTCCTGGGTTACGTCTTCGGGTCCAGCCTTCAGTGTTGGCCTTTTCTATTGTGTCTTAAAACAGAGATTTTACAATAAGGAGCTCAATTTGGGTCTCACTTAATAAAGTGATTAGTAGGATTCTACTTGCATCCCTCAAGTCTCTAGAGTACACAAACTCCCCTTACTGAATCTCGACCTTGATTAGTCTCAGTGGTATGAGTCCAATTTGGTACTCAATACCTGACAGGTCTACACAGAGGAGTTGCTTGAACCTATCAAGCCTTCTCTGGAGTTCACAGACTCTTGAACACTCTCTGTTCTGTCTGCTCGATGCTGCCTTTTCTCTGCAGGTCAGCTCAGCTTCTCTGTTCTCTGCAATTCACTTCCTTCTCTCTACTTCTATCTCCTCTGCCCTTTGTCTGTTCGTGGCTTAAAGCCAATCTTCTCCCTGACTGTTCATTTCTGCTTCCCAGCTCTCTGGATCGCCTGCCTCTGTCCACTGGAATTCCCTTGCTCTGCGTCATCATCATTGTGTAACGCTTCATAGAGAGGTGGCCACCTGTTTCCTCACGAACTGAGTGTAAGTTCTCTTTGAACTGTCGTTATTTCTGTTGCTCCAAGATTTCCTGCAAAATTGTTCCTCTGCCAACTCATTGATCATGTCGAACCTCAAATCTCATGTACCTCAATCTATTTCCCTGTCAAATCCGGTCCTCCCATGGGTTGATTCTCTGCCATTGATCTGGAGCCTCCAGATCCTACGGTCTCCGTCTATATCACACATGTAAGTTGCTCGACCATTACTCACGTGATGTAAGCTGTTTTCTCTCACAACCGTTGGACGTGTGTCACTCAGTGTGTGGCATCGTGTTAAACTCGGCCAAACCCACTTACCGCTCGATGTGTGATATCCTGTCATTTTTGGGCATGGGACCCACCTTCTGATGGTTTCCTTATGGTTTCCTATTTTCCTCATGACCAAGTGCTCGAGGCTTTCCTTCACTGAGATTTTTGCCCTTCTTGTGCTAATCGCGTATCAGAAAATGCCTCTGTTTTTGGATCTGGGCTTCTGATTGTCAATTTACATCCATGCACAGTCTGCATGGGCCAACAGTCAGCGTGCTTTGACGTAGGGTCCTCGTCATTCCATGCTGGCCACAAATTACCATTGTCGAGAGGTCATTTCTGATAAGCTCGTCATTCATAAGATTTTGAAGCCTAACATAATTTGAAACAGTCATGGAAATGTTTAAGGATCCAATTCGGATCACAGCCTTCCCACTGAAAAAGCTTTTGGACCACCAAAATTTAGTTTTCAAGCATCGACTAAGTGAGGGTATAACTGCCTCACTTGTCCAATCTCTATCCTTTTTGCACTGCTTGGCTTTGAACCCTTGAGTCCAATCCTAAGGTACACAACATCTCCCCTGCACGACGTCCTCACCTTCCTGTACAGAACTGTGTCTTCCTGCAATTCATTGAGATATTCAGGTAACAGATCATCAATAGAAGGCAATTTACTCTACTCTTCGAGATCTTCAATTAATGAAGGTTCAAATAGTCTCAAGTTGTCTGCATTAATGACTGAGTAGATGTGCATGTAAGCTGGTAAATCAAGGCAAAAACCGTTCTCACCAATTTTCTCAAGTATCTTGAAAGGTCCATACCTTATTGGCTTTAGCTTTTTACCTTCACCTTGCATTCTGTCTTTGCTGATATATAGCCAGACTTGATCATCAACTTGGAACTTATGCTCCATCTGATGCTTGTCATGCCTTGCCTTGTATTTGGCTTGGCTCTTTTCTAGTTGTTCCCCTACTACCTGTGATATCAAAATCACCCTTAAGTGAACTCAATTAAATATTTATTGAATGAAGGTATTAGAGACTCATGTGCTAGTGTGTGTCTATGTTATTTTAGGCAATGGATTGATCAGATTGCAAAATACACAGACACTGGAAAATGGAAAACATTAGGATAAATAGAGTAAGCAAATGCAAGAACACAACAATTAATCAGGAGTTCACCCTATTCTTCGGGGCTACATCTCTGGTCCATCTTTTAGCGGTGGCCTTCTCTTATTGTGTCTTTAAAGCAGGGGTTTACAATGAGAAGCTCAATTTGAGTCTCATGAAACAGAATAATGTTTGGTAGGGTGGTTCTTGGATTTCCCAAGCCACTAGGGTGCACAGACTCTATCCTTACCAAATCTTGACCTCCTTGGTCTTTAATGGGAGGCACCCAATGTGGTGTTCAATTCTCGACAAATCCTCTCAGGGATTGCTTGAACCTCTCAAGCATTCTGTCTACTCGATGCTGGCTATGGTCAACTCAGCTCTCTGTTTCCTGCCTCTTGCTCCACTGTCTTCTTTTGTCTCTATTCTCTTCCTTTTTTTCCTTCTCCCTTTCACTCTCTGGTTGTTCATGGCTAAAAGCCAATCTGTCTCATGACTGCTCACTTCCTCTTCCACCCTTTCAGTTTTCCTACTACTGTTCACTTAGAGTTCCCTACCTATGTGTCTTCACCAACGTCTCACAGGGAGTGGCCACTCGTCCTCTCACGAACTACGACAACTCTTCCTCAACAATTCAGTTTTTTAGTTACACTGTGGAGTGAGTCACCCACCAACTTAGCGGTCAAATCAGATGTCAAACTTCTCTATGTCATGGCTTAATTCCCGTGTCAAATTCAGTGTATCCATTGGGCGAAATCGCCATCGTCAGATTTGGAGCCCAGAGATCCTACGACATTTGCTCATTTCACGCGGTTGACATGCTCGACCGTTAGCACGTGATGAGCGCTAGTTTTCTCCTTCATCTGCCTGCCATGCATCGGGCACTGAATGGAATCACTCGTTTTTCTCCAAATCCACTTACCGCCCAAGATTCCCCCAATATACTACCGGTTTTGGAGCATGGGACCCACCTTTCACCTTAGTGCTTTCGCCATGGTTTTCCCAGCTTCCATGCGACCGAGTGCTTCGGGGTTTTTCCTTCTCAAGGGGTTTTGCCCAACGATGCACGATTAGTGCTAATACGTGATTAACGCTAATCTCGCATAGGAAATTCCCTTTGCTTCCCAATTTGGGCTTCCCAGGTGCCAGTTTTGCCTCCTGCGCGGTCTCCATGGGCCTTAGTCAACGCGCTTTGACCGAGGTCCTCGATGTTCCTCGTTGGCTGCAAACTACCATTATCCAGAGGTCTTCCTGATCGCTCTATGCTCATAATTCGAAGTCTATCGTGTTTTGATACAGCCATGGCTCTTCAACAATCTTCATGGATCCAATTCAGATCACGACCTTCCCATCGAAGAAGCTTTTGGACCACCAAAAGTTGGTTTTCAAGCATCGACTAAGTGAGGGTACAACTATCTCACTTGTCCAATCTCTATCCACTTTGCACTGCTCGACTTTGAACCCTTGAGCCCAATTTTGAGGTACTTAACATCTCCCCTACATGTCGTCCTCACCTTCCTGTCTAGAACTGTGTCTTCCTGTAATTCATTAAGATATTCAGGTAGCAGGTCATTAATAGAAGGCAATTGACTCTTCTCTTCGGGATCCTCAATCATTGAGGGTTCAAACAATCTCAAGTAATCTACATTTACGACTGAGTAGATGTGCATGTAAGCTGGCAGATCAAGGCAAAAATAATTCTCACCAATCTTCTCAAGTATCCTGAAAGGTCCATACCTGATGGGGTTTAGCTTTTTACCTTCACCTTACATCCTGTCCTTACTGATGTACAGCCAGACTTGGTCACCAACTTGGAAACTATGCTCGATCTGATGCTTTTCATGCCTTGCCTTTTATTTGGCTTGGCTCTTTTGCATTTGTTCCTATACTGCCTGGTGGATCTCTTGGATCTGTTCAATGAACCTAGTTTCCCTTTCCACATCACTGTGTCCCTCAACTGTGGTTTCTTTACCAAAGACAAAATCCAAAGGAGACCTTCGTGTGAAACCAAAACAGTTCTCAAAAGGAGATTTCTATGTAGAAGAATGTTTTTCTCTGTTGTAAGCATGCTGCATTTAACACAAGTGTTCATCCCAAAGCTTAGGATGTTTGCTGCAATATCCTCTGAGTAATTGGATCACTATCTTGTTAACTACTTTTGTCTGGCCATCAGTTTGTGGATGAAAAGCTATCATTTTCTTCAGTTTGGTGTCCATCATCTCCCACAGACTTGACCAAAACTTCCCCACAAATTGGATGTCTCGATCAGATATAATGGAAGTGGGTAATCCAAAATGAACCCATACATGTTCAAAGAATAGTTTTGCAATTTGTTCAGTTGTAATATGTTTATTACAAGGTATCAAAATACACATTTTGTTGAACCTATCCACAACAACATATAGGTAATCATGACCTTTCCTCGATTTAAGTAGTCCTCCAACAAAATCCATGGAAACACTTTCCCAAGGATGAGAAGGAACTGCTAATGGAGTCTACAAGCCTAGTTTTCTATTGCTGGGCTAATGGAGTCTACAAGCCTAGTTTTTTAGCACACATAGTACACCCTCTTACATATCTAGAAACTGTCTCATCATTTTTGGCCAATAACAAAATCTTTGCAGTTGTGTAATGATTTTCCTTACCCCAAAGTGACTTGATATTAGAGAAGTGTGTGCTTCTCGAATGATCTTTACTCTTTCAGTTTGTGGAATGCATAACTTCCCACAATGGTATAAGAGTCGGTCCTTTACATGATAGTCTAATTCTTCTATTCTTTTGCCTTGACTTAAAGTTGCATATACATCTTTAAAGTCTATGTCTTGAGCATATTGTTCAATGTAACTTTCATGTAACATAGAATTATGCTTAAGTATAGTAGATGCACTTATAATGGCTCTAGATAACATGTTTGCAACTTTATTATGTATGCCCCTTTTGTATCTGATGACCAAATGAAACTGTTGTAGAAAACCCATCCATCCATAGTATCTTGATTGCTACAACTTAGTTTGGGAGTGTAGATATTGAAGTGGTTGATGATCTATATGTATTACTATCTCTTTGCCCATTAAGTAATGTTTCCACTTTTTCACACTCTGCACTAATGCATACAATTATTTATCATATGTAGGATAGTTAACTACTGCAGAATTAAATGTCTCAGAATGATAACATATGGGTTTACCATGTTGTGTTAGCACTGCTCCCATGGCATAGTCACTGACATCTGTTTGGATTTCAAATGGTTTTTGAAGATAAGGCAGTGCTAGTATAGGTGTTGTACTAATATTTTCTTTCAAGGTGTCAAAGGCTTTCTGTTGTTTTCCTCCCCACTGAAACACCTTGTTCAATCCTGTTAAAGCATGTAAGAGAGCTGCAATTAAGGAAAAGTTAGAAATGAGATTTCTCCAATATTGTGTTGCTCCTAAGAAGCTTCTAACTTCTGTAGCAATTTTAGGCCAATTCATAATGACTGACACCTTAGAGGGAACTATCTTCAATTCACCATCCCCTACTATATGACCCAAATAATTCAGAGATGTTTTGCAAAATTCACATTTTGAGAGTTTAACATAAAGTTTTTCTCTTTTCGAAACATCTAGTGTCTGCTTAACATGCTTTAACTTTTCTTCCCATGTTTTTCTAAATATCAGAATGTCATCCAGATAGGCAATAACAAAATCATCAAGAAAAGGTATGAGTACATCATTCATTAATCTCATGAAAGTAGCTGGAGCATTAGTTAAGCCAAAAGGCATAACCAGCCATTCATACAATCCCTGCTTTGTTTTGAAAGCAGTCTTCCATGCATCTTGTTCTGCAACTCTGACCTGATGGTATCCACTGTGCAAGTCTAACTTGGAAAAATAAACGACTTCCTTCAATTGATCTAAAATATCATCTATGCGAGGAAGGGGATAACGATTTTTTATTGTTATCTTATTCAGTGCTCGGTAATCAATGCACATTCTCCACAAGCCATCTTTCTTTCTCACCAAAACTATTGGTGACCTACATGGTGATGTGCTAGGTCTGATGAACCCTTTCTCAAGCAAATCCTGCACTTAATTCTTGATTTCAACATTCTCTAAAGCAGACAACCTGTACATTCCAATGTTAGGCAATGGAGCATCTTGCTGCAAAATAATATCATGTACTATTTCCTTTTTGGGTGGCAGACCTTTATGTTCTTGAAACAAGATATCATACTCTGAAACAACCTTTTCTAAATCAGCTTGATGTTCAGCATTACAACCCTCAAATACATTGGTTTTATCAGGTTTCTTTTCCTTTACAACCATCAGTAAGAATTGTTTACATGAATTTATCATTCATTTCATCTGCCCTGAGTTTATGAGAGTATAATTATTCTTGAGATTATGAGCTCTTACAAAGTATTCGATTCCATCTTTAACAAGTAGATACTTGTTCTCAGCTCTATAGAAAATAGATTTTCTATCATACAAGTAAGGACTTCCTAAAACAATTCCACATATATCCAAAGGAATTATGTCTCAGTCAACCTCATCTACAAATGTTGACCCAAAAGAAAACTTGAGTTTGCAATGTCTAGTCGCTTGTAGTTGTGCTTTATCATTCAACAATCCTAATGGGTATGGTCTCTTGTGAGGTGTAGTTACTAATCCTAACTTCTTTACAATTACTTCAGAAATTAAATTTAGTTGTGAGCCACTATCAAACAAGGTATCAATTTTTGATGCTTGGAAATAACTCGAATATGAAAAAGCTCATGTCTTTTTATCTCATTTTCTTTATCAATAATAGATTGTGCAGAATTACTAGTAGATGCTTTAGAATTCTAACCTTTTATACCTGTGGCTGCAATAGTTGTTTCATCTCCTGAGTCTGACCCCAAATCCTTCTAAATAGCTACAGCAGTCTTCTTATTCTTGCCCTCGAACTTCCTAGGTCTCAGCTCTGGATGTAGAATCCAACAATGCTCATCATCATGCCCATCCTTTTTATAGTGAGTGCATGAAGCCTTGTAGTTCTGTGCAGTGTTAGCCTTCCTTACTTTCCATTTCTGCTTTATTTTCTCCTTATTCTTGCTTGCAGTGGGTTTGGATGGTCCCCTAACTTCTGGACTTCCATTCTTTCCTCTAGCTTCTAGATGAGTAGCTTGTACAGATACCTCATCTATACTAGTGGGATTAAACATGAGGATGGTATGCCTCATGTAGCTGTGTAGACCACCAATGTACTTCAACAGAGTCTCAGGTGAGTCTAGTGAGATTCCTAGAATCAATGCTCTCTTTCTAAATTCTTGAGTGTACCCTTGCACACTTTGCCCTTTCAACTATTGAAGAGTTTGCCAACTCATCATGGCTTGTTGCATGTAGGCTAATGGATAGAACTACTTTTTGACTATAGAAACAAATTCACTCCAGACAGAGATAGCCTTACCATGTCTCTTCATGTCAGCTTAGGTCCTGCCTTCCCACCAAACCAAGGCAGTGCCTCCAAGGTGTAGGCTTGCCAACTGAATCTTGCGCTTGTCTGAATCAATACTCTACACTCTGCAATAAACATCAATTTGTCTAATCCAATTGTTCAACTTTTTTGCATTCAACTCTCCATCATATATAGGTAAATCAAATTTAACATCTAGTTTGATCAAAGTTGCTTTCTTTTTATGTTCAAGGCCATTAAGAGGTGTTAGAAAGCTTTCCTCTTTCCCTTTTCCTTTTGAGTGGTCATGGAAGTGAGACTCATCTTCTCCTTTGTCTTGCTTGAAGCCTAATGAATCTTCCTCCTTATGTTTTCTAAAGTCCCTATACATTTCCTCTACCATGGACTTTATGGCTAGGAAATTGTCTATGAATTGAGGGTCTGGTCCTACAGAACTTTCTTCTAACATTGTCTTCTGAGGATAGACTCTTCCTTGCCAAATCTTGACCTCTTTGGTCTTTAATGGGAGGAGCCCAACGTGGTGGTCAGTTCCCGAAAGATCCTCTCAGGGATTGCTTGAACCTCTCAAGATTTTTGTCTGCTCGATGCTGCCTATGGTCAGCTCAGCTCTCTGTTTCCTACCTCTTTCTCCACTGTATTCTTCTGTCTCTGTTCTCTTCCTTTTTTTCCTTCTCCCTTTCGCTCTCTGGCTATTCATGGCTAAAAGCTAATCTATCTCATGATTGCTCGCTTCCTCTTCCGACCCTTCGGTTTGCTTGCTGCTGTTTGCTTGGAGTTCCCTGCCTCTGCATCTTCGTCAATGTCTCATAGGGAGTGGCCACTTGTCCTCTCACGAACTACGCTAGCTCTTCCTCAACGGTCCGTTTTTTTAGTTACACTCTGGAGTGAGTCATCCGCCAACTCAGCAGTCAAATCGGATGTCAAACTTCTCTATGTCGCAGCTTAATTCCCATGTCAAATATGGTTTCTCCATCGGGTGCAATATCCACCGTCAGATCTGGAGCCCCCAGATCCTACGACATTCGCTCATTTCATGTACTTGACTTGCTTGACCATTAGCACACGATGAGCGGCGGTTTTCTCTCTCATCTGCCTGCCATGCATCAAGCACTGAATGGAATTTCTCGTTTTTCTCCAAATCCACTTACTGCCAAAGAATGCCCCCGATATACTGCCAGTTTTGGAGCACGGGACCTGCCTTTCCCCTTATTTCTTTCCCCACAGTTTTCTTGGCTTCCATGCAACTGAGCACTTCGAGGCTTTTCCTTCTCGAGTGGTTTTGCCCAAAAATGCCCTCTGTTTCACAATCAGGGCTTCCCAGGTGCCAGTTTTGCCTCCTACATGGTCTCCATGGGCCTCGGTTAGCGCGCTTTGACCGAGGTCCTCGTTGTTCCTCGCTGGCTGCAAACTACCATTTTCCAAAAGTCTTCCTAATCACTCTGTGCTCATAATTGGAAGTCTGTGTTGTTTTGATACAACCATGGCTCTTTAATATCTTCATGGATCCAATTCGAATCAACCTGGTGAATCTCTTAGATTTTTTCAATGAACTTGGTTTCCTTGTCCACATCACTATGTCGATCAACTGCTATGTCTTTACCAAAGACAAAATCCAAGGGAGACCTTGGTGTGAAACCAAAAGAGGTCTCAAAAGGAGATATCTGTGTAGAAGAATGTTTTTCTCTTTTGTAAGCATGTTGCGCATAACACAAATGTTCATCCCAACGTTTGGGATGCTTGCTGCAATAGCCTCTAAGAAACTGGATCAATGTCCTGTTGACCACTTCTGTCTGGCCATCTGTTTGTGGATGAAAGGCTATGCTTTTCTTTAGTCTGGTGTCCATAAGTTCCCACAGACTCGACCAAAACTTCCCAACAAATCGGGTGTCTCGATGAGATACAATGGAAGTGGGTAATCCAAAATGAACCCATACATGTTGAAAGAACAACTTTGTAGTTTGTTCAGCTATAATCTGTTTATTACAAGGTATAAAAATACACATTTTGGTGAACATATCCACAACAACATATAAATAGTCATGAACTTTCCTAGATTTAGGCAGTCCTCCAACAAAGTCCATGGAAATACTTTCCCAAGGATGAGAAGGAACTGGTAGTGGAGTGTACAAGCCTAGTTTTCTATTTCTAGGCTTGCTTTTAGTGCACATGGTACACCCTCTTACATATCTAGAAACTGTCTCATTCATTTTTGGCCAATAACAAAATCTTTGCAGCTGTGCAACCGTTTTACTTACCCCAAAGTGACCTGATATTAGAGAAGTGTGTGCTTCTCGAATTATCTTTACTCTTTCAGTTTGTGGAATGCACAGCTTCCCACAATGATACAAGAGTCGGTCCTTAACATGATAGTCCAATTCTTCTACTCATTTTCCTTGACTTAAAGTTGCATATACATCTTTAAAATCTATATCTTTAGCATATTGTTCAATGTAGCTCTCATGCAGTACTGAATTATGCTTAAGTATAGTGGATTCATTTCTAATAGGTTTAGATAACATATCTACAACTTTATTGTGTATGCCCTTTTTATATCTGATGACTAAATGAAACTGTTGTAGAAAACCCATCCATCTATAGTGTCTTGATTGCTGCAACTTAGTTTGGGAGTGTAGATATTGAAGTGGTTGATGATCAATATGTATAACTGTCTCTTTGCCCATTAAGTAATGTTTCCATTTTTTCGCACTTTGTACTAATGCATACAATTCTTTATCATATGTGGGATAGTTAACTACTGGAGAATTAAATGTCTCAAAATGATAACATATCGGTTTACCGTATTGTATCAACACTGCTCCCATGGCATAGTCACTGGCATCGATTTGGATCTCAAACAGTCTTTGAAGATTAGGCAGTGCTAGTAGTGGTGTTGTACTAATCTTTTCTTTCAAGGTGTCAAAGGCTTTCTGCTGTTTGCCTCCCCACAGAAACACCTTGTTCAATCCTATTAAAGCATGTAAGGGAGATGCAATTAAGGAAAAGTTAGAAATGAACTTTCTACAATATTGTGTTGCTTCTAAGAAGCTTCTGGCTTCTATAGTAGATTTGGGTTTAGGCTAGTTTACAATGACTACAACTTTAGAGGGATCTATCTTCAATTCACCACCCCCTACTATATGACCCAAATAATTCAAAGATGTTTTGAAAAATTCACATTTTGAGAGTTTAACATAAAGTTTTTATCCTTTCAAAACATCTACTATCTGCTTAACATGCTTTAAATGTTCTTCCCACATTTTGCTAAATATAAGAATGTCATCCAAATATACAATAACAAAATCATCAAGAAAATGTCTAAGTACATCATTCATTATTCTCATGAAAGTAGCAGGAGCATTAGTTAAGCCAAAAGGCATAACCAGCCACTCATACAATCCCTGCTTTGTTTTGAAAGCAGTCTTCCATGCATCTTGTTCTGCAACTCTGACCTGATGATATCAACTATGCAAGTCTAACTTGGAAAAATAAACAACTTCTTTCAGTTGATATAATAGATCATCTATGTGAGAAAAGGGATAACAATTTTTTATTGTTATCTTATTAAGTGCTCGGTAATCATTGCACATTCTCCATCAGCCATCTTTCTTTCTTACCAAAAAGATTCGAGACCCACATGGTGATGTGCTAGGTCTGATGAACCCTTCTCGAGCAACTCCTACACCTATTTCTTGATTTCTGCATCTTCTAAAGCAGACAACCTGTACATTCCAATGTTAGGCAATGGAGCATCTTGCTGCAAATTAATATCATGCACTATTTCCTTTTTGGGTGGCAGACCTTTATGTTCTTGAAGCAAGATATCATATTCTGAAACAACTTTTTCTAAATCAGCTTACTGTTTAGCATCACAGCCCTCAAATACACTGATTTTATCAGGTATCTTTTCCTTTACAACCATTAGTAAAAATTGTTTGCGTGAATTTACAATTCGTTTCACCAACCCTGAGTTTATGAGAGTATAATTATTCTTGAGCTTATGAGCTCTTACAAAGTATTCAATTCCATCTTTAACGAGTAGATACTTGTTCTCATCTCTATAGAAAATAGCTTTTCTATCATACAAGCAAGGACTTCCTAAAAAAATTCCACATATATCCAGAGGAACTATATCTAACTCAACCTCATCTACATATGCTAACCCAAAAGAAAACTTAAGTTTACATTGTCTAGTCACTTGTAGTTGTGCTTTATCACTTAACCAACCTAATGGGTATGGTTTCTTGTGAGGTATAGTCATTAATCCCAACTTCTTTACAATTGCTTCAGAAATTAAATTTACTTGTGAGCCATTATCAAATAAAGTATCAATCTTTTGATGCTTGGAAATAACTCGAATATGGAAAAGCTCATGTCTTTTTCTCTCATTTTCTTTGTCATTAATATAATGTGCATAATTACTAGTAGATGCTTTGGAATTTTTACATTTTATACCTATGGCTGCAATGGTTCTTTCATCTCCTGAGTCTGACCCCAAATCCTTCTAAATAGCTGCAACAGCCTTCTTCTTCTTGCCCTCAAACTTCTTAGGTCTCAGCTCCGGATGCAGAATCCAACAGTGCTCATCGTCATGCCCATCCTTCTTACAGTGACTGCATGAAGACTTGCTTTTCTATGCAGTGTTGGCCTTCCTCTCTTTCCATTTCTTTTTTCTTTTCTCCTTATCTTGCTTGCAATGCGCTTGGATGATCCTCCAACTTCTAGGTTCCCATTCTTTCCTCTAGCTTCTAGATGTGTAGCTTGAATAGATACCTCATCTATACTACTGGGATTAAACATGAGGATAGTGTGCCTCATGTAGCTGTGTAGACCACTTATGTAATTCAACAGAGTCTCAGGTGAGTCTAATGAAATTCATAGAATCAAAGCTCTCTTCTTAAATTCTTGGGTGTAACCTTGTACACTTTGCCCTTTCAATTGGTGAAGAGCCTGCCAGCTCATCATGGCTTGTTGCATGTAATCTAGTGGATAGAACTGGTTTTTAATTGCAGAAACAAATTAACTCCAGACAGAAAGAACCTTACCATGTTTCTTCATGTCAGCCTGTGTCCTACCTTCCCACCATACCAAGGCAGTGCCTCTGAGGTGTAGGCTATCCAGCTAAATCTTACTCTTGTGTGAGTTGATACTCTGCACTCTACAATAAACATCAATTTGTTTGATCCAATTATCCAACTTCTCTGCATTCAACTCTCCATCATATATTGGTAAATCAAATTTAACATCTAATTTAATCAAAGATGTCTTCTTTTTATGTTCAGGGCTATTAGGAAGTGTGAGAAAGTCTACTTCTTTCCCTTGGCCTTTTGAGTGGTCATGGAGGAGAGATTCTTCTTCTCCTTTTTCTTTGGAGTGTGATGAATCTTCATCTTTACCTTTCTTAAACTCCCTGTACATTTCCTCTACCATGGACCTCATGGCCAGGAAACTATCTATGAATTGGGGGTCTGGTCCCAAGGGACTTTCTTCTGATATTTTCTTCTTACGACAGACTCTTCCAATTTCTAGGTTCGTTTTGACCAACTCTCTTTCTCCTAATTTAAGCTTTTATCTAGTTAGCATTCAACAACAAATCTAGCACAAGCTTGTCTAACCTTAAACAACCTAGAGCTTTGATACCACTTGATTTGAAAATCACTCGTGAATGATCTCAGTTAATTAATGAAGGTATTACAGACCCATGTGCTGGGGTGTGCCTATGTTATTTTAAGCAACAGATCGATAAGATTGCGAAATACACAGGCACTTGAAACAGTAAGAGAAACATAGTAAGCAAATACAAAACACAACAAATTTAATAAGGAGTTCACCCAATCCTCCTAGGCTACGTCTCCGGGTCCAACCTTCAGTGGTGGCCTTTTCTATTGTGTCTTAAAGCAGAGATTTTACAATAAGGAGCTCAATTTGAGTCTCACTTAACAGAGAATAATCAGTAGGATTGTACTTGCATCCCCCAAGTCTCTAGAGTACACAGACTCCCCTTACTAAATCTCGACCTCGATTGGCCTCAGTGGTATGAGTCCAACTTGGTACTCAATACCTGACAGGTCCACATAGAGGAGTTGCTTGAACCTCTCAAGCCTTCTCTGGAGTTCATAGACTCTCAGACTCTCTCTATTCTGTCTGCTCGATGCTACCTTTGCTCTGCAGGTCAGCTCAGCTTCTCTGTTCTCTGCAATTCACTTATTTCTCTCTACTTTTGTCTCCTCTGCTCTTTGTCTGTTCGTGGCTTAAAGCCAATCTGCTCCCTCCCTATTCGTTTTCACTTCCTGGCTCTCTGGATCGCCTGCCTCTATCCGCTAGAATTCCCCTACTTTGCGTCATCATTGCTGTGTAACACTTCACAGAGAGGTGGCCACCTTTTTCCTCACGAACTGAGTGTCAGTTCTCTTTGAACGGTCGTTATTTCCATTGCTCCAAGATTACCCGCAAAATTATTCCTCTGCTAGCTCATTGGTCATGTCAGACCTCAAATCTCATGTACCTCAGTCTATTTCCCCATCAAATCCGGTCTTCCACCGGGTTGATTCTCTACCGTTGATCTGGAGCCTCCAGATCCTATGGTCTCTATCTATATCACGCGGGTAAGTTGCTCGACCGTTACTCACGCAATGTAAGTGGTTTTCTCTCACATCCGCTAGATGTGTGTCACCCAGTGTGTGGAATCGCGCTGAACTCAGCGAAACCCAGTTACCACTCGAAGTGCATGCGATATCCTGCTCGTTTCTGGTGCCGGACTCGCATTCTGATGGTTTTCGCATGGTTTCCTATTTTCCTCATGACCGAGCACTCGGGGCTTTCCTTCACTGAGAGTTTTTCCCTGCTTGTGCTAATCGCATATTAGAAACTTCCTCTGTTTTTGGATCTAGGCTTCCGATTGCCAATTTCTGTCCATGTGCGATCTCCATGGGCCAACGGTCAGCGCACTTTGATAGAGAGTCCTTGTTGTTCCATGCTGGCCACAAATTGCCATTGTCTAGAGGTCATTTCTGATAATCTCATCATTCATAAGATTTTGAAGCCTGACATAATTTGAAACAGTCATCAAAATGTTTAAGGATCCAATTCGGATCATATTAATTTCATCTTGAAGCTTTAGTTGTTGTTTAAATAGACATAATACCAAGTACTTTCAATTTCATTTCAATTTCATTAATAAAATGTATAGAAAAATAGAAATAAACATTCAAAATATAATCAAACAATAAAGAGGGGATATCATGGAATGGACATTGCAATTATAAAAAAATTGTTTACCTGTCCATCGATATCTTATCACGCATTCCTAAAACATTTGTTTGCCCAAATAACCATGGGGTGAATGAATCACAACATTAAAAAACATTGGAATACTTACTAGAAACATTTCCAAAGTCAATGGTTGAAGTGCCTGAAAGATCTCCAAGAAAAAATGAATCATATCCAAGACATGATCTCTATATTATCTCCTCATCCTTTTTCCAATCACATTTCATGTAACCTGCCCACACTAGAGTCATGTAACAATCAAATGAAGGAATTGACATTTGTTTTTACCTTTTATATGTATAAAATTTGAATATAATTTGTTTTGGTAACATATTAATTCATATTTAAAGTCGTATTGTCATGAGAATGTATCGATCAAGTAGAACATCAGAAAAAATGACCTCAATGAGGTCCTTTAACAATTTCTACAATATCCATATTTGTCTTTCTATGATATCTTGGATAGAAAAAAGAACATATCTGCAAACGAAAAAGCCATATATTACTTATGTACAAACTATGTATATGGTGTATTCTTAGGTAACTTTTTAAGATGCCCCTCTACCTTTACCAAAACGGATTGTAGTTTGGTTAAACTCTATATGCTTTCATTCGACATCAATTTCTACAAGATAAATGTCAGACATTATTCTTTCCCATTTCTCAATATGCTAGATATGATAAATTGAATGTCACATAAAAGCAAGAGAAAGCCATTTTCTAACCGAAACAAATAAACAAACAATGCCTCTAATATAACTTTACACCTCAGAAATTACTCTGCCATGTGCTCAGACTAAGGTGATATTCTTTGAATCATCTTTAGGTCATATTTAATGGGATATTCGTATTTTTGCCATGATTTCAATTTGGTGCTAAAAGAAATATATAAATCCATGTTATTATCAGTGAACTTCAAGTATAATTCAAAAAAATAATGTCATTATAAGGTATGGAGAGAGAAAACAACATAAACATTGAAACAAGAACTGATACTGTTACCCGTTTCGTAGAGATAGCAAAAAATTGACCCGATTTTGAAAAGGTGCGATGCAGAACACACATACTTTTTTTAGAGCATAGTTTTTGGCACTTTAAATAACCGAGATGATTACCCGTTTCGTAGTGGTAGTAAAAACAAAAGTGGTGATGCAAAATACACTTCTTTTTCTTTGGAGCATATTTTTGAATGTTAGTGATTTTCATGCTGATTTTAAAACGTGTTGATGCAGGATACCTTTTTGTTAGAGGACTTATTTTTCACACTTTAAAATTTATTATGTCTATTTTTTTAAATTATGATTACTTAACGAGTTTTCATGTTGTTTTATTTTCCTTTTTTTAAAATGTTGATTACTAAAAAAAACAAATATAAAAATATATATACAAAAAATAAAAAAATAAAAAATGTTAAAAAAAATTTATCTCATAAACGATAAAAGAATTTGGAAAAAAAAACAAAATTTAAAATATATATATATATAAGTAAGTAAAAATAGAAAAATAAAAAAAAGATTAACAAAAACTGGAAAATAAATACATAAAAATAAAAAATTATAAACAAACTACATTAAAAAAAACAGAAAATTAACCAAAAAAAAGACTAGTAAAATTAATATTAAAAACATTTAAAAAAAACTAAAAAAAAAAAAAAAAACTTAAATTATAAACAAACAAAAAAAGAGACAAAAAACATATGAAAATTTTAAAAATATATATTTCTTTTCCAATTAAAAAAAAATAAAAAAACATTTAAAGTTTTAAAGAAATATGTATTTTTAATTTAAAATAAAAAAACAAATATTTTTTATTAAGCTTACATTTACTATTTAAAAACAAAAAAATTAATGATTAAAAAATTTATTTTTTTTTTTTATTTAAAAAAAAATTATTAAAAAATTAAAATGAACATTTCAACATTTTTTTAATAAAAAAATAAATAAATTATTAAAAAAAAATTAAACAAATTTTTTTATTACAAATAAAATAAAAAATACAAAATTATGTAGGTCCTCTGCCTAGGGCCGCGCCACCATGGGTGGCGGCGGGCGGGGGGGCCACACGGGGGCGGTATTTTTTTTTTAAATAAAAAAGAAAAGGAAAAAATCGTTAAAAAAAGAATTTCAAATCTTTTTAATAATTTGTTTTTTTTAATAAAAAAATAAATTTGTTTAAAATAACTTTTAATTTTTTTTCAAATAAAAAAATTAAACTTGTTTTAAAAAAAAATTAAAATTTTTTATTAATTTAAAAAAAAATTATTAAATTTTTTTACTTTTTTTCTTTTTAAATAACAAATGTAAGTTTAATAAAAAAATAATTCTTTTTCTTTCGAAATCAAAAATACATATTTCTTTATAAACTGTATATACTTTTATTTATTTATTTTGCTTTTTTAATTTGAAAAGACATATTTTTTTTTAAATTTTCATATTTTTTTGGTTTTTTTTATAGGTTGAGTTTTTTTTTTTTTTTTATAAATGTTTTTCATACTAATTTTACTAGTTTTTTAATTTTTCTTTTTGTTAATTTTCTATCTTTTTTAATCTAGTTTGTTTTTAATTTTTATTTTCTTTCCTAGTTTTTTGTTAATGTTTTTTTAATTTTTAATTTTTACTTAATTAAATTTATATATATTTTAAATGTTTTTTTTTTTTTCCAAATTCTTTTATGGTTTATGAGATAAAAAAAAATTCTAACATTTTTATTTTTTTTCTCTGTTTTATATATATTTTTATATATGTTTTTTTAAGTAATCAACATTTTAATCTTAGTTTTAGTAGTTTCTAATTATTTTTGTTAATTTTTTTTTTCCTTTTTTTTTTTTAAATCTAGTTTGTTTTTAATTTTAATTTTTTTTTAGTTTTTTGTTAATGCTTTTAAAATTTTTCTATTTTACCTACTTAATTTTATAGTTTATTTTAATGTGTTTTTTTTTTTCTCTTTTCCATATTTTGTTTTTTTTTCCTTTTGCCAATTTTTTTAATGGTTTATAAGATATTATTTTTTTCCATTTCTTTTTAATATGTCTTTTTTACTATTTATTTGTTTATAATTTTTTTTTATCTTTTTTGGTTTTTAATTCTTATCTTTTATAGGTTAATTTTGTCTTTCTTTATTTTACATTTTTATGATTGAACCTTATTCTTCTTCTGTTTTTTTTTTTTTTTTTTAATGTTTAATTTTTTTCTCTTTTTTATATATTTGATTTTTTTTTTGTTTTTTATTTTTTTTAATGTTTTGTTTTTAGTATGTATTTTAATTGATGATTGGTTATTTTCTTTTTTTGTGTTTTTTAACTGTTTTAATTTTTTATTTTATTTTATGTTTTCATTATTTTTTGAAATTTTTATGTTTTTCGGGCTCATGATAAAATATTTTACGCCATTATTTTCAAATGTTGAAATTTTACCCTTGAAAAAAATAGTGTTATCCCAGCATAAACACTTATCGTTTTGAGGGTGTTTTTTGGACAATTTTTGCACAAAAAATTGGTTTTCACCGCCACTTTTAAAACATGTTGAAAATTTACCCTAGAAAAATAAAAGGTGTTATTCCAGCATCAACACCTTTTGTTTTTAGCATTGTTTTTGATGTTTTTACGAGGTTTTTTGGATAGAGTTCCCATTTTGAGTTTACAGTTCCTGTTTCAAAGTTTACATTGTTAGAAACATCTTCATAACTAGGATTCTCTATTTTAGTTTGGTTTGAGTTGAGCTGGTATTTGAATATATAGTTTTCTTTAAAGAAGTGAAATATAAAGATGTGAATCAAAATAGCCTTGTGAATTTTTAATCAATTCATATTATATATCTCTAAAATAGGCAGGTCATCCTTCACTGCTATTTAATAAAGATTTATTGGCATAGAATAATAATGAATTAACTATCAAACACAATGATGCAATATATTAACCAAGGAAAGAAAAATGACATGGCTTTGGTATTTGTATGCTCCAAGGAAATCCAACAATGGTTGTGTTCTTTGTTTATCATGAAATAGTATGGAAGGCAAATGTTGGTTTAGAAATTCAACTCCGATACTAATAGGAGATGGCCATGTTGGATAAAGAAAGGATGAATTGAAGGGTTCAAGATCTAGCTCCAATACATAGTTATCCTTGTCACTACAAAATACAAAGTTGTCATTATTTGCTTATCCAAGTAAAGATAATTTAAGTGAGTTTGTATTTGTGCACTTGTGATAGTATATGAAAAAGAGAGCACTAGTGGAAATCAAAGTGTGTTGTCCCATCATTCAACCTAACAAAAAAACATATATATTCATTTGTTGACTACAATGGAAATCAAATGTAAAACCCACTCAACCTGATCTTTACATGACATAGTCGTAACGAACTAGTACAATAGAAGCATGCTAACTCATAAACAAGAGATGATAAAAAAGAATAATGGAACATTATTTCCCGCCACATAATTCGCATGAATGAAATTTCCACAGAATTCATCCAAAAAATGAGAAGAACTTAAGGAAAAAGAACATATCATTAGTGTTTTGTACCCTCTTTAACACATGTAGCCTAGGGAAGTAGAGGAGGCCAAATGTAGCAGGATTCCAATTGTGTGGGATATAAAAAAATAGATGTGGAAAAACACGCCTACCAATTCACAAAATCTCACTCTAAATAATAGAACATGTTGAGGATAGTAATGATGAGAATAGATCATGTATTAAGATCAAGCCCCTTATTGGTCATCAATTAGCAAGGAAACTCGTAATTTTTACTCAGAAAAAAATATATATCCTAATTAGTGTAATGACTGTGTCAATCTTTTTGCGAATTTTTTTACATTTATATTATGGTGTCCTTGCAAGAGAGAGTGATGAAAGTTCTCCAGGTTTGGTCAGACTAGTTTCTCCTTTCATATGCTTATGTGAATGGACAGAGAGCTACCTTTCTTCGGTTTGGAAATTCAGGCGTCTCTCCCTTTCATTTAATATGTGGAGATGCCCCACAATTGAAGGACCTTGATAGTTCTAAATACAATCTTACGGAAATAACAGATGGATCTGGTCCAAATCAAGATGTTGCTATGGTGATTAGAGAGGGAGAAATAGCTCGAGAATTGATTAGTATTCATCTTGTGGAGCTTGAAAGATAGTGTAGGAAAAATGGTTTATCTATTTGTGGTGGTAGGAAGTTAATGTTTTTCCAATTTCTTAGCTTAGAAGAAGAAGATAAGCATAAGAACCAAGATCAAGACAAGGATTTCAGGTATGGGTATAACTTTTCAATCGAAGGGAAGAATGCAAGAGAAACTGATCCTTATATACAATTAGGAGGAGGAAGGTGAAGCATGGGTGAAGAAAGAAAATACATAATTTATGATGATGAGTATATATCATTATCATCATCTACGAAAAAAATTCAGGAAGAATCATGTTTACGGTTATGGGTTGAGGAACGTGAATGAGTGGATGCCTCTTGCAGTGGAACTTTACCAAAAAATATTGGTGTGGTGATGGTAGTGTCACATGATGTGCCCCCAAAAGTTCAAAATATTCTAGGGAATGTCAAGGGAAATTTCTTTCTCTACTCCTTAACTCATATTTTTCCCCATCCATGTTTTGATAGACCAATTATCAAGATCATAAAATGATCTTTTCTTTAATGAAGGAGTCTAAGGGCTAACAATTTAACGATATGATTTTTTTTATTTTAAATGGATAGGCTTGTCTAACTTGCAAGGACTTAGGTGTCAAACTTGCTGTCGAGACAATGTTATTCACATGTCAAAATTTTGAGTATGACTTGGGGTTGAATTTGAATGAGAGGATTTTTCTTAATACTATTTACCCAAGGAAAAGAACCAAATTCAAAGTCCATGAGAATTATGATTCATGAAGCATAGTAACAGAGTTGGTGAGCTTAATAGGGCCCATCCTTGTCGTGATGTGTTAGACTTGAATGGAATGAATGCATGAATTTAAAAAGGCTAAGATATGATATAAAGCATGGGAAATTTTGACCAAATAAATAACCCAAACCTGACACTTGAGATATGATATAAATCTTGGGAAATTTTAACCAAATACATAACTGAAACCTTAAACATAGTAGTGTGAAATCCACTGTTTGAAGTGTGGCTACTGAAGACAAATTTCGTAAATACTTTTAAAAATTAACATAAAAATAATTTATAAAAGCATGGAATTTCATTGTCAATCAAATGTCAAGCCGGATAACAATTAAAGCGATAACCCACAATAACAATCCAAAATCGACAAGGCATATTGGAAAAATGTTCAAAAGTCATTAGGTACATACTAATCCTACAGGCTGCTCATCTAAAGCAACTGAAAATGTTACCTTTCCTGGGAAACATCAAATGTTAATGATATACATCACAAAAAGATAAATAATTAAAACTGACTATTAGAACTAGTGCAAACAATGAATGACAGACAAAATGAAAATGGGGCAAAATTTCATATACCCACTCCATGAGACTGCCATCCACTTCCACACTCAATGTTGCCAAAGACTAAGCAGGTCATCCCACTTGTGTCCACATCCTTGTATCTAGAGTAGAATTCATCCTCATATCCACATACAACCTACATTGGTCATAGCCTTTTGTAAAGAAAAAAATAAAAGAAAATGAAGCCAGAAAGCCTTTATACTGGTAAACGGTTTATATATTTTGAAGCATGTATTTAAAAGGAAGATTCTCATATCAAAATCCTTGCTTTCTTTGAAACTCTATTCAAATACATCACTTCCTCCAAAAAATTTACATATCATGGATCGTCATAATTCAAGTCATCAATTAAACGAAGTTCTATCATCTCTTGAACAACAAATTGAGAAGAGACATATTTCTTTAAGCAAAGGCACAACACTTATGACCAGCTCCTTTGATGATTTAAAGCTCCCCATCATCTCAATCAATATGTCGACAAAGAAATTTTATGCATTATTGGGATATGATTCCATTTCCAGTACGGTCGAATTACTTCCATGTTGCATATTGAGTCTCAAGATAGAGCATGAAAGCTCTTGAAGCAATATCCCATTTACTCTCAAATATTTTATCATGTATGCCCCTACATACACATACAAGATAACCTGCGTTTACATTGGTTTATATTTTATCCACATACAACCTGTATTTGCATTGGTTTCATTGTAAAGCATTGAAAGTAATAGTAAAATCTAGACTTACATGGTTGTAGTTTGAAGCAATGAGATTGAAGAGGTTCTGTCCATATCTCATGGCTATTTGACACAAATTCAGTGTTTCCTCTACTGAGGACCACAAACGCAGGAAGTGCACATAAGGTCGAATAATAACGATAAAATATTATTTATGGTTTGGCTAGTCAAGTGGGGCATCCGATCAAATTGGATGAGCATACAACTAAGCTTCAAAAGGGGTCCTATACAAGTGCTTTTAAATGATATCCCTTGGAAGCTTCAACATAGTACTTAATATCATCATAAAGAGGACCCCAAAACAAACCATATGATCTTGTCGAAGTTTGGACAACCATGTCAACCTTTTTTAAATGAACATTGCTACTGTCATTTTGAGCAATTACTTTAATGTCAACACCTACGATTGCTAGCAGCATTAACCCTAAATGTACTTTCCTGGGCACCCCACAAGAGAAGGAATATAAAGTTGGAAACCATCAGTTTTAACAACAATGTGACAACTTCTTGGATAAAACAAGACCTTTTCAAAACTATTTTTCTCACTAGAATTCCTTTTATCTCTCATAATAAAGACCATTTCATCTTCAATATTGGCCGAGTGAGTGTACTGATATACAAAAATGTTGCTTGGTCCTTTGGCACTTGAAAAAAGTATGACATTATTGATCATAACTATAAATGCACCCTCCTTTTGCCATATGTCTACAATAATTCTTCGAGGAAACTCATTTGCTTTGGGATAAGAACTTGAATCAACATGTATTTCACCACTCAGTAGATGTTTTTCACCCATCAAATATATAGGCTTATGGTTCAATACATTGAATTCTAATGAAGACATTCAAAATATAATGCACAAGTTCAATAAATGAAACAATGTGCACGTGAGAAGCTTCTAAGCAGATTGGAGTGACGGAGGGAAAGAGAGATGGATTTGGAGGGGAAGAGGGAGAGAGGTAAGAAGAAAGAAATATAGAGAAAAAGGTGGACAGAGAGGGAGTGATAAAGAGGAGGGAGAGAGAGGGAGAGAGGAAAGAAGTAAGGAAGAGAGATAGAAGCAACGGAGAGGGCCAGAAGGGGAAGAGAGAGAGAGAGAGAGGGAGAGGAGGAGGGAGGGATGGGTAGATAGATTGAAGAAATAGAGTGTATGATTTGGCAGTGATATAGAGAGGCAAATGGATATAGAGATATAGATGGAAAGTGAAGAGAGGAAAGAAGAGAGAGATGGAGAGAGGGAGGGATGGACAAAGAGATTGATAGATATGAAGTGAAATAGCATATGTGTTTGGGGGGTTGAGATAGAGTGGGAAATAAGGAGAGATGGAGGGAGATATAGATATATATGGGGGGAGGGAGAGGGAAGAATATTTCTTGCACTATATACATTGATTTCAATGTAGATGTCAAAGAAGGTTAAGACAAGCTCTAAGATGAACTTCTCACCACTAGAAGAAATACAAGGTACCATTGTGCTCTCTGGCCTTCAAACTTTGAAATTTGAAAATAGTACCACCAATTCTCCATCATCCTCTACTACTAAAGAGATTCCAGTTGCCATACATCGCACACCAAAGTGATCCATAAAACAAAGGGAGTTGGATATTTTCCAGAGATATAAAGAGATTAAATAGAGGAATGAAGCCATCCATGACAACATCTTTGCTCAATTTAGGAAGTATTCTTCCACAATCCAGCACAGGCTCATTTCAACCTATGACATAGAGAAGGGAGGAATGCATATGGCATTCTTGCAGGCCAAGGTTCCACAACCAAAATCAACAGCTGACTTCAAGTAGACTACCTTTGAGTTTGAGGCAAAGGATGTCCATCCTTCAGATCAAATGGACATGAACAGCAATATAGGAGAAATGGTCTAGTCGAACTTCATACAGACTTCCCTCACTTCTCCCAAACTACAACTTTATTTAAAAATGTGCAATCTGAGCTTAAACTAGACAAAGTTTCCTCTCTTGCTAAAGACACTAGAATTAAATATTTGGTGGAAATGGTGATTAATGCAGGTTTTCATCCTCGTAATTCAATGGCAATGGAAGAAATTATTAAGAATAAAAATGCTAACAAAGCAGCCCTGAAGAAACAATTGAAGTTACCTACGACTAGAGATTCTGAAGCAAAGGAGTTAGGAGAGACAAAGTTACAAAAAGAAGAAATGTTGAAACTACTAGTGGAGAAAAGTGCACAGATTAATGAGATGGAGTTAAAGATGTACAAGATGATCAAAGAGAAGGAGCATAGCTCTCAACTAGTAGTGGTTCCTCTTGATGCAGCACCAATTGCATCCCTACTTTAAACAAGAATTCCTACAATAGCTACAACAGTAGGAACATCTTCTTCTATAGTACCTCCTTCTTCAACTACAGATGATTCAATTAAGTTGGTTGAATCCATGGAAAACATATCTATACAGGGAGAAGAGATAAAGAAACTAAGACAGGATGTGAAGACCTTATAGGAGCAGAACACAAGATTTGAGAATTCCCTCCCAACAGAAGTATGAAAATCCCAGACACTTACCGAGAGATTACAACAAATGGAGAAAGACACTACCATAGGTAATACCTTGGCCCGGTACAAAGAAAACATTTGGAAAAGGATCAATGAAGATATGATAGACATTTGGCCTTCAATAAAAATCATATTTGAGCAACAGGAACTGATTGAAAGATCTAATGAAGCCCTTGAAGAGGTCAGAAAACAGTTGGGTGACAAACCCAGTGAAGCTACTGAGCTCATCAAATTCCTTAACTCTAAAAACAAATAGGAATTAGAAGAGATAGAGATTGAATATAGAACAAAAACTATATTGGAGCTCAAGAAGGTCCTTACTAAGAGAAATTTGGTAAGACAACTTGAAGAAAAGTGTCAGATTTTGGACACTGGTGTACAAAGATTATTTAAAAAGCTGGAAGCCCTCTACAAAAGATGACTTCCTAATTTCTTAGTAATAAATGATAAGCTCAGTACGCGGGCTAATTATAGTGAGAAATTGATGACCAAGGCCAAAGATAGTTCCAAAGTTATAGGTGGAAGAATCAGCATGACAGGAAAAGCATTCTTCGAAGCATTGTCATATGACGTGAACATTTGGTATGCAATTAAACACTTATTCATTTCCAAACCAAAATTTTTCTAAGTATACTGAAGTGGATGAGGTTTACAGAAAGTTACTAAAGACTTCTATCCATAGTTTGCAGTGCTAGGATAAATTATGCGAATTACTGGAGTAAGTAGAAGATTTGCTTGTACAGCTCAGCATCAACAACACGACAAAATTCAAAGGGCTAGATAGTCAGTGATTCCACGATTTTAGTGCCAGCACTTCAGATAGTTCAAATTTTTGTAAATTGTTGTAATAATTTAGATAGATTCAGTCTAGGAATTCCTAAATACACCCTAATCTGTTTTGAAAGGATTTTTTGTAAATATCTTATAAATACTTCTCTTTTAGAAGTATCAAGGGTTGATTACTACGTGGATTTTTGCATTCCAGAACGTTATTGTACTATTTTCTATTTGATGGGCTGATCAATAATAAAAAGGACATTCTTCACAAGATTCATGTGTTAGATTATCTGCTAATGTGCTTCTTACACTATTAATGTTTTGCTACTTTGTTTCCATACTTGTGTTTTTTGAATCTGAATTATTTTACAGAAAATTAACGAACATAATTTGTTGAAAAATACACTCTGCTTCTGGCTGAAAAGAATTTCTATTTTTTCTTCTAATAGAATGGTAAGGAATTATTAATTGCTCTTTAACTTCTATTGAACTTATATCTTTTCTTCCATTCCATTTCACTTAAATATAAAGGATTCATTTAGTTTAGCTACCTTGCCCTGTGAAACTCCTTTCTAAAAGCTAAAACAAACCCCCTTTAAAATGTAGTCTCCATAGCCCAATGGAAGGTTCAAGCACCTAATCAACCAATCAATTTAAAATCAAACTTTGGACACTCATAACTATCCTAATATCTAATACAACAATTAGATCTCACAGAGAGAGCCCTCTCTGACACTAGCAGGGCTAGATCCCAGCTTCCAAAGAAGGTTTCTGGTTACCTTTGTGATTTTCTTCTACAACCTCGGAAAATTACAAAGTGCTAACAATATATTTAGTTAATAAATCATCAAGGTAATATTGATGTTGAGTTCTAGAGTACAATAAGTTCCTTGTTAATCAGAGGTATTAGAGGTATGGTTGGTTTCTAACTGATACAAGACATAGTTTTAAAGGTGAAAGGAGAAGCATGGGAACCTTTTGAGGTGGAAGTGAATTGAATTGTTCTCACTTGGGAAAACCAAGCGTTGATTATAAGGCTACTATTTTTTTGGAGTGGAATGATGAGTTTGTAGTAATGAGGACATAGAGGTCCTAGGATACAATGAAGAGCACATTCAAGTTTGGTCCAAGGAAGTAGGTGAAAATGATTAAGAAATTGTTATGACCATGGTGAAGATTGGATATTATTGGACAAGTGAATGTAAAATATTAAGTGGTGTAATAAAATAGAATCATGACCAGATTGTAATGTGATCAACACATTGCAAGCATAAGCAAGTCTATGTGTCATGTGAGACTAGTTGTATTAGTCCTCAAAGACTTATTGTACCTAGTATCTCCATGAAATGGAGTGTGTATGTATATGGATCTATGTTACATGTAATGTTCATATCACTCTAAGACCTCAATAGGCATGCATGCCCCTTTTATCATGTGTCCTTGATGACTTGTTAGTTTGTTTAGATTAGTTCAATAACCTCTATTTGTGAGTTCTTTAACACCTAAAGGAGTAGGCCATGTGTGGGCTAGATGCTCCATGAGTGGACCACATTGTTGTTATTGTCTATAAAGGCGATTTTTTACATTTGGGGGTATTTTATTGATAGGATGAATGAACCATGTACACAAAGGACACCCTAGTAGATAGATAGTTTCGGCAATTAGGTACCCATGCATTCTAGTGGATGGTTGTTCATTTATATGGATATCCATAATTTGCTTATGAGTGAATGAACAAGGTATGAAGTGAAAGTACTAAGTTGGACTATGTTGATTTTTATGTAGTATCAGGAACCATTCCCACATGCTAAGTGGCCTCCCAAATTGGCCAAGAAAAATTCTGAAAAATAAAAATAAAATTTTACGTTTTGGGGTTCATGTAGGCTCCAGGTTGATAGGTCGTCCCCACCAGTAGTGTGTGTGAACCTTGGTAAAAACCACTTGAAAAATATAAATAAACAAGAATTCATCATCATTTCGAACAGTCCAATAACAACATCCTTTACAAGAGATATCTACATGTGTGAATAGAAAGGAAGTATGAATCTGAAGTTTCACTCAGTTTGACCAAAATATGACTATTGAATGAGGCTAACCATAAGAATTTTTTACCATAGACATTGATTGTATATTGACCAAAGGCTTGATTTTGACAATTGACCAAGGCTGATTTTTCTAGTTTTAGGTGATATTTGACCAGGTTTGACTAGTATCTTATGTATGGTTTTTGGCATATATTTCTCTGAGAAATTTAATGTAATTTTGACCCTTTCTAAAGAACAATTCTCCTAAAAAAAATTGGGTTTATCCCAAGTTTGGGTTTCCGAGGGATATTATTGTATTTATTATGCATTGTTCTCTCTTTAAGTTCATACTATTTTTCTTTATCTTATTGTTGGGTATTTTTATATATAATTACTCAATGATATCAATGAATTAAAATTAAATTTGATGAGAATCATTAGGAGGTAATTGCAAAATCATTTAAAATCAGATTCTACTATTCATTCTTGTAGAATATTCAACATGGTTTCAAAGGCTTATTGAAAGTGAAGCCACTAAGTTAGCCTAAGAGACAAGTTTTCAACAACTTGAATATCAAGTTTATCTACTACTCAAGATTCACTATGAGAGGGAATGTTCAAAAAGAAGTTATTTGAAGGCTAGATGGAGCTTAGGAGAAAATAATTGTTTATGATATTTTAGCAACTATCATGAAGAACAATGATATATGGTTAGTAGAAAATTATGTCTCTAGGCACATGGTAGCTTTTTGGGAAGCTCTCACTTGATAGAAAGAGACCTAGCATTAAAGGTAGAACTTGGAGACAATAGCAAGTATGTAGTAAAATGGGTTGGATTAACCACATTTCATCTAGAATTTGGGAACACTCTACACATGAAAGAAGATTTATTCATTCTAGATATGAAGAAGAATTTGTTGTCTATCTCATCATTGGAATATAGAGGCTATAGAGTTGCATTTTTGGATAGACAATTTCTTATATGTCATAATAATTCAAGCATAGAATTAGTAAAATTAATTGGTGTTTGAGAAGGATTATATAGACTGGTAGGATGACTAACACAAGAATTGGTCCATAATAGAATCGATCTTTGTGAGATATGGCATCGTATATTTTCTCACTTACATTACAAATATTTACCAACATTAAGAAAAATGGTTACGAGTCTTCCAAAGCTTCAGATTGAGCATGATGACATTTGTAAGGGTTGTGCACTTGGTAAAAATATGATAGATATTTTCCAGGTAGCGATAATAGATCCAAGGGGATCTTTGATATAGTACTTTCATATTTATGTGGACCAATTACCACAACCTCCTTGGGTGGACACTTGTAATATGTAACATTCATTGATGATTTCTCCCGAAATTCATGGATCTACTTTGCAAAAACTAAGGATGAAGTCTTCAATAAGGTCCAAGAATTCTAAGCATAATCCTAGATAACTTGACAGGAAGGAGAATCAAAATCCTAAGATCAGATAACAGAGGAGAGTACTCATCAAGAGACCTTAGTGATTTTTTCAAGGAAGAGAGGATTAGGAGGGAATGGATCATTCATTACAATCCTCAACAAAATGTAGTAGAAAGAAAGAACAAAACAATTTCATAAGCAGTGAATGTTATGATTCATGATCTAGAAATTTTGATGTTCTTATGCGAAAAATATGCCAACAAAACCATTTATGTTCAAAGCCAAAGTCCTTACTAAATATTAGAAGACAAGACACATGAGGAAACATTCACCCTAACAAAACCTCAAGTGAGTGATATAAGAATATTTGGTTTTCATACATATATTAAAGTTCCCAAATATGACAGAAGGAAGTTGGAACCTTCTCGGAAGAAAGGTATCTTTTTAGAATACAATGAACTTCAAAGGACTATTAGATCTACATTTGAAAAATATACCAAATTGAAGTTAGCTTAGATGTTATCTTCGATGAAGAAGTAGCATTCAGGAATTCTAAAGAGTCTCATATGGAAATTGATGATGAAGAACATGAGGATCCAAAGAATGTAGGTATAGTACCTTCTAAACAAGTCACTCATTCTTCAAAATATCAAGAGTCAATAGAACCATTAGACCCACCAGAGCCTATGAGAGAGACTCTTTTAACTAGAAAAATACTAGCATGGCTTTGTGATCATCTATAAGTTGTAGAAGGGAATATACCCCCTAAAGCTACATTCACAGAAAGTAAACAACCTGAAAGATACTCAAACTATTTGAAGCTAATCAACACAACATTGGTTTTGAGCGCTCCATTTATGAAGAAGCACCACACAAATAAGTTTGGAAATATACCATGGTGGAAGAATATCAGTCCATCATGAAGAATGATGTATGAGAGATAGTTTTGAGACCAGAGAAGATATAATTGGTGACCTCAAAATGGATCTATAAGATCAAACATGCAATAAATGGTAGTATTAAAACATATTACTTTCATTCCTTGGACTAAGAATATCTTGCTCTAGGCTATTATAAGGGAAATTTTTATCTAGATTATTTTTCCCATAAAATATATAGTTGATAGGTACAAAATGAAAAGTTATGATCTAATTTCTCTTAGAGTTCATTTTAGATATTTTGACACAAATTCACTAATTGAGTGAGTCTATCATATGAAGTTGAGTGTGACGAGAAGCATTATTTTTAATATAACAATCCTCCAACCCCTCTACGAGAGAATTTCTTATTCCATGTTCATCGTAAGACAAATCCATCTATATGAGGGACCTTACACTAATCATACTTCCATGCTTCAACAAGAAAAATAATATCAGTTTCACTCAATATCAAACTAAGCATAAGACCACTACAACATGGAAAGTCAAAATATTTCCAAAATAGGATTCACAATATTACTAATTACTATTTATTGCTTTCATTTTCATCTCTATCCTAACAATATCATTCCTATTTATAACGATTTTCCATTTTCCTTCCTTCCTTCCTTCCTTTACCTTTATAACCTCTTTCGTGAAATTAAATTGGTCTGATGAAATGAGGTCCTCATTTATAAAGAATCTTGTCACTCATAATATTTTATATTTACTGAGTATGTTGAATTTATTGTCAATATATATTACCTTCACATGAATCAATATAATTTTGTGCTTGAGTATTTTTCCCAACCTTATTACTTCTATGAGATAATTTGTTTCAATTTGTAACCTATTTTTTAATTCATCTATTACTAATGCTATTATGCCCTAATCTTTCTACTCTTTTGTGCTAGGAAATACAAAATTCAAAGATATTTTATCATGCTTGTGATCTATCTCAATTAGCTTGCACATTTCCTAACTAATGGGTTTTATGCATATTTTTGTTTCTATGCTACTTAGTGGAGAATGATTATTTAGTTTTTCTTTTAATTCTTCAATCTCACCTTTCAAGGTGAATATTTCTTCAACTATTAATTTTTACTAGTTTTTCATTTCTTGGAATCTAGCTTCCATATCTTGCAGTTGAGTTTAAAGCCCTAATATTTTCGTAGCTAGCTTCTCCACTGAATTTTTGACATTATTATCAAGCATTGTCTCTAAATGTATTTTATATTTTGCATCTCTTTCTTCTCTCCATTTTTCTAATTAATTTATATGACCATAGAGACTCTCTAAGGTGACTTTTTTGGTCCTCTTCATACCAGGTTGAGTATTTATAATGTGTGCTGAAGTGTTCATAATTTTAAAAATAAGTTGAAACAAAGAAAATAAATAAAAGGAAATTTTGCATCTATATTATTAGTATATTGTCATAAATTTGTTGGTGTAGAGTTCTTACTAGTATATGGCCCTATATTATAGACTTTATACGATTTATTTATCACGATAGAACACCATGGGCATATGAATAACCAAATTCAGTGCTAATTCACTCTAATAAGATGTCACTAGTAGAGAAGGATATTCACTTAGTGATATTATAATATAGCACATGTGTTCAAGGAATATTAATCAATATCTCTAATTTCATTAATTATTGATAAATAGCTATAAGGATCCTTTTCTTGAACCCCCTTCCCAATACATCCTTTAGATTAAGCAACGCATTATTTTTACTAGATGGCTTTTTTATTCCTCTAAATCTCGATAACCCTATTCTACTATCCACTTTCTACAATATATTGACTTTATTTTTCAAAATTTTAAAACCCCCTTTATGAAAGAACTTGGTAAGATATTATTCAACAAGGTGAAACCCTAAATATTGGTAGCAAACCATCCTAACCAAGATTTTCATGTGTAGCTATGTGTGAGAATACCCATAAATTAATTATCCAAATTCAATATGGAAAACACTTACTCACAAAAATCACCTTCGTTAAGTATACTTCACCACAACCCAAATATTCATAGCTTGATTTGGATAGGGTTAATCAAATATTTTCTCCTATATGATTCATTTAGTTGGGTTAAATCACCATAATAAAGATAACAGTTTTAAAAATTCATACCAGAATTGTGCCTTAGATATTTTATATTACCTCACTAATACCATGGAATTTAAACCTATAATTGATGAGGATAATGAAATCACCTTGAGTCTAGACCACAAAATTGACCAAATGACTTTACTCACATAAATTTAATGCTCAAATAATAACATCATGAGAGACTATAGACATTAAGTTATTGCATTCTGAACTAAAATCACCATAGAGTTTAAATTAAAATCACCCCAAATTATTCCATATAATTATCAAAAATATTAAATGAAAATTACAAGTTAAGTAGATTTGGATTTAGAATTTTTTTTGTCAAAAAGTTCACCATAGAGTTTAAATTAAAATCACCCCAAATTATTCCATATAATTATCAAAAATATTAAATGAAAATTACAAGTTAAGTAGATTTGGATTTAGAATTTTTTTTTGTGAAAAAGTTATATATAAGAGATGAATGAGAGAAACAATATAATCATTAATTTTTTTTAAATCATTTCAATGTTTTTTTTAATTAGTAGAGAAATAATAAGCACAACTCATAACATCCCTATCATCAAGGATCATACTTGGTTGTTCCTATTATAATACCGTCATTTCATATAATAGATGACAAGTTATATTGAACAAGTTTAATTATGAATTGAAAGTTGGGTGGTATTACACAATTTGTACCTACCACTTAATTTATTTTTTATAGAATGAAAATTTGAAAAACATTGAATGGACTTTAATTTACTACAAAAATTTAAATATTAGGTAATATAATCTTTTTAAATGCAACCAAACACTTGACCATCACCCCAAAATAACACATCACTCGAAATTGAAAATTAAAAAAATTTAAACATTTTTTAATGATGAAAAAATATTTTACACTATTAAATGCAGCTTATTTAAAGAGAAATTTTCACTATTATAACATTGAAATAAAATAATTGAAAATATAAAATAAATAATATATAATTAAATATAAACCTAATACAATAATATATTATAATATAAATTATTAAAAAGAAAATAAAAATCATTTGATTTATAATATTATAATATAAATCACTAAAAAGAAAATAAAAATCATTTGATTTATAATATATGTTATGAAAAGAACGATTAAAACCTAAAAAATATTCATTGAATCCTTTAAAATTCATTAGATATAAAATAATAAAATACAATTAATAACAATGATATATCTTCTTTTAATGTTCTATCTAAATTAAAACAATATTATAGATTTGAAGCATGTTGATCATAATGTTATTGTTTAGAGTTAGATATTCTATTATTGTATTAGTATTATTGGGAATATATATATATATATATATATATATATATATATAAAACATGAAGACCTTTTATGAAGATGGAATTTATTTGATCTTCTATATGTTTTTTTTAAATTGAAATTTTCTTTTGGTTTATCATATGTTCTTACTAGATATTTTATAGTTTCTACAAGAGTAATAATTGAATGAAACCACTACTATAATGTTTGGTTGTAGCATCATAACATTACAATAGAAGATAATGGAGAAATATAATTTAGGAGAAAGTTAGTTCACTGGAGATTTAAATTAGGAATTAGTTCCTTTTTCTTAGGTATCTGTTCTAACTTCCCTATATGTAAATTATATATTCATGATTTAACATATATACTCATGATTTGGAAAGTAATTAAGGTAGAGTGTATATTCATGATTTGGAAAGTAATTAAGGTAGAGTGTTCTCGTAAAGACAGTCTCTAAGTGAAGCTCCTTACGTCTCTAACTGAAGCTCCTCACGTGTGAGCTGCCAGTGTGATTAATAAAGTTGGTTCTTCAATTCTTTAACATGATATAAGAGCTTCATGACTCAAAATCAGTGTGCTTTGATAGCGTCTAGGTGGAATAAGAGAGGCCCATGGTGGATTGAGTGAAGATAGTCCATAAGGAGACATCGTATTTTTAACCGTGAAGTTAACTGGATCAAACAATCTGTTGGTTCAATAAGGGTGCTGACCAGAGCAGATTCCAGAGGGAAAGACACATTGTTGGATGCTTTCCTTAGAGTGAAATTGATCAGCGTGCCTAAAAAGCGCGGATCTGGGTTCGAAAATTGCGCTGCTGCTGAAACTAATTTGGAACACCGAGCTGGAGCTGGAGTGATGAACTGCATGACGAGAGTGGATCGAGTGTGTGCCTGAAGTAGTCCCTTGTGAGAAAGTAAGCCTGGGCATTTGCAAGGAAGCCTAGTGGATCGCGGTTGATCTGCGTGGAGGTGCAGCGATGTGTGAGCGTGAAGCTGCAGTGTGGAACTACGAGGAAGGAGGATCCATGGTGGGCAGACACGCAATCGCCTCCGGGCAGCTGAACAGTGACCGCCGCATAATTGATGTAGCGTAGAGGTGGAGGCTGTTGGCCGAGCGGTGGACTGTGGTGGCAGAGGAGCTCAGAGTGAGGGAAATACATGAACTTCTTCTTAGAGAACACAATGTTGTTACTGAATGCAATGATAAATTGTGGTCAAGGAGTCCACCATGCCTGATGCAGTGAGGAAAAAAGCTTGTGGTCAAGGAGTTTGTCCTAGCTGTAGGATTTCTCTCAGTGGATGGTGAGGGAAAGAGCTCTCTCGGTGATTCAGTGAGCATGGAGAGGGACCTATGTGTGAAGCAACGAAGTGGAGCTACATGCATCTCGTAAGGTGAGAGAAAAAATCCCATTGCAAAACGACACTTCTGCTAGAGACCGCCCTTAACAGGTAAACCATATTCATGCAACAATCTATCCAATTCGCACTCAGCCATTTTTTCGTAGTTGGTCTTCCAAAGTGATTGGTTTTTTTTTATCCAAAATAATTTTTTGAGGTCATATTTTGTTGAGAGGGTTGCATTCAAAAAGGATTAATTCTTTTGAAGAATGGAGAGTTTTGTTTTTTATTAAAAAAATAAAGGGGGTTATTTGAATTAAATTGAATTGATGGGCCTGTGCAAGCAAGAGAGCATTTTTGAAAAGGTGCCTTGAGATCCTCTGTTGTGGATCTGGGATATATCTGGTTTTTTAAATTGTTGGAGGTCATTTTCTTTGTGTTAATATGAATAACCAGAAGGAAGAGGCTTATATGAACGAGAGCAATAAGCTCGATGATTCCAATTATTTTAATTGGAAATTTAAGCTGCGGACTCTGCTTGACGGGAAAAATGCATGGGCGATTGCGACTGATGATGAGTTGAAGCTAGTCCTAGCTACAGGTGGAATAGAAGCAACAATCCAGGACCGGGAAAAGGGGAGAACAAAGAACAAGTGTTGCTTAAATTTTCTATGAAAGATTTCATTATTCCTAATATCCACGAATGTAAATCTACAACAAACATCTGGACAACACTCAATAACCTATACGAGATCAAGACCACCAATCACCTGTTGTTTCTAAAGAGCAAGATTCTCTCCATTAAAATGGAGGAAAATGAATCAGTAGCAATGTTCATCTCTCATATCAAGGAGCTTCAGAATAAGCTAGGTGACATTGGTGAAATAGTGTCAAACACTGATCTTGTCATGATTACCATGAATGGTATGACTGACAACTATCAGATGATTATCACTGGCTTGAATGCAAGAAAGAAACCCCCCAAATTTCAAGAATTGTCAGGGATCCTAATGGAAGAGGAGGAAAGGTGGATGACCATGAAACCCTAGAGCTCAGATCTTGCCCTAATGGTAAAGAAGAAGCTCTTTAGAGGAAAGGAAAATGCAGCACACAAAAGCGGAGAAACCCCACAAATAAAGCCACCTCCACCTCAAAGTATGTCTTGAAACAGAAATGATTTAGGACCAAAATTTTTTTATTGTGGTAGAGTTAGTCATATAGCTAAAAATTCGCCAGAAGGAGAAGTTTGATGAAGGTCGCCATAGACATAGAAATTATGCAAGACACTCTACTAAAGAAGATCAGAATCAGAATCAGAATCTCAGATTGTTTGTATCTGATTTTTCATTTTTTATTGAGGATGATGAAGAAGAAACTTGGTTCGTCGACTCAGGAGCTTCCACCCACATGACAGGAAACATGCATTGGTTTGAAGATTTCAAAGAGATTAGCAGTGGAGCAAACATCTATCTCAGCAATGAGAGAGGGTACCAAATAGAAGGATATGGTAATGTTCCTATTGTTTTTCCTGATGGAAATATTAGGCATATTCAAAATCTAATGTATGTACCTAGAATAAAAAAGAATCTAATCTCTGTTTCTACGATAACATATCAGAATCTTAAGGTAGAGTTTTTTAAATATTATTGTGGTATTAAAGACCACCTTGATCATATGAAGGCAATTGCATCAGGTGTTTGTGTGGGAGGTTTCTATAAGATTAATGTGAGAAGTGTACCACATCAAGCATTGACATCATCAACTATGACTGCAGAAGACTTATGGCATTAAAGATTAGGCTGGGAAGTGCACAGAGATGAGTTTCCTGTAAATGTAGATAGAAAGAAGAGATATATATAATAGAGATAGTGCACACTGATTTATGTGGGCCAATGCAGACGAGGTCACTGGGAGGTGCCTATTATTTCTTATTATTTGTTGATGAATGTATGAGATTCACTTGGGTATATTTTTCAGAAGAAAAAAAAGTCATACTTTTGAATACCTTAAACAATTGAGAAGCATGAATGAGAAGCAGACAGGAAAATTCATCAATATTCTCCGCTCCCACCAAGGGGAATAATACAAGAAGGTTGGTTTCATAAAATATTGTAAAGACCATGGGATACTATAGCAAATCACAGTACCCCAAACTCCTCAATAGAATGGGGTTGCAGAGAGGAAAAACAGAACCCTTGTGGAGTGTGCTCGCAGCATGCTAAAAGGTAAGAATCTGTCTAATGGATTTTGGGTTGAAGCAATAAATACTGAATTGTATTTGAAGAATAGGTGTCCAACAAAAATTCTTGATTTTAAAACTCCTTTCAAAGCTTTACTAGGTCTTAAACCTACAGTTAATCATTTAAGGGTTGTTGGCTCCAAAGCTTTTTCTCATGTTCCAATGGAGGATAGGAAGAAACTGGATTCAAAGGCCATTAAATGCATTTTTGTTGGGTATTGTATAGAGTTTAAGGCTTATAAATTGTTTAATCCCTCTACTCATAAAGTCTTTTCAAGTAGAGATGTAGAATTTCATGAGAAGGTTAATGATGGAAACCATGCGAGTGGCAATGAGGAATCACATATGCCTTTACTTATGGAAGAAGGGAGTGATGAAACTTGAGACAACCATGAGCATTAGCAGCAACAAAAGGAAGTGGATCGTATAGATGAAATTGCCAAGCCAAGTTCACCAAGGGATGATCAAAACAGGTTTGAAGCCACTCCATCACTGAGGAGATCAGGTAGGAAAACTCAGTTGCGAGCAAGATATAGGGAAAATGCTTTTATAACTAGTATGTTAAATGTTGTTGAAACCTCTAGTTATAAAGAAGCTAGTCAATATAGTAAATACAGAGAGGCCATGGAAGAGGAATATGAATCAATACTTAAAAAAAAACCTAGGATCTAGTTGAATTACCTAAAGGCAAACAACCCATTGGTTGGAAATGGATATACAAGCCTAAATTTAAAGCAGATGGGAGTATAGAAAAATATAATGCTAGGCTGGTTGCAAAGGGGTACTCGTAGAAAGAAGGTGCAGACTATGAGGAAACCTTCGCCCCTGTAGGTAAATTAAACACAATCAAAATGTCAATTTCTTTAGCTACCTAACATCATTAGATGATACATCAACTAGATGTGAAATCTACATTTTTAAATGGGGAATTAAAAGAACAAGTTTATTTAGTGCAACTTGAGGGGTTTGTTAAACAAGGGGAAGAACATTTAATCTGTAGATTGAAGAAAGCATTGTATGGACTAAAACAGGCACCCAAGTCATTGTATGATAAAAGTGTTTCATTTTTCCTGCAACATAGTTATAAAAGAAGAAAGAATGACCATAATTTGTATACCGCGTGTGACAAAGAGGGGTGAATTGTTTCGATTTCTTTATATGTACATGATCTTATCATTATAGGAAATGCATATGAACACATTAAAGAAATCAAAGAGCAGATGTCATGGGTTTTTGAGATGAATGACCTTCGAGAGCTACACTATTGTTTGTGTCTGGAACTCTAGAGGGATTCAGGCCAGACTTTTCTGTCATAGGGTAAGTATGTTAGGATTTTACTAAAAAAGTTCATAATGGATGAGTGCAAAGCTACAATAGTTCCTTTCCAGCAGAATATCAAACCTCATAATCATGATGGTTCTAAGGAGGCAGATGCAACATTTTATATATAGTTGGTTGAGAGTCTAATCTACTTGACTATAACTAGGCCGAATTTGGCTTATGCAATCATTCTATTGTGCCAATTCATGTCAAAGCCTCTTGAGAGTCATTGGGTTGCATCGAAAGGCATCTTTAGGTATCTTCAAGGAACCTTATACTATGGTATTAAATATATTGATTCATGTGATGTTAAATTGACAGGTTTTTCAGACTCCAAATGAGCTGGAAATGTAGATGACAGACGATCCATAACAAGCTATGCATTTAGCATTGGGTTCGGGGTCATTGCATGTAGTAAAAAGGAGAACAAATTTTCCTTGTCTTCAGAAGAAGTTGAGTATCAAGCAATGTGTGCAACAACTTGTGAAGTAGTTTGGTTGAGGAGGCTTCTCCATGATGCTGGAGAAGAACAAAAGGTTGCAAGAATTATCAAATGTGACAACCAGAGCTCTATCAAATTTGCAAATAATCTAGTATTTCATAAAAACATAAAGAACATTGATACAAAATTTCATTTTGTCAAGAATAAATTTCAGTCGAAAGAAATCCATATTGAATAATGTAATACATGTCATAATGGTGTTGATATTTTCACTAAACCTCTCGGTAGAATCAAGTTCAAATTGTTTAGGGAAATGTTAGGAATACTTGTGAACCCCTTTCTTCATTAAGGGGGAGTGTTGAAGATAATGGAGAAATATAATTTAGGAGAGAGTCAATTCACTAGATCCTTAGATTAGGAATTAGTTCCTACTTCTTATGTACGTGTTCTAACTTCCCTATATGTGTGTAAACTATATATTCATGATTTGTAAGGTGATTGAGGTAGAGCGTTCTGCCAAAGGCAGTTTCTAGGTAAAGCTCCTCACTTGTGAGCTGCCTAGTTTGATTAATAAAGTAAGTTCTTCAATTCTTAACAATTACATCATAGACCCTTTCTTGAAATTAGCTTTAAGGATTTTCACTTGTGCACATTGAATTTTTAAATCACAATTCCCACCAAATTTACAACATATCACAATGCAAAGGATGATGCACACAAATATATAGTGATATTACATATAAACATATTAATACATTTTTACTTGGATTTTATCATGTTAAATGATATGTAATATAATTGGTATTAAATTTATATTAATTAATTTATATTTAAATTAATTTTATTTAATGATTTTCTACTTTATATTATATTAAAAAAATTATATATATATATATATAAATTAGAATATGTTTGCAAAGGCCTTTAAATTATTAAATAGATTCCAAACTGTAACCAGCACAATACAACCCCTTCCCTTTTGATTACAACTATCAATATATTGGTACATTTACAACCATAACCTCACCTATATCAATTTTTATGGTAAAAAACGAAATACAAATTTTTTTTTTTTTTTTTGTATATTTATAATATTTTGTTTTTTTAATTATTAGATCATTGTCAAACAATTGAAAAGATTCAGACCTAATACCTTTTTCTCACTTCAAACAAACAACTAACTAATGTAATGGACCAAGTGACAACCAACTTGGAATAAATATTCAAAACGGATTGCAAAACGAATCTCCGGCAGCACTCTAATGGTGATTAGTACATTAAAATCAAACGTTAACGAGGGTAAACATTAAAGTCACACAAAATGCACAACATACTATGAACGTCACATAACATCACTGTATAAGTTTGAAGAAAGGATGAACGAGAGTGGATCGAGTGTGTGCCTGAAGTAGTCCCTTGCAAATAAAAACATAAAGAACATTGATACAAAATTTCATTTTGTCAAGAATAAATTTCAGTCGAAGGAAATCTATATTGAATAATGTGATACATGTCATAATGGTGTTGATATTTTCACTAAACTTCTCGGTAGAATCAAGTTCAAATTGTTTAGGGAAATGTTAGGAATACTTGTGAACCCCTTTCTTCATTAAGGGGGAGTGTTGAAGATAATGGAGAAATATAATTTAGGAGAGAGTCAATTCACTAGATCCTTAGATTAGGAATTAGTTCCTACTTCTTAGGTATGTGTTCTAACTTCCCTATATGTGTGTAAACTATATATTCATGATTTGTAAGGTGATTGAGGTAGAGCGTTCTGCCAAAGGCAGTTTCTAGGTAAAGCTCCTCACTTGTGAGCTGCCTAGTTTGATTAATAAAGTAAGTTCTTCAATTCTTAACAATTACATCATAGACCCTTTCTTGAAATTAGCTTTAAGGATTTTCACTTGTGCACATTGAATTTTTAAATCACAATTCCCACCAAATTTACAACATATCACAATGCAAAGAATGATGCACACAAATATATAGTGATATTACATATAAACATATTAATACAGTTTTCCTTGGATTTTATCATGTTAAATGATATGTAATATAATTGGTATTAAAATTATATTAATTAATTTATATTTAAATTAATTTTATTTAATGATTTTCTACTTTATATTATATTAAAAAAATTATATATATATGAATTAGAATATGTTTGCAAAGGCCTTTAAATTATTAAATAGATTCCAAACTGTAACCAGCACAATACAACCCCTTCCCTTTTGATTACAAGTATCAATATATTGGTACATTTACAACCATAACCTCACCTATAACAATTTTTATGGTAAAAAACGAAATACATTTTTTTTTTTTTTTATATTTATAATAATTTTTTTTTAATTATTTGATCGTTGTCCAACAATCGAAAAGATTCAGACCTAATACCTTTTTCTCACTTCAAACAAACAACTAACTAATGTAATGGACCAAGTGACAACCAACTTAGAATAAATATTCAAAACGCATTGCAAAACGAATCTCCGGCAGCACTCTAATGGTGATTAGTACATAAAATGGTGATTAGTACATAAAAATCAAACGTTAACGAGGGTAAACATTAAAGTCACACAAAATGCACAACCTACTAAGAACGCCACATAACATCACTGTATAATTTTGAAGAAAGGATGAAAATTTTCTTTGCGCGTAAGGAAAGACGGAGGCAAGCAATGTCAGGATGAGATATACGGAAAATTAAACAATAGGGAGATCATAAGAACACGTATAACTAGATTTGAATGTTTTTAAATTTTCGTTTAATCCAATATATGTAACGCCTCAAAAGGATCATTCTTAAAAGCTAATCTGGACAACGGAATTTAGTAATTTAGAAAAGTGTGCAATGGACCACTGGACTAAAGATGAATATATGCTAGGTGCATCAAACTCGTAAAGTATCAAAAGAATATTGAATCTATATATAAAAAAATATTTACCGTCACAGCCTCCCTTAAACCGCCTGCAATTGCACCATAGTTCATGACGTTGAAGGTCTGACAAGCGCTTTAATAACTTTTTGAGTAGTCCAACTGAGTCCACCATTTCCAGCTCCATAATAGCAACAACTGAAGCTAATAGAGTCTGCGGATAATTTCTTTGTTAAAAGCGTCTTATCATTTTTTAGTGCACGGAGAATTAGAATTCACAAACATTATTTGCAACCTACAAGACCGTAGTATGCTTTAGTCATTATCAATGATTTAAAATCCAATGCGAAAATTCGTAGGTCGAACCCTAGGCTGTAGGTATCGAAACTTGTTTCGCGGCGGGGAGAAGAGCGGGTATTTTAAATGGGATCCTATTCGTTTTTGGTTTGATTTTCTTCTTTTAATCTAAGCGTTCATGCATTCTGTCTGCTCAGCTTTATTTTTTCCAAACGTACCGAGCGGTCAAAATTGACTGAACTGTCAGTGGGCATTGTGGAAACCCGTGCTACTGTACATTTAACGGTTGAGCTCGTATAATTAGAATGTTCTCGGATCCAAGAATGTGATTGAGGTGACATTATTATTCTACCATTTATAATAAGGATAATGTGTAATATAAATTATAATAAACGAATATACTGTTACGTATATAAAGGAATATGTTACGTATATAATATACTGTATATAATATACCTAAAATAGTAAAAATAATTGTATGAATAAGATGTTTAAATTTTATATTTTATAAAAAAATGTCAACATTAAGATTTAAATAAATTATTTTAAAATCTATGTTAGCTAATTTATATCAATATGAATTTCATATATATATATATGTGTTCAAAAAAAATATTTTAATACTATATATAATAGAATATTCAACATGTCAATAAAATATTTAATATGAATTAATATTAATGTATATTTAAAAATATATTAATAAGAAAAGATTCATTGTAATGTGGGTTGATAAATGCACATTGTATTTTGCACTCTAAAAAACGCTTGCACTTAAATAAATTTGATCCTGTAGGGTTATGTTAGATCTATGATTAAGATGGATCTTTTTAAGAAAGTGATGTTTTAGCTAACAATTGGCTGAGGCAACCTCCCGCAGGGTATGGAAGAGATGTTGTAATGTCATGTTAAGTTATTGTTATGTTATTTAAACATTTTGATTTCATAAAAATAAACATAAAATAAAATTATTGTTTTGAGGCTTCTGCGATTAGTGCTTTGTGTGTAGTTTTCTTCTGGAGTTCTCGCATCCATAATTGTTTGAATCTACGTTTCGATCCATCCATCGTGGCTCATCATTAGGAAGATCAGTAATTGTGTAAGACATCATTGGTATGAATAAATAGAGTTAAGAGATCCCTTTACATATCTTAACTCTATTTATTCATAAACAATTATGGATGCGAGAACTCCGGAAGAAAACTACACATAAAATAAAATTATTTAAATAAATTTAAATTTTAAATACAATGATAAAATAACTAGTTAACTGTTGGGGATTTGGGCTACGTTCTTCACAATCCATGGTTTCTCCCATGCTATTCTTCTTTAACTATTGGACTCAAAGCTTTGACAAACCACGGTTTTTCTGATGGTTTTGACAATACATAGTCTTTCCCAGGGTATTCTTTTTTATGTAACCTATTTAAAAAACTAAAATTTCAATGAATTTTACTTTTGTTCAAAGAGATAAATTTGATTTTAAATATTGACTCTGTAATTAAAAAATTTAAACCAAGGGTCTAGACAAGTTTGGAGGCCGAGGAATGACAAGTTTAGTAATAAAACTAGTAGATTATCGGCATATGTGTGTTTTAGGTAAAAAACATTGTGATTTTAAAACCCTTGTAATAAATTGTGATTTTAAGGTCAATTCAACAACTATATGTTGTAGTAACATTATAACCTACATGTGTATTGAGTTTTTAAAATATTTATATTAAATTATGATTTTATGGTTAGGGATATGATATGTTTCAAGTAAAAGACACTATGACCTATATATGTATTGAGTTTTTAAAACATAATAGTCTTTAAGTGCGACTTTTTAGAGTTTATGGTGGATTTCTGGCCGGTGAAAAAATTTGTAGTCAGATCTTGATTTGTGCTCTTTAAACTAGTTTATTTCACTGCATATAAGAATTCGATACCCTCAAACACATTTAGGGAATTTCCATTGTGAAGAGTTCACCTATCAAACTTGTGATTTCAATAAATCTTTTCCTATACAAATTAAATCAGAAAATAAACATGGAAACTTTCCAAAACCCTTATATTAAATTATGATTTTAGGGTAAGAGGTCTGATCCATAAAGAACTAAATAGGAAACATTTTTCAAGTAAAAAAAACTATAACCTATATGTGTATTAAGGTTTTAAGGCCCTTATACTAAATTATAAATTCAGAGTCAGGATTGTAATTCGCTAAAAATTCAACCAACCACATGTTTCACGTAAAAATATTTATGACCTATATGTATATTAAGTTTTTAATGCCCTTATATTAAATTATAATTTTAGCAATTGACTAAAAATTCAACCCACCACATGTTTCACATAAAAACCATTATAACTTATATCCATATTAAATTTTTAATACTTTTATATTAAATTATAATTTTAAGTTCAAAACTATCTCTATATTTCAAGTAAAAAAAATAATATATATATATATATATATATATATATATATATATATATATATATATATATATATATATATATACTCATACTCTTATATTAAAGCATAATTTTAAGTTCATAATTATGATCCACAAAAAATTTAACTACAAATGCAAAACTATCTATATATTTATATCGTCTTAAATATGTTCATAGAATTTCATTACACGAAAACACTAATACTAATAATAAATTACAATAATAATAAATTAAAATATTAAATTATAATTTTATATTACACATTCATTACATGAAAACACTATTACTAATAATAAATTATAATTTTATATTACACCACAACGAAGCTATAAACTAAAACTCTCTCCGAACCTGAGAAAATAAATGTCAATACAAACCCACCATAAATATATTATAATTACGTGACTCACATAAAGTTGCATTCCATTGTGTTTTTGCAATAAAGATTTGATTACACAAGCAATTACAATGCTCTATATAGATGAGTTCAAGAGCAAGAGCTGAGGGGTGATTACATAGGCAATTACAATGCAGTACATAGATGAGTTCACGAGCATAGCTGAGGGGTGATTACATAAGCAACTACAATGCAATAAGCAATTACAATGCAATACATATATGAGCTCAAGAGCAAGAGCTGAGGGGTGAGTGAAAGCAGAAGATTAGAATATGCATTTTTTATTGAAGTTTTTTAATTTTAATAATTTAAATAATTAGGTATATCTATAAATATAGATTTTAATTTATAGAATTAAGATTTTAAAAAAATATATATTTTAAAAAATTACATAGTACATTGAGATGTTTATATATTTTTAATTTAGGAAAAAAGTCAATGCATATTGTTTTAATTCATAGTTATTTCTATATTAAAAGATGAATTTGGTTACGATTAAAGTGTATATAAAATTTGTTAGTAAATATTAATTAATTGATTATGTTGTCCTTGAACAATGTTTAAAGTAAGTATAACGTTTTGAATATTGTTTAAAAATTTATCAACTCATGAAAAAATTTCTACAATTAATTAAAATTAAAATGTCTTTAAACTAGTGTCACTTATTTAGTTTTCGTAGTACTTAATGGTGAAAAATAACATATTTTCCTTACTTTATTTCTACATGATTTATAACTATTTTTTTATCCATTTCATAATAAAAATTTTAAATTTAGATAATTTATATAATTAGGTATATTTATAAACATGAATTTTATTTTATACAATTGAGATTTAAAAAGTTTTTTTTTAATCATTAATAAAAAAAAAAAATAGATAGTTGAATGAGATGTTTAGGTAACATTTTTACTTTGGAAAAATAGTCAATACATATTGTTTTAGATGATAATTATTTCCACATTAGAAAATGAGTTTGGTGAAGATTAAAGTGTATGTAAAATTAATTAATTAATTAAATAGTGCATGAACAATGTTTATTTCGGTGAAGATTAAAGTGTATGTAAAATTAATTAAGTAAGTAAGTAGCACATCAGCAATGTTTAAAGAAAATATAAAGTTTGAATTGTTTAACCATTGATTAACTCATTTGTGATAATTTTTGAGAAGTGGATAACTTTGATTACTTCATTTGTTTTTCTATCCAGATTTTTTTCTTTAATTATTGGAAATTAAAATTCTTATTGAAGGGGTTTGTTATTTAATTTTTGTTGTATGCCATATTCCTATGTTGACTTGAATTTTGCATGATTTATAGTTTTTTTATGAATTTTATAGTAAAGTTTTTGAATTTAAATAATTAGGTATATTTATATATAGACATTATTTTGTAGAATTAAGATTTAAAAAAATAAATTTTAATAAACAATTATTTTACAAATTTGGATAGCTAATTGGGGTTTAAACAATTTTTTTTTAATTTGGGAGAAAGAGTCCATGCTTATTGCTCTAAATGATAATTATTTCTACATTAAAAGTTGATTTGGTTAAGATTAAAGTATACATAAAACTAATCAATGAATATACATTTTTTTATGAATATAAATGATGGTTGTCCCAGAGAACTAAGTGATGATAGGTTTTTCCACTTGTGTGTGTATATATATAATCAACATAAATCCATCTTAACTCCTAATCTATCAAGCACCAAGAGAGATCAAATCTATGGAGGTGTAATCAAATTTATGGAAAAAATTTCTACAATTAATTCAAATTAAAATGCTCTTAAACTGGAGTCACTTATTTAGTTTTTGTAGTACCTGATGGTGAAAAATAACATATTTTCCTTACCTTATTTCTACATGATTTATAACTATTTTTTTATCCATTCCATAATAAAAATTTTAAATTTAGATAATTTATATAAGTAGGTATATTTATAAACATGGATTTTATTTTATACAATTAAAATTTAAAAAAATAAATTTAGTCATTAATAAAAAGAAAAATAGATAGTTGAATGAGATGTTTAGGTAACATTTTTAATTTGGAAAAATAGTCAATACATATTGTTTTAGATGATAATTATTTCCACATTAGAAAATGTGTTTGGTGAAGATTAAAGTGTATGTAAAATTAATTAATTAATTAAATAGTGCATGAACAATGTTTATTTTGGTGAAGATTAAAGTGTATGTAAAATTAATTAATTAAGTAGCACATCAGCAATGTTTAAAGAAAATATAAAGTTTGAATTGTATAACCATTGGTCAACTCATTTAAGATAATATCTAAAAAGTGGATAACTTTGATTACTTCATTTGTTTTTCTATCCAAAATTTTTTCTTTTATTATTGGAAATTAAAATCCTTATTGAAGGGGTTTGTTATTTAATTTTTGTTGTACGCCATATTCTTATGTTGACTTGAATTTTGCATGATTTATAGTTTTTTTTTATGAATTTTATAGTAAAGTTTTTTAATTTAAATAATTAGGTATATTTATATAGAGACATTAGTTTATAGAATTAAGATTTAAAAAAATAAATTATAATAAACAATTATTTTACAAAATTGGATAGTTGATTGGGGTTTAAGCAAATTTTTTTAATTTGGTAGAAAGAGTCCATGCTTATTGCTCTAAATGATAATTATTTCGACACTGAAAGTTGATTTTGGTTAAGATTAAAGTATACATAAAACTAATCAATGAATATACGTTTTTTTATGAATATAAATGATGGTTGTCCCAGAACTAAGTGATGATAGGTTTTTCCACTTGTGTGTGTATATATATAATCAACATAGATCCATGTTAACTCCTGATCTATCAAGCTCCAAGAGACATCAAATCTATGGATGTGCAATCAAATTTATGGAAGTGCAAATATTTCCTCAAATTTTACTCTCATGAAAAAAATGTTTACAACTTGAGAAATTTGATCCATCTCATTGCTTTATAAATCCAAAATTAAAATCTCATTGCTTTATAAATCCAAAATTAAAATGGAGCAATACTAGTTAGATTAATTATAGTTCTAGACAAAATAAAATATCTAAAATTTTTAGAAATATTTTAAATTAATATTTTCCGTTGGCTTATTTAAGCTTAATTTGCACACTAATATTTCACTAAAATATTGATTGGTTAGTTTAGTTATGACTTGTGAGATTAATTTCTGACTACAACAGTATCTCTTACCATATCTCCTTATAATAACATATCTGGACATTTGATATTACAGTTTTTTACACTACTATCATCACATGAAATATGCCTAAACAAAACACCTGTTTTACATGTACATAACTACAATATCATCTTGATATTATTGAATCATCTGTAAACCGTATACGAATGCCCATCTTGAAATGGGATTCGATTAAAGTAAAAATAGCACTACTTTTAGAGTGGAGAAATGCACACCAACTACGTGCGTATTCAATCATTTTCTATATTATTTGAGATTTCCAACTTTCGTCCTCAAACATATTCTTCTTCCTTTTACCTCACAATGAGTGAATCGGTGAATCGTTGACTCTAAGAAATGGAGGAGAGGTTTTGCACAAACACAAATCAAAATTCCAAGAGCAGCATCCTAAAAGTTCTAAGCCGTTTACTGCGAATAGGAAATCGCTCTACCCGCGTCGGTCAATAACCGTCCGTCTTCTTGGGATATTTACATTTTAAACGCAACCGAAGTTGTCAATTAACTACTTATATTTATCAGTTTTGCAGGGAATGTACCGCCACGTCAATTGACAGACCAGCGAGAGGTAGAAAATTTGCAATGTGCATGCATTTACCACAAACTGCGGTATGGCGGAAACTAGAATACGAGTATGAACATTCCCCGAATTTTTAGATCAATCAGGATACGAGTATGAACATTCAAAAAATCAGAATCAGAAGAAAAATTAACATTCCCTGGATTTTGAGTTAAAACATCATAGTGAGTTACGTAAACTGGTTTTTCTTCGCCTACCTAGACTAGATCACGGTTTTTAGACCAAACATCATAGCGAGTTACCTAAACTAGTGTTTCTTCCCCTACCTCGACGTAGACCAAGAGCAGGACCTAATTACCTTCAAAAAATACAAACGTCCGATTTTCTTTGAGAAAATTCGCTGGTCAAGCAGCCTACGCACCAAATCCTATTAGTGCGCCATACCCGTGCCATACCCAAATCAACTCTGAAATGAGTGCAATTTTTGTATTTTACAACTCTTCCAAACCGAGAGGTCAATTTCGCATTGAACCCTATGGAATCAAATCTGTTTTCAGACTGCTAAGCCTAACCTCTAAAATTCCATGATACACCCACGTCAGCTCACGTCTAAGTACATATGTCAAAGTTTTCCCTTATTTTCCGGTTGTGCAAATTTAGGCCGTTCCAGGTTGCTTATTTATGCTGGTAAGCACTTGCATTATTGTAGCGACGAGAGAGGTTGTTATTGTTATTTGTGGATATAGATTGTGTAATGTTTTGGGTGGATATTCTAATTATTTTCAAGGATATTCTAAGTTTTGAAAACATATTTAGGAGAGCGTTAGGAATATGAAAATACAGAGAGATATAATATTCTTTGAGAGTAAATATATTGGAGAGATATAATATTCTTTGAGAGTAAATATATTGGAATTTATAATAAGTTGAAAAATATAAGTTAAAAGAGCTAAATAAAAATACAATAAACTAATCTTAAACAACAATTAAGAAATGGTTATAAATAAAGTGATTAAGAAATGAAAATTATTAAAATGAGTAGAAAAATTGATGAATGAAAATTACACATGAATAAAAAGATTAAAGATATAATTTTTTTGAAATATGTAAAACCATAATAGGAGAGTTTTAAAGCTAGAGATAATAATTAAATAAAAAATAGTGAATAAGCCAAAGGATAAACGAGAGAAAGCTAGAGAAAAGAGAAAGAGGATAGAGGGATAGCAAGGATAATATGAATTTATAACATTTTTTTTTTAAGTTGGAGGAAAATATTTTTTTCACTGAGTCAGATAAATGAAAAGTTTCCAAGAATGCTTGAGTGTATAGCTATTCTCTTTTATCCAATTTATTGGGATTTTTTCAATTTCAACTCCCTTAATGGGTTCAGAAGCAAGAATTTTGGTTGGGTCAAAGCATATGTGGTATTAAGAGTTGTAAGAGTGCTTTCAGATTTAGAGATACAGTTATGGAAAGTCTCAAAAATATGTACTTTGAGGTCAGCATTGAAAGAGTTTTTAGTTTTCCCAATGTATGATTTGCCAACAATTTGCCAAAGAAGCATGGAGTCTGGTATACAATATGTACTTTGAGGTCAGCATTGAAAGAGTTTCTAGTTTTCCCAATGTATGATTTACCATTGATTTGCCAGAGAAGCATGGAGTCTAGTATACAACATGTACTTTGAGGTCAACATTGAAAGAGTTTCTAGTTTTCCCAATTCATGATTTGTCAATGATTTGCCAGAGAAGCATGGAGTCTGGTATTTTCCATGGCTAAGAATTAGACTAGGTTTGTCTTTAGCAAAATTGAAAAGTTCTTTTTAGAGTTTTATATGGTCCAAAAATGGTTTTAATATTGTTTTTGGTTAGAACATTAGAGATAAGTCATTGGTTCCTTGAATGTAGGGAAGAGGTATGAGGGCAAGGGGGAGGGGAGACTAGACATGAAGGTCTTTGTTAATGTGGGAATTTGATGGGCTAAAGTGTCATCAAATTGACATGAAATGAGGACATTGAGGATGTGAGGGAATTATCAATTTGGATTTCCATAGTGAAATAAATGTGTGGAAATGGTGTTAAGATGCCTAAGCAATGAGGTGTGGGTAGATATGATATGATTCCTAACCATGAAAGTATCACGATGTAGGAAAAATATGACATTTCCTATAAGATTCACTTCTATGTCATAAATACTTTTATAGGTTTTGGAATCTCTATGGATTCAACCTAAATTCAAGCTTGATCTAGTTGGAATTCCAAATGGAATTATACCCAGCTCTATTATTCAGTTGTATTTAAACAACACAACCATTCAAAGACTTCATTCCATATTAATTCTAGAATTCACACACAAACTAGAATTCTTAAAGCGATCATGCATGTACATAATTCATACACAGAAAGTATGAAACTCTATTTCATTAATTAAAATATGTACATACCAAATACTCAAAAATATTTGTTTCTCTCTATGAGCCTGATTTCACATTCATTTGGCCATTCTCTCATTTCCCCTAGGATTACAATAAGTAGAACTAAGAAATGAAATAGATTTTCTAAATCCCAAAAGAACTACATAAATCTCCCATAAATCACACCATAGACCATATTTCCCTAAATCCTAAAACCAATCAATCTATCCATAGAATCTTTCATGATTCTCAACGCATATTTGCTTTTTCTTGATGGATAAAACCTCACCTATTCATAGATTTTCTAAAACTATGACTCATTAGTCCTAAAACTCATAAAATATATCAAACTTGGAAAATACAATTTATATACACAGAATAATGTAAATTACTCTAAAAAATCAAGACTCCATTTTAAAGTTTTTTCACATCGAAGACTTAATGGCTTGGAATCTCTAATGCTCCTGCATCAAACTCCTAAGGTAGAAATAATTCATGATACCTTGGTCATGTGTCATTATTTGCCAAATCCTCCTTGATACCAAACTTTCTATTGTAACTGATCACTTTCTTCTTCATGTTGTTGCTTTGTTTTGTTTTGTTGTCTTCTTCAACCTCCTAGGTTTGTGAACTTTATATTATAGTTGTCCACTCTCTTTGCTAATGTATTCTTGCACATTTATTTTCCTTCTATGGTTGATACCCTTCTTACATTAGTGTGCAATTTCTCATGCACTTTCATCATCAGTATTCTCATCTTGTCAATTTCCATTTCTAAAATTTCCTTTTTCTGGGACATGCTATTATCATCACTTACTTTTAACTTAATATTTTTTTTTAAGATTTTATGACCTCAATGGTCATTTCATTGTTTTCATCACCTCTCTGCCCACACTCTTTGTCATCATGTATATTTTCCAAGATGTTTAAGACACTTTAATGTCTTCTCCCCTGCTGCTCCACAAAAGATAGAGTATTTCATTCTTCAGAATTATCAATTCTGACTTCATCTTCATTATTTTCTTCAAATAAAATTCCATGGTTTATATCTTCAAAATTCTCACTCTTTTCTTCATAGGATTCTTGAACAACTCCTTTTATGCCTACAACTTCCATGCAGTATTCTCCACCAATCCTTGGATTGATCAACCATCCTCCCAACATCCTCAACTCTTCTTCCAAATTTGTCAACATTAACTATATCCATGAGCCAGTTCCTCTTTATCCTCTTCAACAACAAGTTTATTTAACTATTTGTCAACGCTATCTTTGTTAATTAATGTATGGTTTTCATCATGGTTTTCTTCATGAGATAATGCTACCACATCCTCTGTTAGAATGAAATTCTGAGCTGGTCTTCCATCTATGCCTTGAGAAGACATTTCGTTTTCTTCCTTAACCTTCGTGATAGTTCTAGTTGATTTTCTAGCACCATACACAAAATATCAATTTAAAAAATATTTGGATTTTCAACCTCTTTTATCTCATCTATCAATGAATTCGCATGTTGATATTAATTATCCAAGTAGTTCATGACACTTGTAGAACATCCCGCACTTCATTATCACCAAGCAATGGCCCTTGTTCTGGTTAAAAAATGCACGCATTATTCTCAATTTCATTGATATCTTCACTCCTCTATTGACTACTTAACCTATGTTTCAGCTTCATCTGTAACTTGTGCCACTTCACCTTTTTTAGTAACACCTGTCTACGTCTCTGGTCATCAACATCTTGTTGTAGTAGCTTCATAAGCACATTCAATTGTTCCTTTATCTCAATCATCTCTTTCCCAAATTCATCATCCCTCATCTTCCTCATCCCAACTAATTTGGCATTTTATTTCATCTTATTGTGACTTCTCATTGAACCCTTCACATGACTATCAATAATCATTATCACTTCCTTCTTTCACGAACAATCCTTGTCCACTTTTTAGATGAAATCTAGTCAACACCTCACTAATATATCTCCTCTGAACTTGGCCAATGGTTCACTTAACTTGAACCTTCTTTCTTAGAACTCCTTTCTCTCTTGGTTGTTGCATTTACCAACTACTTCTTGTCCTCTTCCTCTTCAGCAATTCATTTTTCTATTGGGTTCTATCACAACTCCTTCTCTTGAGAGCTTTTCATTCCCCGTATTCCTATATCACAAATACACTTGCTATAGTTAATGTTATCTACAAATTTCCTTCTCCACTACCCACAAACAAAAATTATTTACGGCCATAATTAATATAAAACATAATATCCATCTCCGATACCGCTTTGATGTAGGAATAATATGACTTTTCTTGAAATCTCCACTTCTATGTCATAAATATTTTTATAGTTTTTGGAATCTCTATGGATTCTACTCAAATTCAAGCTTGATTTAGCTGAAATTACAAATGGAATTCTACCTAGCTCGGTTATTCAATTGTATTTAAACAACACACCCATTCAGAGACTCCATTTCATATTATTTATATATGTCACACACAAACTAGAATTCTTTAAGAGATCATGCATGTACATAATTCATACATGGAAAGTATGAGACTCTATTTCATTAATTAAGATATGTACATACTAAATACTCAAAAACATGTGTTTCTTTCTATGAGCCCAATTTCACATTAATTTGTCCATTCTCTCATTTTCCGTAGGCTTACGATAAGTATAATAAAGAAATGTAATTACTTTTCTAAATCCTAAAAGAACTCTATAAATCACCCATAAATCACTCCATAAATCATATTTTCCTAAATCCAAAAATCATCCAATCTATCCCTAGAATCTCTCATGCTTTTCAAGGTAATTTGCTTCTCCCTTAGGGAAAAATTATCACATATCCATAGATTTTCAAAAATTATTACTCATTAGTTCTAAAAATCATAAAATATACCAACTTGGAAAATACAATTTATTTACATACAAGAATATAAATTCTTCTAAAAAATAAAGACCCCATTTTTAAGATTTTTCACATCAATGACTAAATGACTTGGAAGCTCTAATGCTCCTACATCATATAATATATAAAATGATAGCAACATTTCACTTTACAAGGAAATCTATATAAGATGTCACCTCCAAAATGCCCCATAAATGTGTCCTCGATCACTGGTGATAAGGAAGGTATGATAGCTATGCTTTCAATCTTCTCATAGAAGACACTTTTAAAACTAATGAAAGTAAAAAAAAAAAGGCATATTATAATGAGGTTAAGTGTTTCTAGGTTATAAATATTAGAGATAATGTTATTAACTTTAGTCCATAATTTTGGTAAATAAGGAGACAACATAAAAACTAATCATAATGCCATCTTCACCTATATGAAGATGTTGAGTTTTTTGAAAAAAAATATTAGAAAGTTTGATGGGGGTGGGAGAGAGGCTCAAGACAAAAGGTTGAAGTTTATTTTAAACGAATTTAGAGGGACATGAGTGGGAACTCTTGTGGTGCTAATAAGGGGGTCTTGTTCCTTATGAATTTTAGGTTCTCCATATATTTAAGGGGTTTATGGGTTGTAGGAAATATTATTTTTTTTTATAGATATTATGATGTATGGAAGATGATTTTTTGGACTTGGTAATTAGGTTGATAACAAAGTTTCTAAGATTCTTAGGGTGGGGCGGTTGAAAAAAGGTTAAGAATTTAGATGAGTAATCAACAATATCCATTACAAATGTAACATTTCCTTTTTAAGACTTTAGGAAAATTATATCAAGGTTGTTGTTAATCCAATTTGTGGACTAAAATTTATCTTTAGAATAATTTATTATAGGATATTTATTTTGACGAAATTCTTCACCTTCTTCATGTATTAAGAGATAATTAACACTAATTTTTTTTATTGTTTAGTATGTGAAAATATTACTAGATAACATTACTTTATACCATAACCAAAATATAATATTAAATTCACAATATATACAAAATTAAATGACTTTTAAACACGAAATTTATTAAATATTTATAATATACAAAATTTTAAATGTATTTTTTTAATCATTTAATAATAATTTAATACAAAATACTAAACTGAATGATAATTTATCTTTTGAAATTTAAACCTTGTAAGTACTCGCTATATACATATATGATATTTTAAATTGCTTCATCTCTATTTATGGTATTTAGTAATATTTCTCTTTACTATTTTTTTTTTACGGTAATGAGAATAATTGTAATAATATAAAAATATGTGCTTAAATCATAGGTTTGCATTAGGAGTTATATTATAATTTTAGTAATATTTCTATTTACTATTATTTGTTTATGGTAATGAGAAAAATTGTAATAATAGAAAAATATGTGCTTAGATCATGATTGTGTATTGGGAGTTATTTTTAATTTTTTTCCATCTTCAATATTATTTACAGACTCTTAACCAAAATTATCCTTTAAATATGAATATAACTAATATTAAGCATATATGAGTCTTTGGAGGTGAATACGTTCCAATACAGCCCAAAAAATAAATGAAAATTGCAATACATATAGCCTACCTCAAAATATAATCCTCGATTACAAGATATTCTCTCATATCCACTCAACCATTCAAATCTAGACACTTAACATTAGAGCTACTGGAATTTACTGAATATTTCATATGTAATACCAAACTATTGACCAAAGATCTCAAATTAGTATCTTGGATTAGGGAACTATGGGGTTTTCCTTTTTGAACTAATTATTAAGTCTTTGAAATTATTTTGTTTGACCCCAACCACTTGCAATTCCAGGATATTGGTTTCATCATTTTCTATTTTTTGGTTCCTTGATCGGGGCCTAAACTACATATTTTTCTTGTTTTTCATCTCCCTGTGATGTGTTGACCCATAATATCTTCTCTTCCCAATTATTTGTTTTTTTTATATTTTTCAATTCAATGATATTTATTGGTTTTTCTTCCTTGCTATTGGTGAATGTGATCATGTTCCTTCTCTTTCTCTACCTCTAATTTTTCATTATCCAAACTAGCAATAGAGGGGTGAGTTCAAGTTGCATAGGAGAGTGGAATTCACCCTCTTCATAGGAAGAGTCAATATTTCCTATCATATGGATAGGGGTATCCTCAAGGGGCATAATCCCATCCTTGGGAATATCAAGAGAGCCTTTGTTTCACCTTGATTTCTACTACCCTATCCTCACGAAGATTTAACTTTGGCTAGTGAGGTTGGGCCCTTGCCCTTGTTCCATACTAACTCAATCTACCACTACTAGTTGTTAGTCTATTTGGATGGTCCTCTTCGGCTTTTGTGTTGTTTCCATTTATCCCATTCTTCTGGCTAGTTAGGTTGCTCTTTCATTGCTTCTTTGCAACTTCTAGAAAAGTATTCATACTCATGATACCATGTAATTAAAAGGAAGCTCGCAAAAATCTACCCCTTGGATATGGTATTAGTTATTTAGGTTACAATTTCAACAAAAATCCCATTATCTATATCTACTTCCACACATATCCTGGAACAAGAAAGAAAACCATATTGTTTCTTGACACAATCAATATACTTACTTTGGGAATTTTTAACACTTAAAATTGACATCATTACAATAATGTAGAGGAAATAAGGGTAGTTTAACCTAGGTTGGGATTGTTGAAGGAACACAACATCCTGGGCTAAAATATGGGCTCCATCAATCTAAATAGAGATTATAGGAACCCACAAAATAATGGGTTCACTTCTAATGATCATGTCATAATTGTCATTATTCTCAAAGAAGAAGGTATAAAATCCTCTCTTGCCAAAAGAAAAATAAAATTGACCCTTTAAGAATGGCTTCCAAGTTTTATTTTCCCACTGCTTCAAAGAGCATGGGGAAGGGAAGCCCTAAATGAAATGGCCTACTAAAACTTTTTCCACAAGCCAAAGAACCCTTGCTATGTGCTGAAAAGCATTGATCTCTACCTCAAAAATATCCTCAATCTTTTTTACAAAGCATGAGGGCTCCCTCTTCTAGAATATCAATCGAATGGAGATTAGAGCTTAATATAGCTATATCATATGTTGAAATATGGGATAGGGTAGAAAGGACTCCTAAGTTAGTGGCTATTGAGCTACACAATACAACTAAGCACTACAAAAACCCATATAATGTTATTTCCTTTTACTATTATTACAACAATTGTGTATTCAAATTATATTTTTTTTTTGGTTTGTCAAGTTGTCTCTGTCCTCTAGAGATGACTTCAGGCTTAACTTTTGTCTTCAGAAACCATGACCCAGGGGCATCTAAGCCGTAAAAATCACCCAAGGATCACACCCGACATGGGTTACCGCAGCCCCTAACATGACTAATCTTTCTCCCACATAGTTTCGAAACGATGACCTTGACATTAGAGAGTGACATAAGAGTACACCCCATCACCATCTATTCTACAACTCCATAAGCACTTATTAAAATTGCATTATAAAAATAAATAATATTAATTTAAATTATATTAACCTTTTTTATTCATTTTACTCATCAACATATAATATTTCTTCATAATTGATTTTTAAAATAATTAATTTTTCATTATTTTTATTTTCATTATTTATTTTTTATTTGATCTTTGATGAAATCACATTTTTTCAATGTGATGTAGAAACTCCCAAACAAACATTTATTTTATTCACTAGAATGACTTTCTTTATAATTTATTATAAAACTAGTTTATGTATCTTTAATTAAAATAAATAACATTTTTCAAAATAATTTTATCAAACTTAATAAACAATCATTTATTTTTTAATGTTTAATTGTTATGCAAACTTTTATTTATCTTATATATCTCAAATATTTTTTTAATTGTACAATTTTTTTATTAAATATTAAATTTACTTATGTTTTTTTATTATTCACTATAATAATTAAAATGTTTTTGTTTTTTAATTTGATCCCTTAGAATTATTTCTACCTTGATTTTAATATTAACTAGTTTATGTCCATTTAAATTCGGACCCATCATGCATTGAGAGGGATCAAATCCCACGAGTGGAAACCTTCTTTTTGGACTGTGGAATTTGAGGAATGGTTTGTATCTCCATGGACTTGATCCCTCTCAACGCATGATATATCTAGAGTTAGATGGATCTAGGTTGGCTCCGAGGTACAATGACATATTTTTAGATTATCATTATTATGTATATGTTTGAGGTAAACTTCATACTTTGAAACTTACATTATGTTTTCTTTGTTTGACATGCCTATATCAGTCTCTTCTTTAATTTTGTTTTTGTTTCTTTCCTTGAATGGTTTGTACTTTGAATTTTAATGGATCATAATTTTTAAGAGATAAGTAGAAAAAGAGGGAGGGAGATATAGATAAATATGGATAAATAATGTGTATGTTTTGGGGGTGATATAGAGAGGAAAAAGAGATACAGAGAAAGATATATACATAGATGGAAGATGAAGAGAGGTAACAAGAGAGAGATAGAGAGAGGGACAGATAGAGAGATATAGAGGGAGAAATCATGTGTGTTGTGGGAGGAGGGGTGAGTTAGAGAGACAAAGAAGAAGAGATGGGGGGAGATATAGATAAATATGGATGGCGGAAGAGAGGGAAGTAGATGGTGATTTATAATCCTATTTGATTGCTTGCATTGAACAAGATAACATGAAGGACATAGGGGAGGAGGAATTAAGAGAGAGAGAAGGAGAGGAGTGAGAGGAGGAGAGAAGGGTGAGAGAGAGAGGGAGACACAAATATTGATGAGGGAGGGAGGGGGAGAGAGAAGGAGATAGGGAGGAAGATAGTTATAAGGTTGGAAGGAAGAGAGAGAGGGGGGAAGGGAGATGGGAGAGAAAGTGAGAGAGACAAATTGAGAGAGAGGAGGAGAAAGGGAGAGAGACATGGACAAGTGAGGGAGGAAAAAGAGATGGATTTGGAAGGGGAGAAAAGGAGGGAAGAAAAAATTCGTATAGAAAGAAAAGTGGAGTGATAGAGAGAGAGCGGGAGTGGAAAAGAGGAGACGGAGAGAGAGTGTGTATATTTGGGGGCGATATAGAGAGACAAATAAGGAGATATGGGGGGAGATATAGATATAGATGGATGCGGAAGAGAGCAAAAAATATTTGTTGCAATAAATGCATTGAATTCATTGTAAGTGGTGATTTCTAATCATATTTGATTGTTTGCACTAGATGCATTAATTTCAATGTAGATGTTGTTTCTAATTCTGTTTGGTTGCTTGCACTAGATTCATTATTTCAAGGTAGATATTGATTTCTAGTACTATTTGATTGCTTTCACTAGATGCATTGATTTCAGTGTAGATGTTTTCTATTTCTAGTTGAATTCTTGCACTAAATCTATTGATTTCAGTGTAGATGTTTATTTCTAAATCGATTTCATTGCTTGCACTATATGAATTTATTTTAGTGTAGATGTTTTCTAATTCTATTTTATTGCTTGGACTAAATACATTTATTTCAGTGTAGATGGTGATTTCTATTTCTATTTGATCGCTTACACTAGATGCATTAATTTCGATGTAGATGGTGATTTCTAATCCTATTTGACTGCTTGCACTATTTGCATTGATTTCATTTAGATCTTGTTTTCTAATCTTATTTCATTGCTTGCACCAGATGCATTAATTTTAGTGTAGATGTTGATTTATAATCTTATTTGATTGCTTACAATAGATTCATTAATTTTAGTGTAGGAGTTTTCAAATATTATATAACTGTGTGCATTAGATGCATTTAATTTAGTGTAGATGATGATTTTTTATTTGATGTAACTCAATGTATGATGGCACATTAACTTAAAGTAATTAGATTAACAATGTGCATTGATTTCAGTGTAAGAACAAAAAAATTATTGACAATTTGCATTGGTTTTTGTGTTATAGTAATTCAACCTATTAATATTGGAGAGAAAGAAAGATAATGTATGATCTTTACTACAATAGTTTGAGTTAACAACTGAATGGTTTACAATCTCCATTATCCTTTTCATATAATTGATATGAAAATATGGAAAAATAAAAATAAAAAAATTAAAGATTTTGTAAATCTAACCACTCATTTAAAAAAAAAAAAATACATTATTTCTTGACTTTTGCAAAACAAACTATATTTAAAAAAGAATCATCAAAGTATTTTGAATGAAAAAAATTATTTCAAACATTAGCAATGAAGCGAATGATTTCAAGAGTAATATTAATGCAGTAAATTATTAAAAATACTCTTCAAAACATATTTCGTAACATGTGGACACTATTAAGAATTATTAATTGTCAAAAGTTGTGATACCTAAAATTAAATGAAATATATGTGTAGTATCAATCCTCTTGCAAAGTATCGACAAGATTGTATATCTTCTTCATCACCAACTAATTACTAAAAAACAGTTACATACACATACAGAAATATAACACAATAATTGTAACATTCACAAACATTACCATCCAAATCCAAACACATAAACACACAAAACCACTCAAAGCATCCAAGCATAGACATACAAACCATTCAAGGCAAGCATAAAAAACAAAATTAAATAAGAGAATGATATATTCATGTAAAACAAAGAAAATATAATGTAAATTTCAAAGTATGAAGTTTATCTCAAACATATACATAATAACGATAATCTGAAAGTGTGCCATTGTCGCCCTCAACTAGAACTAGCCTAGATCCATCTAACTCTAAATCTATCGTGCACCGAAAGGGATCAAATTCCTCAAGATTTAAACCTTTCCTAAAATTATGCCTATCCTATGCTGCCTTTAGATTTTTCTTGATAACCTGCATTTCATGTTCCATATATGCCAACATATCCTCTAGTACCCTATTGACCCTATCTATCTATCCATCTATCTACAGATGATAAGTTGTACCGAATTCCAACTTTGTACCCAAACTTGCAAACAAATCCTTCCAAAACCTACAAGTGAGCTTGAAATCTCTATCTAATATGATATTATTAGGAATACCATGTAATCTCATTATCTTTGTGGTGGACACCTATGCTACCTCGTTGGCTAAAATAGTAGCCTTCACTGGAATTAAGTGAGGTACCTTCATCAAACTATCACCAAAAACCATGATGGAATCATGTTGCTTCAATGTCCTCAAAAAACTTCTAATTAATTTCATGGAAATGAACTCCCATTTCCACTCTAGAATCGTAATAGTCTATAAGAAACTAGCTACATGCTTACAATCAAATTTCACCTATTGACAATCCAAACATCTGACAACAAACTCCACCACTTCCTTCTTGAAATTCAACCAGTAGTAGAACTTCTTCAGAGTTGTCAATGTCTTATGATATCTCGGGTGACTTGAATATGGCTTGACATGAAAATCCCTCAAGATAAGCTTGTTGATCTCACTATCATTCGAACATAACATGTGTCCCTAAATCTCACCAAGCCATCTTTCGTGAGATAATAATCCACATCCTGTTCACCTGTACCCTGCTATGGTAACCTTATCCTAAGATCCCTGTACATGTCATCCTATTGTCCTACATGTAAGATACGATCTTGTAAATTTGTCCCATAAGAGCTCACAATTGCAACATGTTTTACCTACACTCTCCTACTAAGAGCATCTGCAACCCTATTCTCCTTTCCTTTAAGGTATCTGACCTCAAATCAAACTCATTGAGGTTAGGCAACCATCTAACTTTCTTGGCATTCAAATTAGGTTGGTCAAATTGATACCTTAGTCCACTATGATCACTCATTAAAATAAACCTCCTATTAAGAAGATAATTACTGCACATCTTCAAGGCATGAGTAATAGCTTCCAACTCAAGATCATGAGTCACACAGTTCTATTCATGCTCATTTACTTTCCTTCACTTATAGAACACCATTTATCCCTCCTGCATGAGGACTCCACCAAGTCCTCTCTTGTCAGCATCTATACAGACCACAAACTGTCTTTCATGATCTCCAATATTTAGAACTAGAGCACTTTTAAGAACCTTCTTCAAATGCTCAAAAAGAGTTACACATTCCTTTGTCTACAAAGTTATTTCCTTTCCTCTGCAGTGATGTAATAGGATATGAAATCTATTGGAATTTTTTGATGAACTACCTGTAGTAACCAACTAACCACATGAATGATCTCACCTCATCCACATTCATAGGAGCTACCCTTTCCATTATTACAATCTTAATCATAATTCCCTTTTAACCTTGGTCCATTTTTTATCACCAAGATATTTGACCAAGTTGATGTCCACTATAAGACTTCGGTAAAGTCCCACACTGAACAACCCTCTAAGTATATTCACTTTTTGGAATTTCATCTTAAATACGTTTATAATTAATATATCAAATAAATTTGTAACATGATTTATAACCTTTTCTCACTTATTTAGGGTATTTTTGAACTTCAAACCCACATTCAAGATTTCTTTTTCCTACCTCACATGAGACTCCCTTGTTTAGATACAAGCTTGACATGTTACCAAATCTTATTCTTGTTATTTCGATGGCAACCATGAATGTTGTTGTTTGTGACAACTACAACAATTTGCTACATATATTTATTTTAGGCTTAGTACATACTTAACTAGTACCATGCCATGACGATAATATTTCCATCTGTTCACATCCTTATCTTCATTGAATTGTATATTCTTTCTTCCTTAGAATATTCCATTAACTACTGTGTTTGGAGGTGTGTTGGGAGGTATTGACTGTTTGAAATAAAAATGGCTATATTTCCATTTTTTATTGATGTTTCAACCTATTATAATCGATCATCATATCTATGGATTATTATCTTAATTACGCTCATAATTCTGTTTTGGACTTTGATGTATACGTGTTGTATACATTCGTTAGTATGCTATGGAACACAATCATTGGTGTATACGTGTTGTATACATTCGTTAGTATGCTATGGAACACAATTTAATTTCCTCGTACCATCACACTTAAACCTTCTAAAATGTATACTCAAATATTCTCTCATCGTTAATTCTGTTTTGGACTTCCTACACCAATGATGTATACGTGTTGTATACATTCGTTCGTATGCTATGAAACACAATTTAATTTCATCCTACCATCACACTTAAACTTTCTAAAATGTATACTCAAATATTCTCTCATCGCTACCTAATGTTAAGTATTTTCCGCTTACCTAATTTTCCATTACTCCATTCTCTTTCATGGTATTATTTGAGAGTTAGAATCGTACACGTGTATTTTTAGTTTCATATATATATGTATATATTCTATTTATGTGACTACTTCTTAGACCCATAAATTTCCTCATGTATTTGTGTACTATTATGTTCTTTCCATACTAACCAATTAGTTTGCTAGATCCTCTATACACTTCAACATTCGTAACCAACTGATCTCGTAGTCCTATAATAGGTTTCATGAAATTTCGACTATTTACACAAGTATCTTCCACTGAAATCCTCAACAATCTTTCGTGTAGTTCTTAATCTTTCCATGTTTGTTTGTTTTTTTTTTGGTATTTAATTTATTGTTACAAGTAATCATACATATGAGACATGAACTCTTTCTACCTATATATCTAGTGTATATTCACACACTAATATAGTATATTAATCATCATTTTTGTCCTATATTAGATTGTTGTATGTTTTTCCATAATCAAAATTAGCAATAGTTATCAAATTTTGGGTTTCGGTAGGTTTTACACTTGCCTTTTTTCCACAAAGGTTCAATCAATTTCTTCTCTACAAACAAATACTTAATAGATGTGTCCATCGATGCATTATGATATAAGTATATTTTTTTCCTATCTAGTAAATTGTTGACGATGTCTTATCTGATTTTTTCATTATTTATGGTTTATCATTCCAATTTCTAGAATTATCATCTACAATTCTTTTCTTTGAGTATTATATTCCCTCCTCTTCCTCTCTATCTAGAGGTATGTGATTTCACTTTTCATCCAAATCTTTAATGATTTTTTCCTGCTCTGCACTTGCATTCAACAAATGCTCCTTTTTGGCCCTAATACTAGCCAACTTTTGCCTCATGTCTTTTACTATTTCTAGAAATTAGGTTTTTGGAGTCGAAGTTTCCTCTCCCAACTAAAACCAAATCTACTCTCCTTCACCAAGAATCTGATAGAAGGTTTTTCCATCACTCTACTCCTTTTTTCTTATTTCAGAGTACCATGATGATAACAATATCAATTTTTTTTTAGAAACTAAAAAATTAATGCATAAATTTTAAGCTATGGTTTTTCCCCTAAGGCCTCAAACTTTCAACCTACAAATTTTATACCACATGTAACATACCTCTCATACGCCTATTTTTTTATGTTTAATTTCTATAAATGAAATTGAGACATCATATGATATGATTAATAATCAACACCCAATTGCAGAAAAGAAGAGCGCGCAGAGGAGCCGAGGGCGAAAATAGGGTTTCCAATGTGCTGATACCATTGCAGGGCTGGAAGGGGTAATCTCTCGTTTCGCAGCACTGTATCAAAAAGGTCAAGAGCTCACCGACTGGATGGGGGCAGAGGGGTCCAGTGGGACCCCTACTTTCAAACAGATAATCATGCAGAAGCAGAGGCAAAATAAGAAGGAAGGGGTCAGGATTTCTGGGCTTGACAATAACAAGCAGAACGACAGGAGGAATAAGGAGAAAATACAAGGGGAAACTGACAAGCCAGACAGCACAACGGAAGGCAAAGGCACAGTGGGTGAAAGCCTGACAGGAACTAAAGACAAAATCGCCTCAATAATTAAATCATCAGAAAACGAGGAGCGACAAGCAGAAGAAGACAGGGAGCAAACAGATAATAGGCAAGGAAAGTCGGAAAAGGAGGGGGAGACAAGCACAAGCCCCAATAAATACTCTTCATCAAATGGGGTCTGCAAACCAAAAAAGACCAATAACCTCAGGGTAGTAATAACTGACCCAGAGATTCAGGCATACAGAGAGCACATGGCAGAACATGCTGTCATCTGCAAATTTATGGGCATTTGGCCATCTGAAAGGACTCTTTGTCATTGGATCAGACAATAATGGAAGACGAGGGGGAATGTTAAGCTTCATTTGGGAGCCAAGGGTTTCTTCACAGTTGTATTCTCCAACCTAGAAGACAAGGATAGAATTTTTGAGGGTGGCCCATACTTTTTGGCTTCAGCTCGTCTGTACATGCGACCATGGAAACCAAACTTCACCCCAGAGAAAGAATCTTTCACTCAAGTCCCAGTCTGGATTCGTTTGTTCTCTCTCCCAATAGATTATTGGGGTCTGAATGCCTTGAAACAAATTGGTGACCAGTTGGGAACATTTATCAAGGCCTCAGAAGCAACATTACAAAAGAGATACACATCTTACGCCAGAATATGTGTTGAAATAGATGTTTCCAGGGCACTGCATGAGGGGCTCTGGCTGGAATATAGGGACGAGGACTATTTTCAGGCCATAGACTATGATCAGATTCCCTTCCGGTGCCGAAAATGTCATGAACATGGGCATTTGATGAGAGATTTCCCTATGATTAGGAAGGAAGTAGAGACCGAAACAGCACAAGCCAACAAAGACAAAGAAACCTTCATAAAACCTAAGTCTAGACAGAGAGCTAATAGAAGGAAGAATAATAAAGGTAATACAGACAGAAACAACCACAACAACTCTTTTGTGATCTTAGATCTTGAAACAGATTCGGAGGACAAGCACAAAACCCTAACATCAGATGCAGGGCATGATGAAAAGGAAGAACCAACCAGGGAAGGAACGGATGAAGGGGACCTCAACAACGAAGTTCAAATGCAGGAGAGAATAGAGGAGACGGAAGAAGAAACTGATATGCTCACCAGTGATGGCGGAAGTGAGGATCAAGAGTGGGAAGAGGCGCTAGCCAGGGAGGGGATGAATCTACCAGTAATTGCTGAGAACTGGAAGGCTCGAGGAATAGAGAATGCACCGGAAGAAGAAATCAAGAAGGTAAACGACCTGTTCATAGCAAGGCAAAAAGCAGAATTAGAAAAGCAAAATAGGAAGCTAGGTATAGTAAAAGGCAATAGCCTCCACTCGAAAAGTCTTCTATGGAAATCATCCAGCTCAAAGCAGAAGAAAAGAAGAGGTCGTAGAACTAGTGGTGAAGTTCTACAGGAGCTAGGCATGATAATGATAAACTCAGGGAAGATGAAGGCGCTTAGCGCCTTCCCGTCCTACCAATGAAATTTAGTTAAACATGAAGATCATCTCGTGGAATGTAAGAGGGCTTAACAACCAGGCAAAACACAGAATCTTAAAGCGGAAAATCCAGAAACACAGACCAGAAATTATATTCTTACAAGAAACTAAATGTAGCAGCTCTAGCATCAACAGTCTATGTAAGAAGCTTGGGAGAAATTTAGAAGTTTTAGAGATTGAAAGCCAGGGACGAGAAGGAGGCCTTGCAACACTATGGGATACAAGGGAAATCCAGATTTTATCAGCTGAGGCGAACAAACACTTCATAGCGGTGGAATTTCAACCCACAGGTAACTCTGGGTCTTTCCTTTGCATCAATATTTATGGTCCTCAGAAATTAGAAGATAAAATAAATTTTTTGAATTCAATAACCAGACTTATTGAAAGATATCCAAGGTCTAAGTGTATTCTGGGGGGTGATTTCAATATGATAACCACCCTTCTGGAAAAAAAAGGGGGTCTTAGGAAACTTAATAGGGACGCGGAAGCCTTCACAAGTTTCATTGAAACTGTCAGAATGGTAGACATATACCCCAAGAGTGGCATGTTTACCTGGAACAACAGAAGGGGGGGAGAGAGGTTGATAGCTTCTCGCTTGGATAGATTTTTGATCTCAGAAAGCATAATAATGGATGGTATAACAGCAGAATCAGATATCCTTCCCAGTGGTGGGTCGGATCATTGGCCAATCTCGCTTATTGTTGAAGTTCAGGGTACTCCAAGGAATAAACCATTTAGATTTGAAAAATTTTGGTTAGACCACCCTAACTTCCTCAAGATGGTTGAGAAATGGTGGTCTGAACCTTTGGAGGCAAGAGGTTCCAAAATGTTTAATCTACAAAAGAGGCTGAAATCAACTAAAGAAAAGATAAAAGAGTGGAATAGAACGATTTTTGGAAATATCTTCCAGGAGAAAGCCATTCTAGAGAGCAAACTGGAACAGATTCACAGAGATGGGGCAGCAGGTATCCACAGTGTTGAAGCGGTTGAGCAGGAAAAAGTTCTTTCACAGTAGTGGCACAGAAGATGTATACAAGAAGAGATACTTTGGAAATAGAAATCTAGAATCCAGTGGCTAAAAGAGGGGGAGCAGAATACAAAATTTTTTCACAGGTCGGCTCTAGACCATAGAAGTGCTAACAAGATTCTTGAGTTAAAAAACAATGCAGGGGAGATATTAAAGAATCACAATGACATATCTGCTCTGCTCTCGGATCACTTCAGCTCAATTGCACAGGAACCGCCTATAAACAGAGAGGAGGCCATCAAGGAACTCATAGCAGCCATTCCTAAATCCATTACCTCATATCAGAATTGGACCCTTAGCAGGGAAATCTCTCTGGAGGAGGTGGAGAAGGCTATCAGGAGTATGCCTAACGATAAAGCACCAGGTCCAGATGGATTCACCATCAACTTCTACAAGGCTTGTTGGAACACTGTTAAGCAGGAGGTCTGGGAGGTAGTTGAGGATTCCAGACGCTCAGGAACTATTCTAAAATCCATCAACTCCACCTTTTTAGCTCTCATTCCTAAGGTTGAAGAAGCAAAGACACCTGATAAATTCAGACCTATTGCCCTGTGTAATGTTATCTATAAAATTATTTCAAAAGTCATAGCTAATAGACTAAAGTCGATTCTTCCTGGTATCATTTCGGAAGAGCAATCGGGCTACGTTGAGGGTAGAAAAATTCTAGATAACATCTTGTTAGCGCAGGAGATGATTCACTCACTTCATTCGAGAAAAGAGGCAGGAATGCTAATGCAATTAGATTTATCAAAAGCTTATGACAAAGTAAGCTGGAGATACCTTGAAGCTATATTAGATGCATATGGTTTCTGCAGGGTTTGGATCAAGTGGATACTTGCTCTCATCAAATCTCCAAGATATTCAATCCTTGTCAATGGTGCTCCCTCAGCTCCTTTTACTCCTTCGCGGGGAATAAGACAGGGGGATCCTCTATCCCCTTTCCTATTTGTTATCCTAATGGAAGGACTAAGTAGAATCATAGCCAAGAAGAAAGCAGAAGGATCTATAAAAGGTCTACAACCGTTAAGATCGATACCAGCCACAACACATCAACAGTTTGTGGACGACACCATGTTACACGGTACACCCACTATGAAGGAGGCTGTGGCTTATAGGGGTATCCTTGATCTCTTCAGCCGAGCCTCTGGCATGGAGATTAATTTTTCTAAGTCCACAATTTTTTTTTTCAACACTCATCCGGCAGTTCAAGCTCACTTGTCCCAGCTTCTTGGATTCAGGATTGGTTCCTTGCCTTCAAAATATCTAGGGGCTCCCCTGACTCTGAAACCTTGGCAGAAAACTCACTGGTAGAAGGTTCTAGCCAACATGGAGAAAAAGTGCAAGCACTGGACGCACAGATCTCTAAACCTGGCGGGTAGACTTATCTTAACCAAGGCTGTTCTACAGGCAATTCCGCAATATTTACTTTCTATGCTTCCAGCTCCCAAGGGCATTTTGCAACAAATGAGAAACATACAGAGATCCTTTTTATGGAATGGGAATGGGGATAAGAAGAAATGGGCGTTAGTGGCATGGAATAAGCTATGCCAGCCAAAATCTATGGGGGGGCTGAACTTAGTAGATCCTTCAGTGGTCAACAGAACCTGTGGAGCTAAGATATGGTGGAAATGGATTAAAGAACCCAATTTACCTTGGGCGAGGCATTGGAAGGAAAAGTACACTCCAGACTGTGATACTCAGGACCTCATAAGACTACAGGAAGTCCCGGAAGGTTCGTCAATATGGAACCATGCCAAGAATAATAGGAGCTTAGTACAGGAGCACAGCTTTTGGGAGATTCGCAATGGAAGGCTTGCCATGTTCTGGGAAGATGCTTGGCAGCAATTCCCTAAACTGGACACCCCAGAGCTATCTACCCTCAAGCGAATAAGTCAAAACGAGGGTAGATATAGAGTTAATCAATATTGGATTCAAAGCAGTAGGGATCCGATCTGGAGGGACTGGATTAATTTAAATCCTGGGAGCACAGAGGAGAACAACGGAAGCATTCAACAACTCAATGAGAGAATCCTCAAAAGAAAGATTCGGAAAACTGAAGAGGATGATAAGCTGAGATGGGGTTTAAAAGGCAATGGAAATTTCTCATTAAAAGAAGCTAGGGATATAATAGAAAAGGAAGAACAGGTAGAAGCCGTGCCCTGGTGCAACAAAGTTTGGGACAACCTATTCTGGCCGAAAATCAGGACCTTCCTCTGGCTTCTAATGAGAAACAAAACTTTAACCTGGGACAACTTGTGCAAGAAAGGATTCAGGGGACCCTCAAGATGCCCTATGTGCCTCGTCGAAGAGGAATCTATAAACCACCTGTTTAATGCATGTGAATGGGCAAATCAGTTATGGAGCTGGATGGAAGGAATTCTCAGCAGTTCTGACCGAGATAGAGAATCCATTCACAGAACCATACTAAACTGGAAAAAAGACTTCTCCAACATACTAAGAGTCAACAGCATATGGAAGTCTGTTCCAGGCTTCTTACTGTGGTCAATTTGGAAGGAACGTAACCGTAGAATATTTCAAGACGAACACAGGAACATAGAGTTCTCTAAAGACAATATATTAACTAACATTCAACAGTTAATTCAAACGAAATGCAGAGAGGAATGTAACGAGAAACCTTCAGCTCAAGACTTACGCATTCTGAAATGCTTTCGACTGGAAGCCACCAGCAGCATCACAGCTTCGAGACACAGAACGCAACCATCCTCACAGATCGACAAATGGCAGTGTCCGCCGGAAGGGGGCTTGAAGCTGAATTTTGATGGGGCCTCGAGAGGTAATCCCGGCATGGCAGGAATTGGAGGTGCAATACGAAACCAGCATGGAGAAATTCTGCATATATATTACAGAGCGCTTGGGGAAAGCACAAATAATGAGATGGAATTTGCAGCGCTTGAGCATGGTCTGAGAATTTTAAAATCCCTACGAAAATGCAATGTAATTGTGGAAGGGGATTCGTCACTGGTTATATCAACAGCTAAGAGAATTCAAGGAGGCACTAAGGCGAACAAAGCCAAAAAACACTGGCGGCTCACCAAGGTGACGGAGAATATTGCAGAACTTATGGCTGGTATGAAATGTTTAGTCTTTCATATGGTAAGCCATAAGGCAAACGGGCTGGCGGACTACCTGGCGAATTGTGGCGTGGACAATCAGGACAAGGGGTGGGACAGTTGTTGGCAGGAAGTGGACTGCCCGAACGTGAAGGCGAGATGTTTACAGTTGGCACAGCAAGATTTACACGAAACCGACCGGGCTTGACCGGCAACGGTTTCTGTTTCCGGCACCGTATACCTGGAGTTACCGGTAACAGCATGGGTTTTCATCACGGGAGCTGGACGACTAGACAGATGCGGCGGTGGTCTTTATGGCAAGAGAAGGCCAAATTTGGAAACTATCATTATGGTTCATGCCACGAAAGATACCGTAGAGTCCGCTTGAGAGGAAGGGACACTTGGCACAACCTTGATGGGAAGGAATTCAGCAACATTTATGTCAGGTCAGGGAGGAGCTGTTTGATTTGTGCGGATATCTTCCGAATTAATAACGAAAGTACCTCCACTCTGCATCGGAGGGGAGAGCGCATTATGGGAAACTCTATGGAAAATAGCTATTTAACGGAGAGTCGAGGCTCTGGTTCTTTCACCTCAGTTCAAGGCACTGCGAGAGACCACCATTTTTTTGTCTATAGAAGTAATCACAACGATAAGATTAGAGGGTATAGTATGGAGGCGGGGAGCTGCAGGTGTTCGGCGGCTCACCATGAGCTACGAACAGTGCAGAACATGTACGAGACCAGAGCAGCAGCCAGGAGCAAACGCAAGATCGCGGAACTGGAAGCTTCTGTGAAAGAGGAAGAAGCGCAGCGAACGGAGGGGATCATTGCGGAGGAGGTTGACTGGTTACATGACCCGGGCACTCCCTCCAAAAGAGCCACTCAATATGTTCGGACTAAAGCGGAGAGCTGGAGAATCAAAACTCTCCTTGCGAAAGCCCTGGACTCAAAGGACGAAGGGAAGCAGCAATCTGGGAAGGGGAACTCCCCATCGGAGGATCAGTTAGCAAAAATTCATGAAATCCATGAATCGTTGGATCGAAGAATTTCCACAGTGCATGATGCTGTGGAAACTGTCAACAAGAAATTGACTCTGCTCATCAGGCTTCTTCGGCAAACTCTGAGCCCGGACCCCCTGGTGCAGGAGCACAAGATGAAGGAAGCACAGGAATTCCAATCCATGCAAGATATGCAGGCCAGAGTTGACAAGCATGTTCTAGACGTGGGCTTAGACACAGTTAGTCGAATTGGCGGTTTTCCTCGTACTGGCGGGTTTCCTTAGTTTCTTCTTTATGTTTGTCTTCTGTCTTCTGTCATGGCTTCGGCCTTATGCAAGATCGTTATGTTACTCTGTTTCTGTCCAAGTTTTGATAGTGTCGAGGCGATAAGTAACAGCTATAAGAGTAAGCCGCCCTGCGTGGTGTGCAGCTTGGTTTTGAAAGTTCAGGGCTTGCTGTCAGCCCTGGTTAATTGGTCTTTCTAAGGTTTTGTTCTGCTTCGGCAGACTTTTTTGTAACATATTTTGTTCTATAATATACATATCTGACTTACAAAAAAAAGAAAAGAAATTGAGACATCATATTTGAGCATTGGACATTTTCACCTAATTCTCAAAGAAACTTTCTAGGAAGGGTCTATAAATAATGTCTCCCTTAACTCATATATGGATACTTGTCATTGGAATGAAATTCCTTGTGTTTCTGGCATCTCTCTTTATAACATAGATTTTATTCTTGGGATCAACACCACAACACTACTAGTACTTCTCATTAACATTGATGTATGCATTAAACAGTAGTACATGAATCTAAATATTCATCTTAATCCACATCCTTGTATTATTTTAAAATGGATCTACCCATGAATGTATCACTAGGTTTAGACATTATTATTTTCGGTTCTGATACACATATATCTAATGTAGTTAGGGACTTCACCCCACTAGATATAATTTAATATTATCCTTCATACTATACAAGGTTTATCATTGAAAGAGTTTAATATATCATATATATTCTTCAATCCCATCACCCATAGGCCACAATATTTGAACTTAGTGCTCCGATATCATTTGTCACATACCTCCTTGATCTAATATCAACAACCACCTACAATGTTCATATCACTACAATCTAACATTGACAAAGACATATATACAGTAGTTGTCACATGCATAAGTATTCAAACTTTTTACACACAAGAATATCACATGCAATTATACTCATATGCTTAAATATTTTCCAACATAAAGAGTAAGGAGCCAACATACAAAACATCCTATGCAATTGAATCAAACGAGATCGACGAAAATAATGTCACTTGGAAAACCGAGCACCACTGCCCAACCTAGAACTGACTTCCTCTAATTCATCCCCAAGTTGAGAGTTCTTGCAATGGATCAACTCCCTCTTGTTGATATCTTCAACTGGTATTTAATACCCTCTTTCATGATATGGTTTCCTCTAGTGGCATCCCACTTTTGGGTGGATATTTTCATCCATTTGCCTAGGATTTTCCTAGAAAATCTCGCCTTTATCTCCTGCAACGTTTTTCCCATAAAATCTTGTGTTTCTCTCCTACAAGGCTTTTATGTTTTTCTTGCTCACCTTTCTCTCCCGTGGGGATTTTCCAATAAAATCTTGTCTTTCTCTCCTACAAGGCTTTTATGTTTTTTCTTAGACTTAACATCTTTCTCCAGTTAAGAAACTTAATGGATATTTATCTCACATTCCATAAATCTTATCTAGAATTTGATCTAGAAGTCTTATCATGAAAGTATTATCCATTCCAATTTACCAATGGGATTTCATTTGGCGAGAATCTCATCTCTTGGTGTCTCATTTTCCAAGAATTTTACATTATGTTTATTTATTTAACAATAAAATATTCACTTTCATTGTTACACCTCAAGCCTAGCAATTCTGTTACAACTCAGTCTTAGCTTAGGTCCGGTAAGATAGTAGTAGAGTGTTACATACAATGGAGGGGTGTTACATATGCCGTAGGTTAAAGGTCCAACAATAACGTTGAATTCATTGCTATATGGTTTCTCTTAGAGATACCTCGAAGGAAGAAGGTAAAACTAATTCAAGTTATGTGTGATTCTAAATTGGTGATTGATTGGGAAAATTATAAAGATAGGGTCAACAACATCAATCTTGAGACTGTATTACATGACATTAAGTAGGTATTGCATTCCTTTGAATGGATTTCATATTGCCATTTTCTTCATGAACTTAATGAAGAAGTTAATGCCTCGTCTAAAGAATATCTCTCGATACAAAGTCAGTTTGCTTTCCTTTAAGAGTTTAATGTAATCGAGATGGAGTCCATGTAGATGAGGCTTTGATATGTTATAGCTTTTATAGATATAAAATTCCATGACTTTTCAATTTTATATATTTTTGAATGAGGGAATTAAGCATAATTTTATTGTTAGTGTGGTAATGTTTTTTGATGTTTAAATAATTATTACGTTGACGTTTAAAAATGTATATATTATTTTTCGAAATATATAAAAAAAATGAAACCAAACTTATTAAAAAATAAATGTTATTTTTATTATTAATTATTTTTATTGAAATATCAAGGAGAAAATATTTATTTAAAATAAATTTTCTTAAAATGTGTATATAATTTTTTTGTATGAATTAAAATATAATTTTAAATTTTAAATAGAATTAAATAAAAATATATATCTTATATTTTTTATATATGAATAAATGTTATATTTACTATTAATTTTTTATTGAAATGTCAACTAACTTGGTTAACTAAAAATAAAACATTTATTTAATTAACCAAAAATAAAATATTTATTTAAAATAAATTTTGTTAAAATGTAAACTTAATTTATTCTGGTAAATTAAAATATAATTTAAAATTTTAAACTCAAATTAAATAAAAATATATATCTGAAATTTAAAATTAAAAACAACTTAAAACATTTATATTTTAAATATTTTATTAATTATAAAAACATACTTCTTTTAATAATAAAAATTTATATTATAAGTCATATTTTTAATTAAAAAATAGTTTTTCCTCTTTATATATTATTTGAAAGAGAATGTATGGTGAATAACTTTGGCGAGTTTCTATGTCCCGGTATGTCTTTTTGTCATTAGATATTGCATGGCCATATAGAAGTAAGTAGTTAAACCTATAAACTTAAAGAAGCCCCCTTAAAATATTTCAACTGTTTTTAACATTCAAATGATAAACTTCATAAAATACGAAGGGACTTGGATAATATAATAAGAATTAACTACAAAATTAAATATCCAAGTTACAGCGATAATAAACATGTTAGTAATTTCTAATTATGGTTAAAAAGAAATATTTCACATTACGTAGTTTCTACTTGTGTTTATTTAATGACATAATCAATAAACAATATGCTAAGTGGTAATAATGATATTGATGATTCAAGTAATATTCATTAAGTCATCATCATATTTATGCTTAAAATGAAATATTTAATCACATAACTAATAATAAACAATATGCTAAGTGATAATTTAGAGTGATAGCTATTACTATGATATCTGGGCATTCGCATGTGCCACTACCATGAACATGGATAAGTTGGGGATTGAAGTTGCGATTTTCATACAAGAAATGTCTTTATAGAATACCTTGTTACGAGAGTGGTTGAAATGAGAGGGTTGTGAACATGATTATTGTTCCACGCTCTGTGCGCCATCGTCAGTTCACGTCAACTCACATTTCTCCACACAATCAAACATTTCCTTTGTTTGAAGGTTGTGCAAATTTATGTGCTTTCTCCATGTAAGGATTTGCGTTATTGTATTGAAAATAATTATATAGAAAGTGATGAACATGTTTTACAAATTTGGGCAACGTTATGGATTCGAATGCTTTTAGTATTTATTTATTTTGTGATTTGATAGGGTAATTAAAATATCAAATAAATAATTATGTTAATTTTTAAAGTGAATAAATATAAATTTATCTAATTTATTAAGTATGGGTATAAATAATATATTGTATAAAATTAAATAATATCAAATTTTTATAATTTTTTATATTTCAGAAATTTTAATTTAAAATTTATATATGAATTTGATTATTAAAAATAAAAAAAGTGTTTGTTTGGATTATATGTTTAAATTATATTAAAATAATAATTAATGTTTATGATAACTATTAAAATAAAAAAGTTTTAACCATATAAGTTATTATTATTTTATTTTATTTTTTATTTTTAATTTTACTTTTAATTTTGTTTTATCTTTTAACTTCATCTCATCATAATAAAATCATATATATATTTATATATATTCAATTATTATAATTATAATAATACTTATTATATCTAGATATAGATATTGCATTTGGTTTTTGGTCAAATTCATATTATTTGGGTTTCACAAAGAAAAATTGCAATTTGTATAGTTAGACATTATATATTAAAATTTATTATTTTTTAAAAATAACTTAATTCATTTATATCCAATTTGATTGGTTGGTAAATTCAACTCTTTATTGCAAATTTTCTAGAAACTAGTGTTATGTATTTACAACATGTCGTAGTCAAACCAAACTACTCTTTTCCCCTAAAAATCATGGAAAATTATGCAATATTTTGATAAATTTTGTCATGGATTTTTGTAAATCCAAGTTAAAGTTGTCAAACTTCAAAATTTTAGGTGCCCAAGTGATTTTTGATGGTGTTGAATCCATTTCCACCGTCAAAAACATGATTTAAACATTGATTTTGCAATATTTGTTGAATTATTTTTTCTCGGATTCTAGCCACCTTTAACCGTCTGGAGGAATTTTTTTAAACTTCCAGGCATTTCCTCCGGTAGACTTGTCCTTTATGGAATTAAGGAATTGTGTAACACTCTCTAGTTTGGTGTAATATTTGAGTTTGGGGTAATATTTATATTTACTATCACTATTTATTTTTTATTTTAGTTATGAAGAACAGTTGGTTAAGCAAGGACTTGTTAACAATTGCTAATAATTGTTAAGATTATTGAGGAAAAGAAAAGGAATGGGGATTCATGAATTAAATTTGTAACTTCAGTACAGTGGAGGTAATTATCTCTTTTCTTTCCTAAACCCTAGATATAATAGAGATAAAAGGTGTCATGAGGGGAGGGTTTAGGGGTTAGCCACAGAAGTGAGATAGAACCACCTAAGGAAGAAGGATGGAGTATTATGTTGCCAGATAGTTGTCCTCAGTTGGATAGAAATAATTGAGACCTTCAATTAGATTTCAGGAGATCTGATAATTCCATACTAGACGGGGTAGGTCCTGAGGTCGAAGGAAAAAATATAGCTTGGAAAGGCTTCTAGATATCAACTGTACTCGAAGAAAAAAATTCTTCTCTTGTTCCTTCATCCTTGCCCAAAAAATCCTTCCAATGAGCATCCGGAGAAAATATCAGCTAAGGAAATAAGTGTTTCTCTGAACCTTCTATTAACCTTCCTTCAACTGTACTAAAACATCGGCCTTGCAACATAATTTATGCTAGGGGGACTATGTTCTCATGAACTATGATCACCCGAGCCCAAGTGTAGTACCTCCATGAAGGATGCAAAAAACTAAGATAACCCATGGCACAAGGCACAAGGATAGCATGGGCCAACCAATGGTCGATGTGACAGGTACTAAGGAGTGTGAGACTCAAGCAAAAGTGGGAGGGGGTCCTAATGAAATGGAGAATATGAGGAGAGGTAAGAATGAGGGGATTAGGAGGATGAGAGGAAGATAGGAAAAAAAAAGAATAGGGGAGGGAGAGGAAGGGGTGTGGAAGTGAAAAAATAGAGAGAATGAGGTGAATGGGGGTGTAATAAATGCTTAAGACCAACTAATCTTGCAAAATCCAACTTTTTGATACTTTTTGACCTCTTGGATGAGCCAAGAATACCATCCTCAAACCAATAGTTGAAACACGTGGATAAGATTAGGGAATTCACACCATTTCCTAAACGTCGTTCACTATACTTTTTTCCACCTTCAACTGGTAAGCCAAGTTTGCTTGCTTATCTACTTCTTGGTTATTCCCTCCTAGGATATGAAAAATGACACAAACTCAAAAATGGGGATTATCCCTTGGAATCTCTTAATTATTTGATTAAGGTTGATGTTTCTGGCTGATGAACTATGGTTCATATGCTTTATGATCAACATTGAGTCTACTGGGACCTTGATCTTTCTAATGCCCTTTTTCTGAGCCAATGTTAGGCTCAATAAAAATCCATAATCTTCAACTTCATTTCTTTTCTTCTTACCCATGCCCCAAGCATATTTTTCTTCAATAATTCCTTTAGGATGAATGAGAATGCCTCCCCCTCCTGCCACCCTAGGATTACCTTTTGATGCTCCATCAAATTGAAGGATTCATTGATTTGAAGGTCTTATCCATTTCACTAGCCCCTCAAAAGATAGTTGTAAAATCCACTGGGCACTAGAGGGATTTCCTTTGGCAAATCCTAAGAAGCAAGGTTGCCAACCCATGGTGCCATCCAAGAAGATTCAATCGCATCCAGAGAAGAGTCTAATTTTGGTCTATGCAATTCCATACATGATGAAAGGGCTAATAATGCAGTTAGTCTGATAGGAGGACGAGTATTTTTTAGTATAACTTTGTTCCTTGATAGCCACATTTTCCAACATACATAATTAGGAAGAACAAACCAAATATCTTTGAACTTACTTTCAGCTTGAAGGAATCCCAAATAGAATTTGGGCCAAGAGTTGAATAACATGAGGATGTCAGATAACCATGAAACTCTGTTGTATAGAGGGTCGAGTACCACTAACTAATCTACCTTAACCACCTAACAGTGTAGAAAGAGATGTGAAATAAACTCCTCTAAAGATTCACATAATGAGCATCTTAAGGGGCCAATCTGACCACACTTCTGGAGGTTCTCTGCTGTGAGGATTTTTTTATGCGGAAGCAGCCAAAAAAAACACTTGACCTTTGGAATAACATTAAATTTACAAATTTTATTCCAAATGGACAAATCACAAATTAAATATGGAGAAATCAGATGCAACAATCTCAACGTTAACATCGAACCGAGTTTTAAGGTTGACTTGATACCTCTAATTCATACTACTTCTCCTCACAGCCTGCATCTAATTAAATGGTAAAAAATTTTAAAAATAGTATTAACAACATGGCTGAAAATTATTTGAATTTTAAGGATTTTCATAGAGGTGATCTTTTATCTCTGATGCCACCCTTGGAATTTTAAGGCTTTTCAGAGACATGGTATTTTATCTTTAATACCATGCCTAAAAGTTGTTGGAATTTTAAGACTTTTGATATTTTATCTTTAATTTCATGTCTATCCTTGGAATTTTAAGGTTTTTCAGGTTCATGATATTTTATCTTTAACGTCATTGTTAAAAGATGTTGATAATTTACCCCGAAGAAAAAGGATGTTATTCCAACAGCAACACTTTTCATTTTCAGGGTGTGTTTTCAATAAAAATGCCCTTTACTTCCATTTTTAAAAAATGTTAAAAATTTACCTTGAAAAAAAAATGTTATTCCAACATTAACACTTTGCATTTTTAGGTTGTTTTTTCATGTTTTTTTAAGTTTATTTTGTTAGAATTCTCATTTTGAGGTAATAGTTCTCATTTGATTAGTAAGTTTGTTCCTTATAATGGATTGCAGATTTCTGTGGTTCGGTTTTTTAGAATCTGAACTCGGATAATCCACAGTTTTCATTTTTCTTTGTCGACGTTTCGAGTCTAGACCAAGACTCATCATCAGGACTTGATTTACAAAGGAGAGAGAGAAATGTGTTGATAAATAGGGTTGAGGATGAATGGTCAAGAATGTGAGCCGACCAGTTTCATGTTTGAATAAACTGGATTATTTTTAATCTTTCTAATATATATTCTATTAAGGTTCTTTTTAATTTTATTTATTATTTATTATTTATGGATAATTATTATAGTTATATATTAATTTTCTTTTAAGTGAATTGTTTTTGTAATAAGTTTTTTTATTAATAAATGATGATTTTGATTTAATTATTTGTAACTTTATGGTAATTATGATTATATTTTTAATTTGTTACAAGGTTTCTAACGAAAATGTATTAAAAAGATTAGGATGATTTCAATATTTTAATATTCTTATAATTTTTGATAAATTAAAGTTATTTTTAATTTTTATTTATTATACATGAATATACGTATTTTCTTGTTTAATAAGTATTGTGAATATTCTTTTTAACCAAGTAAATATAATAATAGCTTGAGTTTTTAATTATTAATTTTTATCTTTTTAAATAATTTATCATAAATATTTGTTTTACTACTTGAAATATTTTATGATTTTTGTTTATATTTCATTTAATCTTTTAATATTCTTATCATTTTGAAATATTTTATGATTTTTGTTTATATTTCATTTAATCTTTTAATATTCTTATAATTTTGATATTTTAACTTTATTTATAATTTTATTTATTATACATGAATATACTTATTATACATGTTTATTAATTGCTTGAGTTTTCTATTAATTTCTTATTTACTCAATAATTTATCATAATGATTTGTTTATTGTAATATTTTTATAACTTTTGTCTATTTTTTATTTAATATATTTAATTGATGTAAGATTTTAAGAGGATAATGTGTTATTAATGATTAGGCCTATAAGCTAGATAGTGTATTATACAAAGTTTTAGGTAGGGTCTGATTCGATCTAAAGAAGGTGTTTATATTACATTTAATCTTTTAATATTCTTATAATTTTGATATATTAAAGTTTATTTATAATTTTATTTATTATACATGAATATACTTATTATACATGTTTATTAATTGCTTGAGTTTTTTATTAATTTCTTATTTACTCAATAATTTATCATAATGATTTGTTTTTAACACATTGTAATATTTTATAATTTTTGTCTATTTTTCATTTAATTTATTTAATTCATGTAAGATTTTAAGAGGATAATGTGCTATTAATGATGAGTTTATTAGGCCTAAAAGCTAGATAGTGTATTATACAAAGTTTTAAGGGTAGGGGATGATTCGATCTAAAGAAGGGAGGATAAGAAGCAAAGAAGGCAAAAAGGGGGGCCAATTTACTCTATGGGGGTGAGGAGAGAGGTCCAATTCCTACTAATTTCCAAGCCTCCATCTCTATTGAGGTTATGCGGGTGTTTTATGATCTCAAGAGCCTCCCAGGCTTTATGCTTGAAATGGTGTTTTTCATTTGCAATGACTTTTGTGTTTACAAGGCATATATGGTGGTTTTTCTTACCCGCATGTTCTGCCAAGGCCGCAGAACACATTCTTTCCCTTCGGATATCTACACTATGCTCTTTTAGCCTAATATTGACTGATCTACCTGTTTCCCTGATATATTGTTCTCCACAATAGTAGCTGATGATGTAGACACCTTTTTGTTGGAGATGTTCTGGGTTGTGTTTGACTGATTACATTCTTTGTCTAATCGTTGTCAAGGGTTTGAATGAGGTTTTGATATTCTTTTTTAAGAGAATTCTGGCTAGCTTGTCAGTTACACCCTGAATATATGGTAGGTAGGCATTGGCAACTTGGGGATTGTTAGTTTTGTTTTTAATGTTTCTGGTTTTGGCTTTTTTAATGGCTTTGAAGATATCTTTATTATTGTATCCTAGTTTGGAAAATGCTCTTTTTAAGTAGGTGATTTCTTCATCGGTGTGGCTCTCATCTGAAATTCTACAAGCTCTAGTGAAGAGGGTTTGAAGAACTCCCATTTTTTGGGCTGGGTGGTGGTGGGAATCTGCATGGAGATAGTTATCAGTATGCGCCTTTTTCCTAAACACTTTGTGACCTATAGAACCATCCTTGTTTCTAATGAGGAGGATGTCCAGGAAAGAGATGCAATTATTATCTTCAATTTCCATTGTAAATTTGATGTCCTTGGAAATGCTATTGAGATGGTTTAAAAAGTTTTTCAGTTCATCCTCCCCATGGGGCCAATCCACACTAGTGTCGTCCACGAACCTGATCCAAAACTTGGGTTTTAATGGGTAGGTGTCTAGGGCCTTCTTTTCAAACTTTTCCATGAAGAGATTGGCTACAATAGGTGAAAGGGGTGATCCCATAGCCACTCCTGATGCTTGTTCAAAAATATCTCCTTGGAATGTGAAGAAGGTGGATCTCAAGCATTTCCTTCAACTACAACTTCAATTCCACTAAATCTAGTGTGCTCATCCTATATACTGCCTCTGATGTTGGTGCAACCCCTAGTACCAACTTAGGAGAAAATGAAGCATAAAACTTCTGGATAAACAAAAATATATATAGAAATATTTTATTAATAAATTAATAGACAGATGATGAATGATTGCAATGGGGTTTCTTGGCTTATATACCGCCATGGGCACCCTTTGGGAAAGGGCATGATCTTATGATCGTGCCCTTTCGTCTAGCTAAACCTAATTTTAAATAATAAACCTAAAATTAACTAATTTTTTACATAACATTGCCTTCCTCTCGAAAGAATGCTTTGTCCTCAAAGCATAAGTAACAACAAATGTTGTTGAAGAATGATTCACTCTTCCCGAAAGCGTATTCTTTGGGTAAGTCCTTCCACTTGATCAGATATTCCAAGATGATCAAGGTCCCACATTTTAAAAGGTCTTGGATTAATCTTGCAATTTCCGTTTTTTGGTGATGTGGATATCAGTATGGCTTGATGTTGACAGGATCTGATCTTTCCTTGACTTCTATTGTATGCTCAATTTCCTTATTAGGTGGCATCTTCATAGGTAGGTCCGGAAATACTTCTTCATGTTTCTTAATTAGATCTTGTATCTCTGGTGATTCCTCACTGGTCATATTTGCAGATAACATTTCTAATTGGTGACATTGTACTACATAAGCAAGTGCTCCATTTCGACAAAGTGTCATCATCTGAGATGATGATGTAACTTGAATTTCTGGTGCTTGGAATCCGTGTAATTTGTACTTGTAACCACCCCATTTGAATTTTATGAATGTATTTGGTGGTTGGCGGCATAAGTACCTAAAGTTCATAACCACTGGATACCTAACACTACATCTACTCCTCCTAATGGTACTGTGAAGAACGAAGACTCTAAATTAAAGTCTTGAATCTGCAAATTGACCTTATGGAATTTCCCTACCTTTTCAATATTTTTACCATTAGCTACCATCACTTTCATGTTTGGTAAGGGAAATGAAAAAATATTGAGCCTCCTTGCCACAGTTGCATCTAAAAAATTGTGTGTGCTACCTGAGTCAATGAGAACCACTACATTGTTCTTCTTTATGTGTCCTTTTAGCTTTAAAGTCTGAGGTTGTGATATACCTGTCATAGCTGATAATGACACTTGCAGAATACTTCCATCATCTAATTCTGGTGAGAATTTTGGGGCGTCTTCTGTGTCTTCTATGTCATAATCTTCACTGTTTGAATCATTGGTTGCTTCACAATTATATAGGTTCTTTGGTTCTTTTCCTTTAGCACATCTATGTTTAGAGTCCCATTTCTCACCACAGCATTTACATTTACCCTCTTTTATCCTTTGTATTTCCACATTAGATTTTTCATCTTCACGATGATGTGGTTGAACATATCTTGTATTATTTGAGTCCACATACTGGGGTATCCTTCGTCTTGCATAAGTTTTTTCCACTTTTGACCAAAATATTGGTTCAGATTTCTTTTCGGCTATTTTTGCTTTTCGTCTTGCTACTTCTATAGATGTAATGTCATGCATCTCAAGTTTTGCTTGTAAATTGGTTTTGAGTCCCGAGATGTATGACTGAATTAGACGATATTCTGATAACCCAGGTACTTGTGTTACTAAGGTCTCCCATTCTTGAGTGTATTCGTCCACACTTCCTTTTTGTCGTAACTTGATGAGTTTTGAAAAGAACTCTTCTTCTCTTACACCTTGGAATCTTTTAAGGAATGCATCTTTAAATTTTCTCCAGCTAATGACGTGTGTTGTTTTTCTCCACCACAGACCAGTTATATGCTTCTCCTTCCATTTCCATGGGTGCATGCTTGAGCTTTTCGTCATCATCATTGATGTCATATATCTCAAAGTATTCTTCTGCTTTATTTATCCATGCCAAATTGTTTTTTTTCATTTCCATCGAATTTAGGCATCTCGACTTTCGCCCTTCGCTGGTATGTTGCTAATGGTTGAGCGAAAAAAGGGTGTTGATTGGTAAAGTTATCCCAGAGTTGCTTGTTTGTAAAGGCAGTGTTACTCGCTTCTTGGTGGGGTGTCGCTGATTTTTTTGGGGATTCAACTTTTTCATGAGAGTCTGTTGACTTTGTTGAATCTGACGAGATGTGTTCTTGATTCTCTTCACCTTCTTTTAGTAGTTGTTCGGGTGTACAATTCGACCTTTTACATAGAATTTTTAGCATTGTTAAGACCTCTCTGATGCTTGCTTCTGTCTGAACATGGTAATTTTCCATATTTATTTCCATTCGATTTGTCTTATCGTGAAGATTTTTGATTTCATCAGCTTGCTCCCCAAGCTTGATCTGGAATTCATTTAATCTTTTATTGACCTCATCGTGGTTGCTATTTATCTTATACTCTACATCCAATAATTTTTTTTGAAAATCCGCCATTGTCATTGTCGACATTGAGCGGGTTTGCGGGGGCGTGTATATATCTGCCAGCGTAATATATATATATATATATATATATATATAATCTGTAATATATTATATATAAATTTAACGTTATATGTATATGTTTCACGTTATATATATACAAATAAATGTTATTTTTATTTGAATATATATTGGATGTTGTGTATATATTCGATAGTTTTGTTGACCATCACGTTTACTGGTGGGGGGTCACCTCCGTTCACTGTTCAAAGGAAAAACAAAACTCAAGCGAATATCCCCACAGAGATTACGATGGCAGTGGTAAGTCTTCCGGGCGGTTGCACAGCAGTTGGACAGCGGACGGGCGGTGGGCAGACGAGCAGGACGCGAGCGGTGATATGGGATTGATGACCCTGCTATTCAAATTATAACAGCAGGTTATCCGGATTGCCTTGGCAGGCTATCCCGATTACCAGTGTCGGATATGCGTTTTTTTAACTGCGGATTACTCTCCTCGGTATGCAATTTAACGGATTACAATAGTGACAGTAGTGGATGGATGCCTGAACCAGTACAGGCGAGAGGATTCAACCACTCTGATACCAATGAAGCATAAAACTTCTGGATAAATAGAAATATATATAGAAATATTTTATTAATAAATGAATAGACAGATGTTGAATGATTATAATGGGGTTTCATGGCTTATATACTGCCATGGGCACCCTTTGGGAAAGGGCATGATCTTATGATCATGCCCTCTCATCCAGCTAAACCTAATTTTAAATAATAAACCTAAAACTAATTTTTTACATAATAGAAAATTCCACTTCCTTGTGAAGCGAAAATTATGAAATCTCTATTGGGAATACATATTATAATTTCTGCAAAACCAAACACTTCTTCAAGACACCCACATCCTCAATTTCCTTAACTTTGTCGCTAGAAATATGCACTGCAAACAATACACATCCTTTTCTATTACTATGCTTGACATGCATAGATGTAGTTGTTCCCACTAATGTTTCCTTCTTCTTATCTTGCAACATTCTTTGTTCTCCACCAGAAATCCAACATTGTAAAGTTTTCATGCCATCACCCTTGTTCTGCTCCTCATATTGAAATCCAGCTTCTCTGTCAGATGCATTGAACATCTTGTGTGGTGTTTCATTCTCTTTGTTACCTATGTCCTAAGGTCTTGTTTGCTTCTTATCAAATTTTCCTTTATTATTCTCACTATCATTCCAATCTTGTTTAGTCTTAGACTTGTGCATTGATTTCATGTAACAATGCTTCAACTTCTTGATGACTTCCTAGAACGATATAGGCTCATCAAACTCGGTTATGTCATTGAATGCTATTGAAAATCCACTAATAAATATTTGAATCTTAGATTTCTCCTCCTTAAGATAATACACATACCTCAACAACTCAAAGGACTTGCTAGTATTCTCCTCATTGGTCATATATCCCATATTAAACTCATAAAACTCATTTTCCATGTCATCATAGTATCTCTTAAATAGATGCTTCTTCCTAAAAAGTATCTCAAGCTCACTCCAAGTCAGCTCCTCTTCCTGAATACCTTTGGCATTATTTACAACTTCCCACCAAATGTATGCCTTTCCTTTAAGACTAAACGTAGATATTTTTGTCTTCATGTTCTATGATTAATCATGTAATCTAAAAAACCGATTCATCCCAAGAAATTACACTTCTACATCCTATGACTTCGTCATTTTTCTATCAAATGTAGGTGGTTTTTATTTCTTGAAATCATCCGAAAAATATCCCATGTCACTCCTCTTGTAAGGATGATAGTGATGATGACCATAGTACATGTCTAAACTAGAACTAGAGTAAGACCATGTCCATTGCCTTGTCTATTAGGTGTATCCAAGAACTTATCATCTCTAATTGTATCATATCTATCTGACCTGTGCCCACCATGACACTTGTTACCATATTCTTCATTATATGACTAATCCTAAACCTATGCCCAACATGACACTTGTTACCATATTCTTCATTATTCCTTTCCTCCTATCCATGACTAATCCTAAGTGGTCCTTGTCTCTGCATGTCTAATAAACTCTAAAGGATAATTGCATTAACCTATGCTTCTTTCCCATATGCCCTAGAAAGTCTCTCTCCTGACTAAATTATTATGTCATTGTTCGATTTACAACTTTCTATCTCTTACTTCAAAGTCCTTAAAGTGTCTGCTATGTGAGGGGAGTACTCATCACCATGCTACTCATCTGATCTGTAAGGACAGTCATGTGAATTGTAGTCCACCATTTTCGTTGTCATCTTGCTCTTCTTCCTAAAAAAATAATATGTCATATAAAGCAAACATAATCATAATCAAGATACCCTAGTGAAGTTTAGGTGAGCTTATCTCATCTGCAAGATCAAACCATATTAGCAAAATACATATATAAACAAAATCATATAAATATTCCAACATCATGCATGACAAAACCAACTACATAGAACGACATCCATTCCCATATAATGCATGCATAAAAACATATAGGCACTGACATGCATAACAAATACATATACAACCGACATGCATTCATGACAAACACATCCCAACAACACTTTATCAACTTCTACATGGCAACACAAATATAAAATGACTAACACCATGCATACATAACAAGCACATATACAACCTACATGTATGCATGACAAACATATTCCGCCCACCCAAACTAAGGGTTGAACCATGCTCTGATACCACTTTGTAATGCCCTCCTCCCACAGTTACGTAAGTTTATTGGTCAACCAGCGTAGATATGTGATGAAGACTTACTAGATTATGACTCAACCTCCTATGTACAATTAAGGAAGTTGAATTGATGAACTAAAACCAAACTGACCTTCCTCACGAGCTATAGGATGCCAAGGAACTAACCAACCGCTTTAGATATCCAACCCTTGAGTTAACTTGCTTTTTCACTGACCTGGGTTCTAAGTATCTCTCATGATAAGCAAAGAAAGTGGCTAATACCCTTCAGTCACTCCTCATAAGCCTACATCCTAATGAATGTAGCCTTTTTCACCTAGTTTTGTGCTTATGGCCACAAGATTTGAGTCACCTTTTGAGGGTTAGGACTCTGATCTCTTCCCAAAACTTAACGAAACACTCAAGAATGATAAATAACACACAAACAAAGTCTTTAGCACAAAAATTCATTAATGAATTAATATCACCCATCCTAACCATGACAGACATTTCGTCAAACACATCATGAACAAGTAATCTATAGGCCACAGATACACATCTGAACATAGGGGCCTCATACTTATCTTAGATTCATCAAGAAGGTATGATTACCTGTCACAATAGTTGCATTATCATCTATTAGGTAATACATTCATTATCCATTCATTTACTAATCAAAAAATGATGAGAACCATAACTAGAATTTGTCATAAAACAATGCTTATAACCAACATATAACTAGAATAGTAACAATGATAAAACAACCATCAAAGCCACATGATACCAAATACATTTACTCATTAAATACAAGGGAAAATAGCTCTTATTAACATATGAGAAATCCAACGAAGTCAGGGACTTCCACGTACCACCTGACCATAGATTGGGATAAACCAAATCTCTCTTTCAGCCAATCACCCTTGTTCCATATTCAAAGAATGACTATGAGATAACATGGAATAAATCAATCGAAACAAAACCAGGGCTTCCAGAGGCCAAATCACCTCAAACCTCAACTAGTGATTCCACCTACGATCAGACATCACTAACCATGACCCAATCAACCTCTACCTAACTTCTCTAGGGCTCCAAAGCATTTTCTCCAACTTGGATATAGGACTAGTAACTCAAACCACAACTGTTGCAAGGCTCCAGAGAGTTTTTCCAACCAAGGCTTGAAGCCCAATAACTCAACCCGACAAGGGCTCGAGTGTGTTTTTCCAACCAAGGCTCCTAGGACTAGTAACTCAACCCAAGCTTTTCCATGGTTTCCAGAGAATTTTCCCAAGCAAGGATCTGGTGACTAATAACTCAACCAATAACCATAAGGAATATGAGAACCAACCAAAAAAAAGGTAAAACCCAAGAAGGGCGCGAGTGCGTTTTTCCAGCCAAGGCTTCTAGGACTAGCAACTCAACCCAGGTTTTTCTAAGGTTTCCAGAGAATTTTCCCAAGAAGGCTCTAGGGACTAATAACTCAACCCATAACCATAAGGAACATGAGAATCAACTAGCAAAAAAAGGGAAAACCCACAACACCATGCTATCTAAGAAATGGCAAGGCTATGCAAATCCACTATCAATCTAGGCAATCCTCCATGTCAATGATAGGTCATAACCAAGAAACTTAGTACCTGCAAAGAAAACCTGATGTAGCTACTGATCCTGTTGTCCTCTTGTGCTTTCTTGCTCTTTATTTTCATTCTTTCTCCAAATCCAAGGATTGCCACAATCATCGAAGAGTTCTCCAAGAAAACTCTAAGTGTGCAAGAATATGAGAGAGAGAGGATAGAATAGAGAGTTCCAAGCTAAAACTGACAAAATGTTCCACTGACAAAATTTGTGATCTGATCCTTAGAATCCCTTTTTATCATTGAGGCCTCTATTTTCTTCATGTTTTCTATTTTCCTTCAATTTTCCTCACATAGAATTTGTGACCTTTCACCTTCCTTTTCTCCTATTTTCATTATTTTCACAAATAAAATACCAATTAATGCCTCTTTTCCTTTGCTAATTTCCATAGCCATTTATTAATCACAAGTGATCCCCGTCACTATGTTTTTTCCCAACATTTAGTTTGGAATACATGTCCCGTGACATGGTCTTAATTTCCCTTTATTAACTTTAGTACATGGAATTTACCGGGGCTATTCCACTATTTCTCTCACTTCCTCTTTTCTTTGCACTCTCTCTCCTTTTCAAGACCATAATTTCCAATTTCCCATGTTTGATGTGAATTCTTGTGTAATTTCCATGCTCTATTATATTTCTATGAACTAATGTTTGTTGTTATTTTTCTATGCATGCAAATTTCAAATTTGTAATGTTTCTTTTTTGGGGGGGTGACAACAAGAGCTCGATCAAGTTATAGGCTTGATGGACCAGCTGATTAACCATGTAAGTGTATTGATTGAGGGATTCCTAGACCCTCGCTTGAGCTATTTGAATTATATGTTTACAGTGCAAGGTCCTTTAAAAAACAAATTTAACACCTTTTCTATAGATTCCTCTATAACACCATTTTTTACCCTGGTGGACTGAAGGTTGAATTTTTCCTTAAGTGGCAGAGTTGATCATGTTGGATATTTGAACGAATCCTCTTTCCAATGGCATATGAGTTCGACATTTTCGAATTCATATGATATGTTTCATCTAATTTATTTTAAACATAATTTTTTATTTTTTTGGAAAATTTAAAAGTGGTTGAATAAGAAATCAATAACATAAAATATAAAAAATAAAATTTTCCAAAAAGTACCAGTATTTTCATTTACAAGTCCTCTTCAAAAGGGTACTCTTGGTTTATTAATTTGTTTAAATAGTAGAAAAAAAAATTCATGAACACAGGGGTTTAAAAAATGTAATTGAGATATAATTCTCCAAATTTGAAATGTAATAAAAAATATATTTTTGCATAGAAAAATAAAGTTTTAATATGCATACCCTAGTTCTCTCCTTGTATATAACACTCACATATATATAGTTTTTAAATTACACTTTTTTTACTAAGTTATGTTAGGTGAACACACATATACCTCTTAAGATGTGTGAAAAATTGCAACGACAAGCATTTCATCTAATGTAAAATTGAAAGATAAAAATTATCTTTTTACTTCAAATCAAAATTCACAATGCTTATATGAATTTTGAGGGCTTCAATTCGATAAATATGTAAAATTTAAAATTTCATTGCCACATTTGGCCAAAATGTGTAACCCAACTTTATTTATTCACACTTCTTCAAATATTTATTCAGGAATTCATGTTAATCCCATAATTACATTTCTTTTAAAATAGAGTCTTACTTTTGAAATCTATATAGATTTAGATTTACTCTTCCTAAAATCTATGTTAATATTTCATTTATAGATTCCTCCTTTGTGGAGAATATCACCTTGCATTAAGAGAAATATCTCCTATACTACCTCCTTGTTAATTAATTGGGTTCATAACCTATTAATTTACCTGGCATAATATTTTTATTGGTTATGGTTTACCCTGCTATAACCTCTTACATTAATTACATTAAACCTTATCAATATGCTCGAAACTTTTTTGACATAGAACTTAGGCCTTGGTTATTAAAACCTTAATCATAAGTCCCTTTAACCTTGGTCCATTTTTTATCATGAAGATATTTGACCAAGTTGATGTCCACTACAAGACTTTAGTAGAGTCCCACACTGAAAATCCCTCGAGGTATATTCACTTTTTGGGTATTCATTTTAAAATACATTGATAATCAAGATATCAAATAAATTTGTAACATGATATATAACCATTTCTCACTTATTTAGGTTAGCTTTTCACTTCAAACCCCCATTCCAGAGTATTTTTTTCTACCTCACATGATATTTCCTTCATTAGATACAAGATTAACATGTTACCATTTCTTGTTGTCATTATTTCAACGGCAACAATGGATGTTGTTGTTTCTGACAACTACAACAATTTACTACATATATTTGTTTTAGGCTTAGTAAATATTTGACTAGTACTATGCCATGATGATAATTTTCATCTGTTCACGTCCTTATGTTCATTAAACTATATATCCTTTCCACCTCATAATATTTTATTAACTACTCTGGTTAGAGATATTGAATGATTGAAATAAAAATTTCTATATTTCAAATTTGGTATTGATGTTCAATTGTTATAATCAATCATAATATGTATGGATTTTTATTTTAGTTACGCTCACTTTTGTGTCGAAGTTCCTACTCCAATGTTGTGTACATGTTATATACATTCATTCCTATGATATGGAATAAAATTTAATTTCATCATGTCATCACACTTAACCTTTCCAAAATGTATACTCAAATATTCTCTCAGCACTACTCAATGTTAACTAAGTTATACTTACCTAATTTTCCATTACTCCATTCTCTTTCATATTATCATTTGATAGTTAGAATAGTACATTGGAGTAGTTTTAGTTATATATATATATATATATATATATCTATATATCTATATATATATATATATATATATATATATATATATATATATATATATATATATATATATATATATATAGATATATATATATATATTCTATTTATGCGACTACTTATTAGGCACATAAATTTCCTTATGTACTTGGGTACTATTATGTTCTTTCCATACTAACCACCATGTTTGCTAGATCCTCTATACACTTATACATTTGTAACCAGTTTAGATCTCTTACTCCTTTAATAGTTTTCAAGAAATTTCACCTATCTACACAATATCTTCTACTTAAATCCTTAACAACCTTTCATGTATTTGTTAGTTTTTCTATGTTCTTTCTTTTCTCTATTTAATTTATTGTTACAAGTAATCATACATAGGAGACATGAACTACTTCTACATATATACCAAGTGTATCTTCACATACTAATATAGTATATTAATCGTCATGTGTTGTCTTTGATTATGTTGTTGTATGTTGTTCCATAATCAAAATTAGCAATAGTTAGAAAATTTTGGATTTTGATAGGCTTAAAACTTGCATTTTTTTCAAAAATTTTCAATTAATTGATTCTCTACAGAAAACTACTTAAAACATATGTAAATCCATGCATTCCGATATAAGTATATCTTTTTTGTATGTAGTAAATCGTTGATGATGTCTTATCTGAATCTTCCTTACTTATGGTTTATCATTCCAATTTCTAACATTAGCATCTGCAATTCTTTTCTTGAAGGAGTATTTAGTTTATAATCCTATTTCCCTTTACGTAAGGTACAACCTACTCCTACTAGCCCACCTGGTTCTTTTTACTTTAACTGCTTCACCATACTTAATTATTGGACGCACTATGCACTTTGAACTTGATTGTTTACCCGCCACTTGAAAGAGACTTTATGTTCCATGCTACCCACACTCTTGTCAAGAACATTGTTATTTCCATTTCCTCAACCTACCTTTCTTTAATGGAAGTGCCTGCTACCACCTATTTTTACCACTCTTGCATATACGAGATCACAGGCTTGAACTTTGATATTTAAAAAGAAGGAAGGCTTTTGTTGGCACCTTGAACTTAAATACTTACCCTTTAGATGCCTACTTAACAGAGACTGTATATTTTATGGATGGACAACTACTCACACTCTTCCATTTCACTCAATGAGAGAGAAACACATGACAACCAGACAATCTTTGAATGACAACCAGACAATCTTGGATGGAAAGAGGGGAAGGATGGGCTTACGTTATGCCCTCCTCTACCTCTGTGACTAGAGGTATGTGATTTCACTTTTCATCCAAATCATTAGTGATATTTTCCTGCTTTCCACTTGCCTTCAACAAATTCTCCTTTATGTCTGTTACTAGCCAACTCTTACCTCATGTCTTTTACTATTTCTAGAAATTGGGTTGTTGGAGGTGAATTTTCCCCTCCCAACTGAAACCAAATCTATTCTCCTTCACCAATAATATGACAAAAGGATTTTCCATCACTGTACTCTTTTTTTCTTCTTTCAAAGTATCATCATGATAACAGTATCTGAATTATTTTTTTGAGAAACTCAAAAATTAATGCATAAAATTTTAAGCTATGGTTTTTCCCTTAAGGCCTCAAAATTTAAACGTACAACTTTTATAACACATGTAACATAACTCTCGTATGCCTAATTTTTTTAATTGCTATAAATAAAAATTGAGACACCATATTTGAATGTTGTACATTTTCACCTAATTTTCAAAGAAAATTTATAGTAAGGCTCTATAAATAACGACTCCCTTAACTTATATATGGTTACTTGTACATTGGAATGAAATTTCTTATGTTTTTATCATCTCACTTTATAAAATTGATTATATTCTTGAGATCAACATTGCAACACTACTAGTACTTCTCATTAACATTGATGTATGTGTTAAACACTAGGACTTGCATCTAAATATTCAACTTAATTCACATGCTTGCATCATTTTAAAAGGAATCTCCCCAGGAATGTATTATAGGTTTAGACATTATTATTTTTGGTCTTGATACACATAATATCTAATGGAGTTAGTAACTTCACCACACTAGATATAACTTAATTTCACCCCTCATACTATACAAGGTTTATCATTGAAAGAGTTTAAGATATTAGATATATGCTTTAATCCCCTAACCCTTTGTAGCACATGAGTTGGATGGTGGGACCAACATTTGTACATGGATTTACAGGGGATAGGCCACACCTTGAACCTATGCACCTTCCTTCACATGGAAAATTTAGTCACGCACACTTTAACACTTTGACAATGTATATTTGATCTGAGAATATAACGATGGTTCTTCAATGAGTTTCCAATAAGGTAAAGAACCCTAATTCATTTTTCATTTGGCTCATTTAATTTTTTTGTTATGCTGCCAGATTCGCACTCAGATCTGATACACATTCAAGGGTCTTCTTGTCACCTTACCCCTCTTCTTCTAGTTTTCATACTTAGTCCTTCTAGGCTTTGGCATGCTTACTTAGGAAGGAAACTCATATCGACTTTTTGACAGCTTTGGTAACTATTTTTGCTTGAACTTTGCACTATTATTTTCTTATTTAGTTTTCCTAAGTTAACTTTCTCATTTATTATGCTAATCTATTCTTGTATTTATGATGTGAATTGTAGGCATTGATAAAGCTATTATAAGACGAGGTCGATACTTGATTATGACATTTCCAGAAATATCCTCATATGTGTTTCTAACTTGGTAAGTCCCTCTTCGGTTGAAATTTTCTTAATTATTCTAAAGGTTTATCATATAAGATTTTCAAGGATTTTGATTAACCCTTCTTTATAACATGGTAGAGGGGCAGGCACAGTTATGAATTCGATGCACCATCCTTTTATCATAGCTTCACTTTCCTTTGGTAAGTTTTCTTACAACCAATGAAATGTCATATTTCTACATTTTTTTCCTAGGGAATTGGTTGTGTTTTAACCCAAGATCTCTCCTTGTTACCCTAATATTTTATCATAATGTGCTATAATATGCACCGATTATGGTTGTAGGCATGGTGGTTGGAAAGACCCTTTGGATTTATGCTTCTAATAATTAAATTTAACTCTTTCTCTTTTTTCCTTCTACAATTAAATTGCAATTCATAATTTAGGGCCACCATTATTGCACCTATGGTTTTAATATTTTAACCCTACCATTATCAATATTATTACTTTTTATTTATTTCAACCCTATCTAGTCATTGTGTAAGGATTGGAAATCTATTGCACAATATTTATTATCCTCATTTACAATTTTTCTTAAACATAATGCAATCACCCATTTTTATTTTAGTATTATAGTAATAATGATTTTTTCCTATGCTTGCAGCTAGCTCATCTTTGATGACATTAGTTCATCATCAGGTATATGTTCCTTTCTTTCATTTCATGATTAACAATTTTTACAATTTTGTACATGCCCTCTTTCCTCTTGATCTAACCCCTAGTGTCACATTGTTGTATGTATGACAATTATTAGGGTGTGTTTGTTCATCCCAATTTACTCCTGGAGACTACCTTTATTAACAGAAGCTAATATCAATTCTTTCTCTTCACAGGTCAGTCGCACCAGATTATTGACTACCTATCACACATATATGATTTAGAAGTCTTATTTTTGTTTATTTAGAAGATATATGATGCCAACACTTTTCTAGTTATATTATTTTGAATAGAGATGTTGTCCCCTTTTGTGGTTTTTAAGCCTAGTGGAAAATACGTTATTTAAACATTGTAATATATTTATAAGGATAATATCCTATTCATTAATATGATCCTGAAGCTACCAAGTCCTTGTAGACCAATTAATCATACATGTACTATTAAAATTGATATACAATTTTGATGCTTTGCCAACTCAATGGCTTACCTATACTTCATCTCTTTAAGTAAATTATTTTCAATGAATCATGTTTTTATTTTATTTTCTCATTCAATTTAGTTTTCATGAGTTCTATGTATTGATTATTATTCTTTGATAACCTTATTGGGGTTAATCACTTATTTTAAGTGGCTAATCACTTCTTTTAAATGAATCAGTATACATGGGTTCTTTCCCTTATTGCATAGAACTTATCCCATGGCTTTCTTCTACATTTGTGATTAATTTTTGGCTCTGGCCATTTTAGCCAAACATATAATAACTCTATAACTTAATATAATTATAATAAAAAAGTCGGTTTTTCCCTTCTAAGTACAAATGCTTCAATGCTAACACTTAGTGTATATTAAAATAATTTTTTTCTTATGTAATATATATAGATCTAGAGATAAATGCTTTTCTATTCTCTAGACCATAATCATTTGTGACAGTTTGAACCAATGATAATAAATTGTCCTTCACAAAGGTTATTTACATGTACCTATATTGATTCCTTTACCAATGATATGGAATCTTCATATCGTTAATATCTTCTTGATTGCATACAAATTGTATGCATATGCATTCCATGTATAAGTACCATGTATGTGTATGTGTATGTGTGTGTGTGTCATGTATAAGTATCATGTGTGTGTATGTGTGTGTGTGTGTGTCATGTATAAGTATCATGTCTGTGTGTGTGTCTGTGTGTGTCATGTATTAGTATCATGTGTGTGTGTGGGTGTGTCATGTATAAGTATCATGTGTGTGTGTGTATGTTGCTTCACTTTATGATACTCCTCAGTAAAGACTTGTCAAAGTATCAACTTGGTTTTTAATTACTAGGAGATAAATTATGGTGATGTAGGAAATTTAGTATATGTTGTTACTATTTAATAAAGAGACTTAGCCAAAAGTATCTACTTAGATTTAATTACTAAGAGATAAGTTATGGTGATGTAGGAAATTTATTATATGTTGTTACTCTTTAATAAATTGACTTAGCTAGACTAACTAACATATCTAATTTTAATGACATACATATTTACCTTGTTTATTCCATGTTTCCTTATCCAAGTTTATCTACCGTGTTCATCTATAGGAATTCACAATAGTTCTCATTTAACATATTTCAACTGACTCGTGTGAAGGAAGCATTACTTTTTTAATTTCGGTTTCGATTCATGCTTCTAATGGATGCAATCAACATCAAGCATTAACCTTATTCTTATTTATATTAGATATTCTAAGGATCTAGTTATTTAGATTCTTCTTCTTAGAATGAAGTTAGGAACCCATTCAAATCTTATAATATAAATGTGTAAGTTCTATATATGTGTGTGTGTGTAGATGTGTTCATGCATGTGATATAATCTAAATATATAGATTATTCTGAGTTAAACATTTAACATGTTGTAATAACTATAATGATTGTGATACATGTGCATGTACAATTATGTTCATAATTTTTTTCTCTAACTACCATAGTTAAATGCCTCGTATAACTCAACAATTTCAATAAGACTCATAATGGTAACAATAAATAACATCGAAAACTAAATAACTTAGCATATTAATTATAAAATCAAAATCATATAACCATAAAACATTGCTTGGGAAATAGTTAGGGAGAGAGAAAGTTCCTCCCAACCAAGGAACCTCAACAAGCATAGCCCCCTGTGCTCAAAATTCTTGCATCTAGGAATAAACAACCCCTACTATATTCCTTAGTGGTATTTTATAATTATTCCCAATAGCGTTTCCTTAGAAGCATCCTCCTTTTAGGGTCTGCAACCCTTAATTACCTAGGCTTTTTATTTTAATTAGGAAAAATTATTTTCTTTTTCCTTTAAAACACACCTTTCTCTCCTATTGTGCTTTCTTTTTCTTTTCACCCAACTTAGAATTTCTCTCCAACTAAGTTTTTAGCATAATATTTCTCTCCCATTATGTTATTTCCTATTCATTAATTTAGCATAATATTTCTCTCCAATTATGATATTTTCTTAATAATTAATTTATCCTAGGATTTTTTGGAGAAAATTTTGGGAAGGTCCACTATGTAAAATGGACCACTTAACAATATTTCTAGAATAAAAACTGAGTCTCTATTAGTCATGTCCTCTCTCTCCCATAGTTTCTCCAAGGTAAAACATTTATTCAGAATATAAAATTGAATTACATAATCCATCAATTCCAATATTGGTCTCCATAGCCATTCGATTCAAATCATAATCATAATAATATGAAAATTGTCATGTCATTAAAAGAAAAACACTGGAGGTATCACAAAGGACTTCTTTCTTGAATAGAGACTTTGAAGAAGTTGTATTCATGCTTCAACCAAAAGGTTTCGTTATAAAGGAAAAATAATAGAAAATATGTAATCATTATACAATCTAAAACAAACATTTCAAGCTTGGTATGAAAAGTTAACCAAGTGTCGTATGAAATTGAATTTATCATTTTAATCTTGATTTTGGAACTCTTTTTGTCAATAAAGTTGGAAAAATTATTTTATATCTCATGGTTTATGTAGATGTTCTATTAATAATACGGAATTTTTTGAATTAGAAGCCGGAGAACCCACAGTATTAACCATTTCCTTTATCAATGTTTCGAATCCCAATCAGGATCCATCATCAGGACAAACTTGAATGAAGAAAGAAGAAGAGCTCTAATGAGGGTTTAAATAGTTTTTAATAGAGATATGTCTGCTAGTATTTGTCGGCTATTTGTTTGAATAAATCCTTTTTTTGTTAATTTTAAATTTATTATTATTATTATTATTATTATTATATTTTTTTTTATTTAACGATATTAATTAACTAATTATTCAAAATTATATTAACATGTTTATTGCTTGAGTTAATATTCAATATATATATATTAATAATAATAAGTGAGTAATTTTAATTTATTAATTTATTTATTTTAATATTAAAAATAGCATTTAGTGTATTAATATATTACATATATAAATATTAAATATTAAATATTAACCTTAGTAATAATATTAATGTATCAATAAGGATTAATAACTAATAACTAATAAATTATAGTAATAATAAATAGTGATAATGATAATTAATACGTATTATTAATAATGATAACTAATAATTAATGATAATATCTATGTTTTAATAATAAATGATAATTAATAATGATAATATTAATGTGTTAATAATAAATGATAATTAATAACTAATAATTAATAATTAATAATAAATAACTAATAATGAATAATAATAAAGTAATGTTAATGCATTAATAATAATAATTGATGATTAATAACTAATAATAGATAATTAATAACTAATAGTTAATAATATTAATGAATTAATAATCGATAATTAATAACTAATAAAATGATAATAATAAAGTTAATGAATTAATAATAATTGATAATTAATACAAATAATTAATAATAATAAAATTAATGTCAATGAATTAATAATAATTATTAATAATTAATACCTAATAATTATTAATTAATAGATAATTATTAATTATTAACCAATAAGTATTAATAATTAATTAATAACTAATATTTATTAATAATATTAATTTTAGCGAGTTAATAATAACTAGTAATCTTACAATATTAAATTAATGTATTAATAATAATTAATAATAAATAATAAATAAAGTTAATGTATTAATAATAATTAATACTTAATAGCTAATAATTATCAATAATATTAACGTTCTAGTTAAAACCTAATAGAGAAGCAAGTAACCACTGATTGCTAGAAGGGGAAAGAGAAATTTACCTGTTAATCTCCACCTGAGATGTACTGTTGTTCTTAATCTTTCCGATTAAGGGAAGCCAACTACCATTAATCTCAATACCATTGTCTGTGTTGAGATTATGTAGATGTTTGATAATTTCAAGAGCTTCTCTGATCTTCCGCCTGTGATGTTTATCTTCTCGAGTGATAATTGAAGCGCTTTCCAAGCAGACATGGTGCTTGGTTATTGAGGAATGCTCTGCAAGAGCTGAGGTTCAAGACCTTTCATTCCTAATGTCAGCTCCATGTTCCTTTAGTCTAGTCTGCAAGGATCGACCTGTTTCACCAATGTAACTTTTTCCACATGAGCAATCTATTTTGTAGACTCCCTTAAGTTGTTGTCTATTAATATTATCCTTGACAGATCTCATCTTTTGCCTAATAGTTCCAGGTGCTGAGAATTGCGTGATTATGTTTTTTTTTTAAGGATTTTTGCAATTTTATCTGTCACTCATTGAATATAAGGAAGAAAAACCCTCCCATACTGACGTTGGTCTTTATCCTTAGGCTTATGAGATAGCACCTTTCCTTCAGCTTTCTTTATAGATGCTTTAATTTCTTTTGTGTTGTAGCCTATACCCTTAAAAGCTGAGACTAAATGCTTCTTTTCTTCATCCAAATGCTCAGAGTCAGAAATTCGAAGGGCTCTGATGGCAAGAGTGTTTATAACACCAAACTTCTGGGCTGGGTGATGGTGGGAATCAGCGTGGAGGTAGTTTTCAGTGTGGGTTGACTTCCTGAAAACCTTATGACCCAAAGAGCCATCATTCTTTCTGATGATGAGCACATCTAAAAATGGGATTCTCATGTTTTCTTCAAGCTCCATAGTGAATTTTATCTCTGGAGAGATAGAGTTAAGATGAATAAAAAACTTGTCAAGCTCTGTTTTACCATGAGTCCATTTTATATTAGTATCATCAACGAATCGCTTCCACCAAGCTGGCTTCAAAGGGTATGATTCAAGGGCTTTCTTTTCAAAGTATTCCATGTATAAGTTGGCTACAATTGGTGAAAGGGGTGATCCCATTGCCACTCCAGATGTCTGCTCATAATATTCTCCTTGGAAGGTGAAAACAGTCGATCGTAAACAAATTTATGCCAGTTTTGATGTTCCTGGATCAGTAACATCTTTAATAAATTGAATGGATTCATCAAGACGGATCTTGGCGAATAGGGATACTACGTCAAAGCTAACAAGAATGTCATCAGGGTATAACCTCTCATTTTTAATAAGGTTCACAAAGTCCTGAGAGTCCTTAATGAAAGAATCAATATTCCAACAAGGGGTCTAAGGATTCTAGCAACGTACTTAGTGAGCTCATAGGTAGGGGAGCGAATGGTATTGACTATAGGTCTAAGAGGAACACCCTCTTTATGGATCTTTGGTAAACCATAAATTCAAGGGATGGTTTCCCAAGAAGGAATTAATTTCTTATTTAACTTAACATCAAGGCTGGAATCTGCAATTGTCTTCCTTACTTCTTTCATAATCTTGGGAATGGGATTATTATTCAGCTTCTTGTAACTTCCACATCTAAGGTGTTCATTCATCTTACTGACATAGTCTTCCTTATCCAAGATCATTGCTGCTCCTCCCTTGTCTTCCTTGAGAACCACAATTTCATCATTGTTTCGTAAGGATTTAAAGGCAATTTGTTCCTCTTTTCTTAGGTTACTTTTGGGAGTTTTGGCTTTTCTCAAAATGAGGGAAAACTCATGTCTAAGGGTTTCCTTTTCTTCCAACGAAAGATTATAGATCCCATCCTCTATGCTGCAAATCATACTTTCAATAGGAAGGTTTTTAGGAGCAACTGCAAACCCTAAACCTTTGTTATGGAGACTTATGATTTCAGCATCTAATTCGTGGGAGGATAGATTAACCACCTTCCTTCTTTGTTCTTTTACTGAAGAAATGCCTTTTGGGTTTGCCTTGTCACTGCCTTTTAATATCTTACCATTCATATCAACATTCTGAATATTGTTTGATTCACCTACGTTGCTGAATATGTCACTGTCTGTGCTGCACAATGTTCCACAATCAACCGGATTTCCTACACTATCTGCGCTAATCCACGTGTTAATGTTATCTGGAAAACTGCTATTGTTCGGTAAACTGGTTTCGCCAGAGTTGTCTGCGTTGTTTAAGGTATTATCACTGTTGTCTGGTTTATTACTAGCCCTTGGTGGAACCGCGTTGTCATTCAACGAATTTGAATTGCCTACGATTGTTCCTGAATTATTTTCTTTATCACCTACGATGCTGAATATGTTGTTGTCTGCGCTGCACAATGTTCCACAATCAACCGGATTTTCTACAATGACTGCGTTAATCCACATGTTAATGTTATCTGGAAAACTGCTATTGTTTGGCAAAATGGTTTCACCAGAGTTGTCTGCGCTGTTTAAAGTATTATCACTGTTGTCTGGTTTATTACTAGCCCTTGGTGGAACCACGTTGTCATTCAACAAATTTATTATTAACTTTATTTATTATTAATTATTATTAATACATTAATTTAATATTGTAAGATTACTAGTTATTATTAACTCGCTAAAATTAATATTATTAATAAATATTAGTTATTAATTAATTAATAATACTTATTGGTTAATAATTAATAATTAATAATTATCTATTAATTAATAATTATTAGGTATTAACTATTAATAATTATTATTAATTCATTGACATTACTTTTATTATTATTAATTATTTGTATTAATTATCAATTATTATTAATTCATTAACTTTATTATTATCATTTTATTAGTTATTAATTATTGATTATTAATTCATTAATATTATAAACTATTAGTTATTAATTATCTACTATTAGTTATTAATCATCAATTATTATTATTAATGCATTAACATTACTATTACTATTATTATTATTCATTATTAGTTATTTATTACTAATTATTATTTATTAGTTATTAATTATCATTTATTATTAACTCATTAATATTATCATTATTAATTATCATTATTATTAATACATATTAATTATCATTATCACTATTTATTATTACTATTATTTATTGGTTATTAATTAAAGAATTTAGACTTCTGTGATCCATAACATTGTTTAGATAATCTTCGGCAAAATCACATAACCAATCTTTTGTCGACGCGTTTCGAACCAACCAGTGTGGTTCATTGTCAGGACAAGTTCGAAACGCGTCGACAAAAGATTAGTTATTAATTATTAATCATTATTGATACATTAATATTATTATTAAGGTTAATATTTAATATTTAATATTTAAATATGTAATATATTAATACACTAAATGCTATTTTTAATATTAAAATAAATAAATTAATTAATTAATTAAATTAAAATTACTCACTTATTATTATTAATATATATATACTGAATATTAACTCAAGCAATAAACATGTTAATATAATTTTGAATAATTAATTAATTAATTAATTAATATCATTAAATAAAAAAATAAAAATAAAATAATAATAATAATAATAATAATAATAATAATAAGAATAATAATAAAAATAAATTAAAAATTAACCAAAAAAAAGGATTTAATCAAACAAACAGCCGACAAATACTAGCAGACATATCTCTATTAAAAACTATTTAAACCCTCATTAGAGCTCTTCTTCTTTCTTCATTCAAGTTTGTCCTGATGATGGATCCCGATTGGGATTCGAAACGTTGATAAAAGAAATGGTTAATACTGTGGGTTCTCCGGCTTCTAATTCAAAAGATATAAACCACAGAGGTCTTAAATCCAGAATAATACGGAATACTGAAAATATCTTACATCCATAAAGGAAATGTTGAAGAAGGGTTTTGATATAAAATATTTGGGACACCTTCACTACTACACGAGAATTGAAATGACCCAACAACCAAGTATATATTCCTCTCTCAAAATAAGTACATTAGATAATTTCTGAATGGATTTGGCATGATTACATGCAATCCTTTATCTACACTAATAAAATAAAATCTAATGATCACATTAAATGTAGGGAATTAATTTAAGGATGAAAAAAAGTATAAATCTCTTGTGGGAAGTCTTATTTAACTAATCACTACCAAACTAGATATATAATTTTCCACTGGAATTATTCCCACATGTATGCAACAACCTTATGAAGGACATTGCTTTACTACAAAATTGTTTCTAAGCTACTTGAAATGAAACGAAGACTTTGTACTCAAGTATTCACAAGTGGATGAATTGAGTTTAAATTAATATTCTTATTTATACTTTAATGGAGACAAAGAAAATGGAGTATCTCCTTTATTCTATATTATGAGTATTGGATTAATATTTGTCTCTTGGACATTAAACAAACAATTAGTTCTAGAATATTACATGAAAGAGGCAGAATATGTGGCAATAATAGAAGAAACAAAGGAGATTGTGTGGATCAAGAAACTCTTGAATACTTTTAGGAAAAAAATTGAATTCTACTCATCTTCTTATTGAAAATACCTATGCAATCAAGTTTGCCAATAATTCCATATTCCATGATCGAAACAAACAAATCAACGCAAAGTATTATTCGATAACATGTGGAGGTTAATACTATTCTTCAAATACATTGTTCCAAAAATGAGAAAATCACAAACACATTCACCAAATCACTTGAAAGAGAAAAAATTTAATTAGAATGATGATTGGACTCATTAACATCCCTTCATATTAAAGGGGAAATGCAATATGTAAATATAAGATATATGAACCATTAGAACATGAAGAGACATTAGACCTTGGAATTTGAAACCAAAGGTCAGGACATTTTGTATATATATGTATGGCTTTTTAATGGAAAATCAATCCATTTTGGGAGTTACTTTACTCGGTGTAACAATTTACATTGTTGGTTCTTGTCAATATAAGATTTGCATCATATTTAGTTTACATCATTTTTTTGAATCCCAAATTTTTCATAATCCCATTTTCTTTGTTATCTTTTCCTCTAACACTTACCATAATGTTGTACCTATGTTACCTTTTCCTCTACTCTTCTCCATGATAAAATGAATCAACTAGTCATAATAAATGGTAATGGCACTCATAGATTATCAATAAATTAACTACAAATTAGTTTCTCAATGATATTTTTGAGGAACAAACAATAAACATTGAATGAACCATAGAGTTTCATCTCTCTCTTCTCATATTAACACATTTCATAATGTTGGTCCTTTCTTACCTTAGCATCTACTCTTGACTCGATGATAAAATGAATCAACTAGTCATAGTAAGTGGTAATGACAGTCATATATTATTAATAAATTAACCACAAATTAGTTTCTCAATGATATTTTTGAGGAACAAACAATAAACATTGAATAAACCATGGAGTTTCATCTCTCTCTTCTCATATTAACATATTTCATCCTATCGTTAACAGTCCCATGCCAATTCATAGTTGTTTTATTACATGAGTAATGATATGTGTCTATTTGTTAAAATTCAATGCATGCTATATAGCTCGAGCATATAATATGACCATTGTTTCATGGCATTTGTGTGTCTTTCAACAGCTTAGTATGTAATTCATGGAATCCTACTATTAACATAGATAATGGGAACAAAATACATAATAAAATAATTACATGTAATCCCAACATTTCACTTATCTTCTTCATGTTTGGTGAAGCTTATAAAAAGGATAAAGCATATTTTTTCTTTATTTCACATAAAACCATTTTATAATAAATTTGAAAATTAATTACTATTGATGAAAGTTTCTATCTTCTATGTTTTTCATAAAGTTCTAAAGTCATCTTTCATTAAAAACAACATCATCAACATCACAAAAACTAAAATTGTGATTACAACAATGAGAATTGTGATTAGACCCTCACTCATTTTCCTTTAGAATGATCATTTACCTTTTTTCAAATTCATACATATTTATCTATCATACTCTTTCACTTTTTTTTATTTGTAGATGGGTAATAGAATATTTCATGTCTTTATAAAATATGCAATGGTTTGTGAAAAACCAACGTAACAGTTCGGAATTTCCATTAGGGAAACTAAAATATCTTCTTGCTATGGGCCAATCATCCGCATAATTCGATACGAGTGTTCCACCATCGTGATTCCATTTAATAAAAAATAAGATTGGAAAAATGCACAATGTTACAGACCCAGTACAATGTACAACGCAACAACCACACTTTTAAGATAATTTATCCTTCTTTTCCCGTCATAATGAGTGACTCGTTGACTCTAAGAAGTAGAGGAGAAGTTTTGAAGGAACTCAAATCAAAATTCCAATAACATTTTCCTGAGAATACAAAATCACCGTCAGTCGTTCTCCGTCTTGTTGGAACAACCATGGCTTTAAAAAAATCAATGTCAACCTGCAACTAGTCGTTTCTGCGTTTTGCGGGGAGCGTACTGCCACGTCAATCAACAGAGCAAGCGGTAGGTATTTTCTGTTTGTAGAGAAAAATTGCGAGAGTTGGAAACTGAACGTCTGGCGGAAAGCGGAATATCAGTGTGAACGCTGCCAAAAATCAGAATCGAGAGAAAAATAAACGCCCCCTAGGTTTTTATAGATACTGAGTTCCCGCCTTTACCTAAACTAGTTTTTCTTAGGCCGCCGAGTCGTAGACCTTTAACCAAATTTGGGAACTAATTAGCAGACATTTATTCTGATAAATGTCCGTGGTCCAGCAGACTGCGCCCGATTCCTGTTAGTGCGCTGTAAACGTGTCAGACTTAATTCAATTCTGAAATGAATGCAATTTTTGTATGTTACCTCTCTGTCAAACCGGGCGCTCAATTTCGCCATTGGACCCTATGGAATCGAACCTGTTTTCAAAGTTCCAAACCCAACTTCTAAAATTCCTCCGTCCACGCATACCACCCTCTGGGGTGCCACCGTTAGTTCACATCGACTCACTTTTTTCCACACAATCAAACAGTTCCTTTGTTTTAAGTTGTGCAAATGTATGTGCTTTCTCCATGTACCTTATCTACATGTAAGGATTTGCGTTATTGTATTGAAAATAATTATATATGAAGTGATGAAGATGTTTTACAAATTTGCACAAGGTTATGTGTTCAAATGATTTTAGTATTTATTTATTTTGTGATTTGATAGGATAATAAAAAAAATCAAATAAATAATTATGTTAATTTCAAAAATGAATAAATAGAAATTTATTAGGTATGGGTATTTTTTTATTATTATTTAATAAATATAATATATGATATAAAATTAAATAATAACACATTTATATTATTTTTTATATTTGAGAAAATTAAATATTATATATATATATATATTGGAATTGTATTACAAAATAAGTCAGAGCTATATAGTAGCTAGTATTTGTGGGTTAGCTTAAATATAACTTAATTAAACTAAAAAATAAATATAAAGATTTTATAACAAAAATAAAACAAATAATTAAACATTTCATTGTGTAATGCCAGTGACCAAAAATTAAGAAATGCTATTAGCTAATATCGTTTGTGTTAACATATGTACACTTTAATATATATATTTGTATGTATTGGTGTTTATTTTTTATATATATTTAGGTGTTTTACTTTTTATTGATTTATATAATTTTTTATAATTAAATTTATTAAAATGTGATTTTAATATAATAATAAGTCAATTTTAAATTTAAAATATGGGAAAAAAGTAGAAGTCATGAAAATGGAATAATAGAAAAAGGAAAAAAAATAAAAATCACAAATAAATAAAAAGAAATAAAACTAAAAACAAAAAATTAGTAACTAATAGAAATGGAAGTTACTAAACAACCCATAATAAGACCTCAACCAATCACCTTACAAATAAATAGATTTAAATAATAATAAAAAACAACAAAAAATTATTTCCTAATGTTAAACTATGTATTTGTGGCATAAATTTTTAGTCAAAAACAAAGTAATGCCCAGTCAAAACAAAATTGAATAAATAATATCATTATAATAAGTGTTAATTTGAATCATATATTTAAACTAATTAATATTCATTATAGTTATTAAAACAAAAGTTTCTAATTATGTAATTTATTATTATTTTATTTTATTTTTTTAACTTTAACTTCATCTCATCATACTAGAATAACTAATCCCCATACATACATACATACATACATACATACATACATACATACATAAACTTTATTATTATAATTATAATATTATTATCATTATAATTCAAAGTCTCATAATTTACTTCATTTCTTTCTTTTTATATTAATAATTTATATTATAAAATAATCTATTTATTCTTTTTATATATAATTTTAGTTTTTTAATTTTTTTTATCAATATTTTGTTTAGTTAGTTTTGGTTATTTTATTTTTTTATCTAATCCACTTGAGAATATAAACTTTAAATCTCATAATCTACAAATATTTCATGAGAGAAAGATCACCAATTAAGCTTTTCTATAAACATTAATTTGAATTTTTTTTAATATATTTATGTTTAAATTAAATTAAAATATTCATAGTATGATATTAATTTTATTAAATATTATACTCTATATTTTTAGATTTTTAACTATTTATCATAACCAATAAAAAATACTCATAATTTTTAATTTCAAAACTTTTCATTATTTATTTATTTTTCACTAATAAAATATTGGTTATTTCATATAAGGAATATACTTATATTATCAATATTATCAACACAATCAACATATATCATGTCACTTAAAACACAAAATTATAAAATTTAAAACTTATTCATTTTTATTATACATATTTTCTTACTATATCTATCATCATTATTATGATTAATAACTTTCTTTTATTTATTTTTAATTTACAATAAAATTATATATTATTTTTTTAATTTACAGTAATATATATTTTTATTAAACATTTATTGTATATTTTATATTAACATGTTAGATATGACAAATCTCCATACAAATGAACCCACACAACTAAAAAAATAAATTATTTGCCAAAATATTCAAATAAATATTGTTTGACTTATATTCATTTGCATTTAGTTATTATTTTAATTAAAATTTAAAATAACCTTAAATTTTCTTATATTTATTTATCAAAAAATAATATGTTTTATATAAGTAATATGAATTTATTATAATTTTTGTTCTATTTGATAAAAAAAATTGTGTATTTTTTTCCTTAAATAAACTTAACATTAAAATTTATATTTATTATAATTTACATTCAATATTATGTTATTGTAAAATTTGAAATTAATTTCATATTACGTGATCACCAGTTTATATATATATATATATATATATATATATATATATATATATATATTCTTGTGTTGCAATTTTAGTTTTTAAAGAAATAATATAGCTAAGTTTTATATTTTATATAATATTTGTAAATTTATATTTATTAAATTATTGTTTTAAATAATTATATATTAAATTATGTGGATAAGAGTTTCCTATTAAATAGTGATAAATTAATTTTTATTTTATGATTATGAATAAAATATGTTGATATATTCTCGTCATCTCTTCTATATTATTGAATGAAATTTCTTATATTAATTATTTCCACACTTCTAAATTCATATTTATTTAATACAGTTATTAATTTACCCTGCAAATTATCAAATAATAAAAAGTATATATACATATATATATATATATATATATATATATATATATATATAAAATAAATAATAATACAAATTACCAAATAAACATTTATCAAACAACATAGGTCAACTTAAGTGGATTATGCGAAATTAACATTTAAGTCCGCAAATCTTAATTATGAGTATAGAAAGTACATTATGGAAAAGTGGCATAAAAAGTAAACAAATGTGGTTATTCTTTTTGTTAATTGTTTGGACTTTGTCATTAATGATAATCACTGTTTGGACAAAGACATTAATGATAAGCATTAGGTTTTAATTATTTGGTTATCATTTTAGTTAATTGTAGGTTTGTTTTAATTGTTTGGTTATCTTTTTCGTTAATTGTAGGTTTGTTTTAATTGTTTGGTTATCCTTTTCATTAATTGTTTGGAATAAGACATTAATGATAATCATTAAGTTTTAATGGTTTGGTTATCCTTTTCGTTAATTGTTTGGACTTTGTCATTAATGATAACCATTATTTGGACAAATACATTAATGATAACCATTAGGTTTTAATTATTTGGTTATCCTTTTAGTTAATTGTATATTTGTTTTAATTGTTCGGTTATCCTTTTCGTTAATTGTAGGTTTGTTTTAATTGTTTGGTTATTATGACAACTTAAGTGGATTATGCGAAATTAACATTAAATCTTCAAATCTTAATTATGAGTATAGAAACTACATTATGAAAAATTGGCATAAAAAGTAAACAAGTGTGAACTTAATCTTTATGTCTTATCTAAGAAAAACAAATTTATCAAATTAATTTAGTATATCACGAATAGATATAAAAATATAATTATAAGTTATACAACCACTTACTCTACACCCATAGGTGTTTATTTAGTGAGATAAGTATTAGCGCTAAGTTCCAAATACAAAGGTAGATTAGATTAATATAGAGAAAATAACAAATATTTTGGAAAATAGTAAAATAATTTTCTTTCTGAAAATTTCACAATTAAATTATATTAAAAAATATATGGCTTTTAAGTTTATGATTAAAATAAGAAGATTTTGTTGAGTCAAATATAATAATAATTTATATGCGTAAATGTTTTCAATATATTTAAATACAATTTTATAATTATATATAAATTAAATTGTATCGAATACGAATATATGGTACAAAGTAAATTGACAAGATACAATTTTGTAATTGTAAAAAATATATAAATTAAATTGTATCAAATACAAATATATTGTACAAAGTAAGTTGACACAATACAATTTTGTAAAAATTATAAATTAAATAGTATCAAATACGAGTATCTTGTACAAAGTCAGTTGTGAAAAGACAAAATTTCAATAAAGTTCCCATACAGCAAAAACCAGTATAACTGAATCTTGTTAAGTTTGGCTAAGACTTATTGCCATGTTTTTGAAGGAGTCCAAGGGACCGCACTAGTTTTTCAGGCAGCTGGGTGGCAAAATAGTCCCCAGAACCATTCCCACAGCATTGGCACACACTGAATTTACTTTATTCGCAGTCGTTGAAGTTATCTCAATATTTGTGAGAGTAATTCCTGTGCACGCAACTGTCTTGCTGCACGAAAAGTTCACAGCCACATTCGTCGATGACGTTCCCTGTATGTTTCTATACGTGACATCTTGTATTTGCACTGCCGATGGCTGCACACAACAACATAGACACACCGTATTATTGATACGAAATTTCAAAACCAATTTGTCTAGATATTATTGCAATATATCATAGTTTTTACCTCTATGCATTTAGTGGAGAACGCATGTCTGTAGGTGAAGTTTATATATATATATATATTCTCTATCAATAAATATATATTTTTTAAAACAATTATTTTTATATTACAATAAAATGAAACACAATTGGTTTTTTAGAAAATTTGTATTAACTTTGATGGTTGTAATTAGCGACGCTTAGGGTTATCGGGTCTCTGAAGTGGGTGAGATTTCCGAAAGTACCAAATTTCGTAATTACCAATTCTTTACCAGAGAGATGAAATTCTTTCTAGTTACCAATTACCAACCCAAATCAGAAATCAGAAATTTAACCTTTATTGTATGCGCTTAAACCAGTATTTTGGAATTAATGGTGATGGCAACATCGATCGCAACTAAACTCATATTTCAAGAACGGCTAGAACTAAACTCATATTTGATCCGAATTAATTAAGACGTATTCAGTCTATAGATTTTACTGGCGGATGTTGGGAAAATATGGAAATGCACAGAATGGTTAGCTGATCACCTGAATTTTACAAGGGGAAGCGGAATCGCAATAGTACTGATCAATGATAATCGGATTCCTAACATTATGAACAACTATGTCCTGAAATATGATATTTCGTGCATAGCCTGAACCGCCCTGTATATTTAAAAAAGTATGAATTCCGTGATAACCATGTTAGATAACTCAGATTAATATCCATTACGAACTGTAATGGATTGCAAAATTCAAGGGTTAATTTTTAGATGAATAGAAATAATTAAAGGAGGCATACACATGTTAAACCAACCTGCCAAGTCTTGATTCTGGCACCATTGGATGTCTCGATGAAAGTGATATTTTGGACGAGGATGTCGTCAATTTCTGCTTTTTCTCCATTCTCTCCGAGGCTTCCAATGCTGCCAAAAACAAGAAGTACAATCGAGATTTCATCCTTACTGTCTATTTTAGATTTCATCTTTATGGTCTATTTTGATTGTATTTTCTGCAGGATACTCATCTCACCTGATACCATGGCCTGGGCCACAATTTATGTTTTTGACATTAATATTAGATGAACCTGACGAAATGGAAATGCAATCATCCCCTGGTATACAGTATTGAAAATGATAGTTAGCCGAACCTTTTATGTATATTATGTGTTTGCCAAGATGAACCTTAACTAACTGAAATTAAGATTTTCACTTATAGCAGCGGTTCTAAGATCGATATAAGCTACATGGATATTTACTATTATTAAGCAAATAGATCTGTGCTACATTAGAATAGGTGAATAAACAAATTAAGGCAAACCTGTGAAATTACTAACTTCTAACCTGTCCGAATGACACAGCTGTCAATTTGGGCATTCTGCACTCTTTGTATATGAATGCCATCAGTGTTTGGGCTTTCTTCAGGGGCTTGTATATGCAAGCCGCTTAATTGGATATCAGAGGAGTCCACGACTACGAGGTGCATTTGTTGACTATTGACAAATTGCAAATTTCTTATCAAAACATTCGAACATCCAGTGATAGTCATTGCCTGTAAGGCCAACCCAAAAACCAAACCACTGCTTGAGCACAGCCTCTTCCATTTACAATTCATAAAAATATTTAAAAAACTGTTTATAACGTTGCGTCTTTCTTCAAGCAAATAAACAAGGTAATCAAGTTAAGGTTGCAGGCTGGAAACAAACCGGGGGAGCCGCATCCAAGCAATCCTGCACACGAGAAATTTGCGGTGATTAATATAAATTGAACGAGACGGTTCATTCTACTAATTTGTTGTTTAATGGTAAATGTTGGGTGGGGAAAGACTGTGTGGATGATGCTTGTGAAGAGGCTCCACGTGGAATCTGGTAGAGTCGGAGGTTGATATTAAATGGTGGAGGAGATGAAGGAATATTAGAGTGGTGAGGAGATTGCGACAGGATTTTCAATGGCGGCTGAGCTGGAGGATGAGAGCGGCGTAGGAAAATGTCAGTGCCATGTGTGCATCGTAAACCCTTTGTACACAACGGTGAGGTGAAACAGAACACTTACCTGTTGTTTGTGCACTTTGCAGGATTTAGACCACCAATCCTGGCCTTGACCATCAATCACGCCACCACCTTCTATGGTCAACCCAGATATACCAGAAAATCGAAGCCATAGACCAAGTTCACTGCTATTCCAGGCAGATTGTTGATTGGGTGCAATTATTGTTCCCGTAATCTGGAAATTTACGATTTCAGCCAACAATTTATTTACGATTTCAGCCAACAATTTAACATGGACGATTTCAGCCAACAATTTAACATGGAATTTTCTTGATAGTCTGGATCTATTATCCAAAAATACGTACAATTCAATATCCAATTTTCTTACCTCCACTGAAATATGAGACTTGCAAGGACCAAGAAAGATCACTGGCTTGACTAGAAATTTCTTTCCCATTGGTACTTGCAACACTGCGTTGGAAGATGCCATGCAGGCTGCTTCCCATGCTTCTTTGAATGCCTATAAATCACAAATGAGAATTACATTGAAGATTATAGTGAAAGGTATGCAAAGGAACATATATATTTTCTGGACGGTTAGAAGAAAGAAAAACCTATTCCCACTGCAAAAATACCGCAGTGAGTTGAAGGGGAAGGCATGCTCAGTGCATCAAACTTTGCAGAAGTATCAAAAGAATATTGAACATATATAATAATTGATGAAAAGGTAGTCACCGTCCGATCATCATTTAGACCGCTGCCATGTGCACCGTAGTCTATGACATTGAAGATCTGGGAAGCGCTGGAATCACTTTTGCTCAGTACCTTTCTATGAGTAGCCCAACTTGAATCCACCATTAACAGGGCCATAATAGCAAAAACTGAAGCGAATGTAGTCTGCACATAATTTATTGGTTAAAAACGACTCGTAATTTTTTCACGCACAGAAAATTAGAAATCACAAACATTGTTTGCAAGGAATTACCACCGATGTGAAATCCATCGCGATAGTTTGGAGGTCGAACCGTCCTTGTGGCCGATAGGTGCTCGAAACTTGTTTCATGGAAGGTAGAAGAGCGGGGATTTTATAGTGCCAGAAACTTCTTTCTGGTTTGCTTTTTCTTCACCTTGATAGACTCGGGTTGGTCCATTTCATTTTTTCAAAACGCACTGTGGCCATAAAAATTGACTTAACTGTCAGTGGGCATTGAGGAAACTCGTGCTGCTGTAGCATATTCAAATTCCATAGTTTGATGGTTATTGACTTTTCGGAGCCTTCATATTTGATTTAATCAATATTCCACGCCAACTGAATAATAAGAACGCCTAGTCAGCAGACGTTTTCGCCTAGTCAGCTGAATGATGAAATTAAGCTACTACAAATGGTAAAATGATGATATCCCAGAGTCGTAGTACTCCCCCCACATTATTCGTGGCTGCTGTCTGATGTGTATATGGATTGATGGAGGTATTTTCCGAACATTCTCATTTCATTTCCGCTTCTTACGGAGAGACTGAAATGAGTCACTCTCTTTGACCTAGTCCGGTGATGGGCCGTAGATTGCGTTTCACAAGTCTTCATGGAATGGTGCCTAGTTGTTATCTTCATGTCTATATCTGCGATGCGCTACTTCTTTCGAATTCTTTCTACAACGGTGTACCTAGATGTGATCTTGGTGTATGGATGGTTGGTCTCTGACCTGTGAAAATTAAATCGAATGCCGTGACTTTATTGGGGTTGAAATATGGTTGATATTGTAATAAAATGTATTTTTTACCTGGGTAGCGTTCTTGCATTTATGTGCGGTAATTATATTTTATGTGTAATTATATATTCGATGGTTAGGATTATTGGTCATTGTTAGATAGAATTAGTTTGTAGAAGGCGGTTTAGATCTAGTTAAATGTGAAAGATTCTTTTCAACTAGTTATTTCTAGATAAATTATTGGGCGGTGAGATATTTTTTTTCACATGATTGATTGTGTGTTTAAGATAGTTGCTCATCTTATAGTGTATTTATATTTGTATTATTACATTTCTTAACAGAAAGTGCTCAAGAAAAAATTGTTTAATAATGTCTATTTTCTAGTATTTTTACATGTTACCAGAAAAGGTCTACTGGCCACTCCCTCATGACTAGGCCCATGGAAACAGAAAATTAACAATAGATATGTTTGTTGTGAGCATTAGAATAAGTTGTTTTTCCACCATTTGAGCATTGGCTACATTTGCTGCTAAGAGGAGTTAAGAGATTTGTAAAGAGCTTGGCTATACAATCAAAGCATGCTATGTTGTAGGATAGGGACACTTAGAAATGGAAAAAAAATATGAGAAGGGTTGTAGGTCACTGGTGAGACAATGACCCACTTAGGAGACTACACCACTCAACACTCACTTGCATTGACGAGGCCAACAAACTCTTACATATATAGGATTATGTTATGAGTGAACAAATTCCTAAATATATAGGATCTGCTAATTGATCAAAGATTAATTATGAAAAATATGCTAACAACACATAGCAAGTTTTAATTATAGGAGAATCTTTTAGATTTCTCCATTATTCCAACTCTCCCCATTCATTGAGAATTGTGTTTTCCACCTGTCTTGTCCCACCATTACTCTAAAGTTTGATATTTTGTTTTAATAGTATTGATACTACCATACATTGGTCCTTTTTTAAATCTTTTAAGTAACTCCCTAGTATATTTACTTTGTGTAGCCAATATTTATGCACATTTTCTCCATATCTCAAGACCTAAGAAATAATGCAATCCACCAATGTCTTTCATTTCAAACTCCTATGAGAATTGTCCTTTAACTTCATCAATCAACTTAGAAACATTGCTTGTTATAATAATATTATCAACATACATAGAAATCATAATGAAATTTTCTCTCTCTCTCTCTCTCTCTCTCTCTCTCTCTCTCTATATATATATATATATATATATATATATATATATATATGTATGTATATATGTATATATGTATATATATGGGTCACTTTTTCTTCTATGAAGAAATAAATAATCAATCTTCACATACTATGATCTTGGTGCCTATTTTAAGCCATATAATGCTTTCTTTAACTTGCACACAAGGTCCTTTTGACCCTTTTTAACAAACCCTTTTGGATGAACAAGGTATACTTCTTCTTTTAGTTCCCCATTCAAGAATACAAACATCTAGCTAATGTAGTTTCCATTTATGTTTTGTATCTAAAGCATTCATCAATCTAATTATATTTAACGTAGCTACAAATGTAAAAGATTCATCATAATTAATTCCCTCTTTTTGTGAGTATCTTTTTGCAACTAACCTAATTTTAAGTTTATATATACTTCCATCAGCTTTAAATTTAGGTTTGAATACCAATTTGGATCCTATGGGTAGTTTATTTTAAGGAAATTTCATCAAACCTCAAGTATTGTTCTTCATTATACGCTCATATTCTCCATTCATTTCATCTTGCCACTTTTTATGCTCATTATCTTCTTCTAAATTCAAAGGTTCTATGACATTTATAACTTTAGTCAGTAAGCCATAATATTTAAATCTTACTGGTGGTTGTGTTTGATGACATGACCTTCTTGGTAGTTCATTTATTTAATCTCTTCTCTTGTTTCATGGTGAAACATCTCTTCCTCTTGACTGCATTTTGGTTGCTAGAGGTGTCCATCTCACTAGATTCTTCCTCTCTCTATTCGTGCTTATCATCTGCTTCCTCTTTGACATCATCATTCTTATCGCCTTCATCTAAAAGCACATGAAATAATACATATATGCTCGAAAAATATTTATGTGTGCAAGGATCAAACAACTTATATGCTTTATGATAAAATAGTAATGTATGAAAATACACTTGATAGATTTTGCAACAAGCTTCCTCTTATCTTCTTTCAGAACATGAGAAAATGCTTTTCTTTCGAAGATTCCCAAATAAATTACTAATGATTTATAAACATAAAGTTCTTGAAAAGGAGCCTTTCGATCTAAGATTTTAGTTCGACTTCTAATTTTGAAGTAAACACAGTGAAACATCTTCGACCTAGAAAGAATTAGTAAGATTATTACCTTTTAACATGCTCCATGAACATTTTACCAAGCTTCTACTCTTCCTTTTAACTACTACATTATGATATGGAGTATATGGTCATCTGTATTGTTGTACAATTTCATGGGAATTCCAGTACTTGATAAATTCATTTGAAATATATTCTCCCCCCAGATTTGATCAGAAGATCTTGATGTATTTTCTTGTTTTCTTTTCAACAAGATTGTTGAACTCCTTAAAGTATTCAAATACATAATTTTTCTTTATTATGATGTATATTTAGTAAAATAATCAATAAAGATGAAGAAGTAATATGCTCCACCTAATAATCTGGTTTGCAAAGGACCACATACATATGTATGGCCAAGTTCTAGAACATATCTTTTCCTTTTATCAATATGAGTAAGGAACTCTTCCTTATTTATCTTCCCTAATGTGCACCCTTCACATGTAGAATATGCATTCTTAAGTATTGGAAGCACTTCTACAATTCCTCATTTTTGATGTAGTAATAGATCATAATAAATAATGTGGACATGTCTTTGATGCTAAACAGTTTTTGTTGTCATTGTCGTGAGTGCCAATTCTTGATGACTTTTGGTTGTCACATTGAGCTTAATAAACCTCCAATTCAAATTCCCATTGCAATGAGCTTGAATAGATCCTACATGTATTTCATTACATAATTTGAACTTACAAATTCTAATTTCAAACCCTGATATGTTATAGTATAGACTATGTTAATTTTACTTAACAATGGTATGTTCTATGCTTAGCACAATTTACTTCATTGTTCCTTTAGCATCTCAAGAACAATTTCCAATTATTTCCAGTAGCACTCACATTATTCATTAATCACATTGATAGTAAATGTAGATAGAACATAAAATCAAATGCAAAAGACAAGCTAAGACAAGGTAACATCAGATTTGGTGGATGCGAGGGAAAAACCCCAATGTGGGGAAAACCTTTAATAAATTCTTCTTATTATTAAATAAAAATTTCAGAAGAGAGAGAGAGTAGAAAAGTCAAATTGACTTGCCCAATACAAAGTCAAAACAACCCTATAAATTTTTGTAGTCAACTACAGTCAAACCTCAGCCCTAATCAGAAAGCTAATGCTAGTCAAAATAATAGTCAAACACCTCCTTCGAATCTCGATCAAAGGAAGTCAAACTCAACCTCCAATAGTTGTCAAATTCAATGCAAAATATTCATAAATTTTTTAGTCAAGCTCAGTCAACTTTGTGGTCAAATAGGCCTAGAGTGAGCACCAATCAAACAACCCAAAAAACCTCAATTTCTATTCCAGTCAATGCTGCCTAAGAAGATCGAAATTCTGCCCTAGAAACCACAGTCAAAACTAATCAACATCGCCTCAGTCAATGTTGGTCAAACTGTCTCAAATTCTGCAATTTAGCCCAAAAAACGCTGACCTTCTTGCCACACATGTGAGAGAGAGAGAAAGGTTGCCCAATAGTTGTACGAACCAATCTGATGAAGAGAGAGAAGAATGTGTGAGTGATGGATGTCCAAATAAGGTGTGAGGTCCCTTGAATTTAAACACTTTATTGTTGATGAAGAGACAAATCCATTGGGCTTCTTGAGACTACATAATGATGAAGTCGACCTTGTAAATTTGCATATTAGTGGGCATAAATTGAAAATCACACTTCTGCTTGTCCAAGTGAGATAACCTTTATATCAATCTTAGACCTCTCGAAAAGAGGAATCCAATGCAATCAACATCTCCATCAACTAAGCTATCCCAAGGTGGAATTTGATCCTAGTTGCCAATTTTTAACACTCCCTCTCAACTAGGGAGAATTGCACTTTTCAATCCATCTGTCATCATCATGTCATCTTGTTGTCATGTACTATATTTGTCATCTCATCTCTTCTTTGTTCAACCATGAATTAATAATGAAGAAGAATCGATCAAGAGTGAGTTACAAGACCTTACCACTATCCACTGACAAAAGTTAGTGCAGAGTTAGAACCTCAAATGATCCCAGATCAAGTTCTTGAACACCATGCATCTTATAAATAGGGAGTACAACAGTACATGATTTATCAATCGGTAGTGCTATTGTCCCTATCCATGTTTCCCAACTCATTGGCTAGATGAGAGGTACTTCTGATGAATCTCGAACTACATGGGTAGGATGTATGCTGGGGAATTAGCAAGAGAAGTTGAAGCACTCATCCTATTCATATGTCAATCATAAGGGAATGTGAACCACTCATCATACATGCATGTGTCTAGTAGGGGAAGGTGAACCACTCACCCTACACACATGTCACCATGGGGTATCACAGGCGAAGGTGAACCACTCACCTTGTACACAACGCACCACATAGGGGAAGGTGAAACACTCACCCTATGGCCTCTCGTTGCTCCAAGAAGTACCCCAAGCCCCTAGGAACTCCCAGAGCTCAATGTCCAACTCAAGAGGGACCCTCATGGGAGGGTCTTTCCATGACTCCAAGTCTCTCTTGGAAGGTTGATAATTTGACCTTCCCCAAGGGATTCATGAGGATATATGTGACCATCTCATCAGTCCTGATGTGTTGGAGCCTTATTGCTCCCTATTGTACCATATCCTAAATAAAGTGGTACCTCATATTAATGTGCTTGGAGCCATCGTAGAACAAAAACTTTCTGGAAGGTGAATCCCACTCTAGTTGTTGTAGAATATCATGGGGGTATCTAACACATGATTAAATAACTCATTAAAGAGCTTCCTAAACCGAACAACTTCAAAATAGTCCATACTAGCTGCAATTTATTCGGCCTTGATAGTTCTTAGTGCAACCGATTTATGCTTCCTACTCATCCAAGAAATTGAAGCAAACGCTAATGAGAAGAAACATCCAGATGTGTTCTTCTGATCCAGCACACTGCCATCCTAGTCACCATTTGTGTATCCATACAACCTTAAATTCCTCGTAGTGTATCTCAGTCCATAATAGATTATGCCCTGGAGATACCTCAAGAGAATCTTAGCAACAATCCAATGTATGTGACGAGGCGCGACCATAAATTGACTCAACATGTTCATAGTGAAGCATATGTCAGGACGAGAGTTTACCAAGAACATTAGGGCCCCCACAAGTGCTCTATATTTGGAAGGGTTCACCAATTCAGGTGCAACAAAACTTCCACATAGCTTCTTAAAGTTGAGTTCCATCAAAGTAAACACAGACTTGCAATCCACCATCCCAGACCTCTCAAGCAGCTTCACAATGCGTTTTCCTTGAGAAAGGAAAATATTACCTAGATTTTTCCAGAACTCCAATACTTGGAAGTAGTGCATCAATCATAGTATTTCATCTCAAAGTTGGAAGCCAACTCCATCTTGCATTGATAAATGAGAGGGTATGCACCTATCAAAAAGATATCATCCACATAAAGGACAAAAATGAGAGGCCTATCATTCTCAACCTTTAAACATAGGTTAGGGTCAGGATCGCTCCTTGTAAATCACAACTTCATAAGATAACTATCAATCCTCTCATACAAGGCCCTAAGGGTTTGCTTCAACCCATAGAGGGCTTTGTTCAACCTGGATACATGTGTCCTTTGATCCTATACTTCGAACCCCATAGGTTGTTCCAAGTAGACTTTCTCCTTAAGCAATCCATTTAAGAAATAAGTCTTAACATCAATTTGGTGTAGGCTCCATCCTTGAGAAGAAGCAAGAGCTATAATTGAATGGATAGTGGTATATCGAGTAACTGGTGCAAATATCTCATCACAGTCCACCCGCTGCTTTTGAGAGAAGCCTCTAGCAATGAACCTTGCCTTGAATTTTTTGGCACTTTCATCAAGACCATGCTTGATTTTGTAAAGCCATTTAGAGGTGACCATAGATTTGTCCTCGGGTCTAAGAACCACATTCCATACATCATTCTTCATGATGGATTTATACTCTTCAATTGCATCCTTCCATACTTGATGTTTCATTGATTCTTCGAATGTAAAAGGATACTATTAAACAATGGTACTCATTGTAGCAAGGTATCCTTAATACCTGGTGAGCTTCTTACTTTCACGAAATGTCCCTCTTGGATCAATATGATTCTTAGCATATTCGAGTGTGTCTTTGAGCCACAACAGTCTTTTCCTTGAGGTAGAAGAATCACTAGGAGGTGGATCAATGGAATCCATTAGACCGTCAACATCAGACATATGCTCATTTGATGAAGGTTATTCCTTCTTTCCTGTAGCATCATCATTTTCTTCTCCTGGAATGGGGTGATCTCTGGATTTCCCAAGAGCAGTGTCTTCATCGAATGTAACATCATGGCTTACTTCCACATCTCATTGACCAGGCACATAGATTCTATATGCCTTTGAGTTTTGACTAAAGCCCACAAAAGTCCTTTTCTTCCTGCATTCTCCCAACTTGTTTCTCTTCTCTTTAGGCACATGAAAATATAAGGGACAACCAAATATTCTAGTATAAGGGACAACCAAATCTAATTCTTGATGTGGAAACCTATTCTAAACATATACAATGGTATTTCCAGCTTCTCCCAATAAGAAATTTGGTATACCTATTTCATGAAGCATGGCACAAGTGGCTTCCATGATTGTTCGATTATTTCTTTCAACAACTCCATTTTGCTCGAGAGTGTATCCAACAGTTGTATCCCTCTTAGTGTCATCTTCTCTACAATAGTCATTGAATTCATTTGATTCATATTTAGTCCCATTGTCGGCCCTCAATATTTTGATCTTCTTCTGTGTTTGATTCTCCACCAAGGCTTTGAAATCATAAAACCAATTGAATAATTCATCTTTCTTCTTCAAGAAACAGATCCATGTTTTTTGAGAGAAGTCATCCACAAAAATAGCATAATATAAGTATCCTCTGAATGATTTTATGGGAAACATAACATATTTTTTGGAATGGATGAGTTGACGAATATCAGAAGTTTTACTTTCGATTGAGGGGAATGGTCCCCTTGTAAGTTTCCAAGTTGCACAAACTTGACAAGCACCTTCATGATTCATGTTGAAATCGGGCATATCTCTAACCATATTCCTTACCCCAGGTAAGGATTTGTAATGAAGGTAGGAAAATATCCAATGCCACAATTAATATTGAAGAGAAGTGTCACAAGACATGGCTCCCAAATGACTTCCTCCAACTTGATAAATACCATCAACCCTAAATACAAGTGTAAATGTATATTTAGGGTTTCTTTTCCAAAGACATACCTTTCCATCAATGAATGATACCTTGAAGCCTACAACCTTCCATTGAAGAAATAGATATCAAGTTCTTCTTCAAATCAGGCACATACAATAATTCTTGTAGATGGATGGTTTGACTTTGATTCAAGTGAAGAGTGACAACACCTATTCCTTTCACAAGAGAGGTGGCACTATCTCCAAGTATGATTTTCAAGTTAATATTATTTTTAACCCAATTCGAGAGGGCCTCTTTGTACCCAGTGAAGTGCCTTGAGTCTCCACTATCAATCATCCAATGATCCAATGTATCCAGAGGAGAGGCAGAAGATAAAGTGGAAATAAGACAAAATTCATTTTTTTCTAGAACATTACTTTCCTCATACCTGAAATTTCTTGATGTTTTGGTAGGACAACTATTTCCATATCGAGCAGCAAGAGCATTCCTCTTCCCTTTTTTATTGAACTTGTTATTCCTTTGATTTCCATTTCCTTGTAGTTGTTGTAATTGTTGTTTTCATCATCCCTTGGAGTATACTTCTTGTGAGGACTCTCTCTAGCATTGTGGCCAAACTTGTTGCAATTGAAGAATCTTCCTTTTCTTCCTTCTTTGAATCCCGACTTAAATACTTGACCTTGTCTTCTTGGACTAGAATTATTCTTTATTTTAGTATGAACAAAGAAATAAGTAGGATTCTTTCCATTTGAGGGCTTATCTCTTTCCGTCATCCTTATTTTCTCTGGAGTGAATCTAGCCAATAATTCATTAAAACCCAGAATCATGTCATTGTTGAGGATGGTTATGTTAAACACATCCCATTCTCTCATAAGACCTAGAAGTATAATAAGAGTGATTCTCACCAACAACTTCTCCAATATATAGGAGATCATTCTTGATTTCAGTAATAATCATGAAGTAGGATTGAATGGACTCTCCTCTATCCATCTTGATGTGTTTCAACTTGTTCTTGAGAAAGAGGACTTGATTTTCTATGTTTACTTTGAACATCCTAACTAGATTGTCATACATATCCTTAGATGTTTCCAGAAATATAGGCAACCAACGACTTGTGAATGGAATCTACAATGATTTTCTTAGCTTTGACCTCACCTTTCTCGTATAGTTTTTTTGCAGTGGTGAGTGCATTTGATGGAGGCTCCACCACTCTTCCCTTTATATAGTTACAGAACATTCATTGTCTTCGAAAATCAAATCCACAAACATCTTCCATGCATGATAGTCAAATTGGTCCTTAAGTTTGTCCTCGGATTTGAAGTATGATGTAGTCGCCCTTAACGCAAGCTCAAAATTCTTGTCCAACAACCTTCCTTAGTGATTTCTTTTCTCACTCTTTCTTGGGTTTTTTCTTCACTTGGGCTCTAATTCCATGTTACTTTTAGTTAACAATGGTATGTTCTATGCTTAGTACAATTTACTCTAATTTTCCTTTAGTAGCCCAATAACGATTTCCAATAGCAATCACATTGATAGTAAATGAAAATAGAACATTAAAAAAAATGTAGAAGACAAGCCAAGACAAGAGAACACCAGATTTGGCAGATGCAAGGGAAAAAACCCAATGTGGGGAAAACTCTTTGATCGATTCTTCTTATTATTAAATCAAAGGTTTAGCAGAGTGAGAGTAGAACCCTGTAAATTTCTGTAAAAATGTTAATAGATCGTTTCCAGATAGTGATAATAGAACTAAGGGGATGTTCAGTCTAATGCATTCAGATGTATGTCGACCAATGACCACTACCTCCTTAGGTGTCCACTTGTAGTATGTAACATTCATTGATGATTTCTCCCAAAATACTTGGATCTACTTTATGAAAACTAAGGATGGAATCTTCAACAAGTTCTAGGAATTTTAAGCATAAGCCTAGAGAACTTGACAAGAAGGAGAATCAAAGTCCTAATATCATATAATGGAGGAGAGTACCCATATAGAGACTTTATGAGGATATCTGAGATCCGCGATCAACTACAAGATCTGAGAGAAGTTATGTCTGATAGTGAACAAGGAGTAACCATGCAAATATGTCCTAATTCAAGGCCTAAGCCCAGTTGGAGAATTCATCTCATGAAGGAAAGAACTCTACAAGCTAAAGATGTCTAGGGAAGATGGAATAACCCCATTCTTTATGATGATATCTAAGATCTGTGATCAACTACAAGATCTGAGAGAAGTTATGTCTGATAGTGAACAAGGAACGGGGATCAGGAGGGCACTCAACAAAATGGAGTAGTAGAAAAAACAGAACATGAGAATTGTATAAGCAGTGAAGGTGATGATTCATGATCTAGACATTTGGATGTTCTTATGGGCATAATATTACAACAAAATTGTTTATGTTCAAAACCAAATTCTTCGCTAAATATTAGAGGGAAAGACACCTGAGGAATCATTCACTAGAATAAAACCTCATGTCATTCATTTAAGAATCTTTGGTTGTCCAATATACGTTCATGTTTTGAAATAGGAGAGAAAGAAGTTGTAACCTTCTAGAAAGAAATGTATCTTTATATAATACAGTGCAGCTTCAAAGGCATATTGGATGTACATTTCAGAAATATGCCAAATTGAAGTTAGTCAAGATGTTACCTTTGATGAAGAAGTAGCCCTCAAGAAGTTTAGAGAGTATCACATGGAAATTTATGATGAAGAACATGAGGCTACAAAGAATGCACATATAGGTCCTTCTCAAAAAATAATTCATTCTTCATAATATCAGGGGGAGTCAACATAAGCATCATAACCACCAAAGCCTATGAGAGAGACTCTTGTAACCAGAGAAAGACTAGAATGGCTTTTTGATAATCTATAAGTTTTATAAGGACATGTAGCCCCTAAAGGTACATTCATAGAAAGTAAACAACCTCAAATATACATAGACGATACGGAACTAATAAACCACATGATTGATTTTGAGCCCTCTAGTTATGAAGAAGCACCAGAGAAGTAAGTTTGGAAATATGCCATGATAGAAGAATATCAGTCCATCATGAAGAATGATGTATGAGAGATAGTTATGAGGCCAAAGAAGACACAAGTGGTGACCTCAAAATGGATCTATAAGATCAAACATGCAACAAATGGCAGTATTAAAAATTATTATTTTCATTCCTTCGACTATAAATATCTTCCTCTAGGCTATTATAAGGGAAATTTTAATCTAGATTATTTTTCCTATAAAATATAAATTCTATATGTACAAAATGACAAATTATAATCTAATTTATCTTAGATTTAATGTCAAAGATTTCGATACAAATTCACTTATTGAGTGAGTCTATCATATGAAGTTGAGTGTAAGGAGAAGCATTATTTTTTATATAACATGTTATTCCTCCAACCCCTCGACAAGATAATTTCTTATTCCTTGTTCACCATAAGGCAAATCCATCTATGTGAGGGACCTTAGACTAATCATACTTCCATGCTCCAACAAGAAAATAAATATCTGTTTCACTCAATATCAAACTTAACATAGGACCTTTACACCATGGGAAGTCATAATGTTCCAGAATCAGATCCACAATATTCCCAACTACTATTTATTACTTTCATTTTTGTCTTTATCGCTAACAATAACATTCCTATTTATAACAATTTTCCATTTTCCTTCCTTCCTTCCTTCCTTTACCTTTCGAACATCCTTCCTTAATTTAGCTTGGTCTGATGGAATGAGGTCCTCATTTATAAAGAATATTGTCACTCCTAAGATTGTAAATTTACTGAGTATTTCGAATTTATGATCAATATATATTACCTTGACATGAATTAATCTATTTGTGTGCTTGAGTATGTTTCCCAACCTTATTACTTCTATGCGATAATATTTTTCAATTTGTAGCTTATTTTTTAATTTAGCTATTACTAATGTTATTGTGCCCTAATCTTTCTACTCTTTTGCGCTAGGAATTACAAAATTCAAGGATTTTTCATTATGCTCATCATCTAGCTCAATTATATTGTTCATTTCCTAAATAATGGGTTTTATGTCTAATTTGTTTTCCAGGCTACTTAGTGTGAAATTATTATTTAGTTTTTTTATTTTGCATCATTAATGAAAGGTCATTTCTCCTAGTATTTCTATGAGTATTATGATGGATTATATGTGTTTATATGGATGTGATTTCATTGATAATTTGTCCCTATTATGTTGGTTATGTATATGTTTTATGAATGTTTCTACTTGTAATTGAATGATCAATGTATCTATTACCTAATGGATGGAATGGAAGTTAAAGTGACAAGGAAACAATGTTTCATGGAGAATCTCAGATAAGTATGAGACCCATATCCTCAAATATTTTATTTACACCTATAGGTTACATATTTACTAAGTGTTTGAAGAAATGCCTATCATGCCTAGTAGGGGTCCAGTAAAGGTCTTAAACAAGTATTTTCTTTAATATTGTCATTTCCATGTTATTTTATTGTTATGAAGAGATGATTCAATTATGAGAATTTAAATGGGCTCTAGGCATGAAAAAGTCGCTTAAATCCCAAGGTCACTGGCATAGCACTGACAAATTTAGTCTCTGGTCACTGGCAGACAAGCCTGTGAGAGCAACTCTGGGTTTCTAGATGACGTCATGCCTATAACTTGAGAGAGACTAAGGCTTATGTTCTCCAAAAGTTTAGTGGGACCCAAGGGAAAGTTGTATAAAGTATTGGATTGGTTCCCGAGGGTCCTATGGATGATGTTGAATTTTTGTATGGTGTGTTTCTGTTAGTTCCACTTTGTTAACGTGACTTAGGAGGTCGAATCATATCATAGTGGCCGCTCGTCACATATTTACCCTGGCTAGCTGGTTTCTTGGGTAGGTGTGGGAGAAGGGTTTTACAAGGATACTTTTTGCAGAAATAACTGAGAAAGATAATAGTCCTAATGAGGAAGATGAGTTGGAGGAAAGACATGACAAGAGGAAGCCAAGGGAAGCTAGAAGTAGTAACCATGCAAAGATGTCCTAATTCAAGGCCTAAGACCAGTTGGAGAATTCATCTCATGAAGGAAAGAACTCTACAAGCTAAAGATGTCTAGGGAAGATGGAATAACCCCATTTTTTATGAGGATATCTGAGATCCATGATCAACTACAAGATCTGAGAGAAGTTATGTCTGATAGTGAAATGACTACATTTGTATTAAATGTGACTACTAGAGGAGTGGGGTAACTTTACTTCATGTATTTATGGGAAGAAAGAAGCTACTGCATTCCAAGATCTATGGCCACTATGCAAGATTGAAAAATCTAGACTAAAGGCCAAATTTGAAGTGGGAGCAGGTGAGAAAAATCAAGATTATGTTGCAATGACAAGAATAAAGGGACAATTTGGAAAGTTTGGTCCTCAGTAAATGAAAAAGAAAATGTTTAAAATCCAATGCTATGGATGTCAAGAATATCTAGACTACAAAAAAGATTGTCCTAATATCAAGAAGGACAATAAAAAAAGAGGAAGAGAAGAAGCCCATATCACCGAAAAAGTGGAAGAGGTTGAAAAGAAGAAATCCAAGAATGAGGAAGTACGAGATATCTATTATGATTGAGATAGTCTTCCTCACATAATTTCTTGTCAAGTTACAAAGTATTCTATTATAAGATATGGCTATCATTATTCACTAAATGATGGGATGCATCAAGGCATCATAGAAGCATTGAAAGCAAGAGCTCGAGACATCATCATAAAGAAGCATGAAATATGGTTAGAATATATGGAAGTCAAGGATATATGCCTTGGGAATCTCATTGGAAACATAAATTGAAAGATCATCTAGTACATGTTTTATCATACATATGTCAAAAGGAAACATCTCCTGATGGGGATACTTTAGATCCTCAAGATTCTCTAATGGAATATTCATTGAAAGGTTCACTGATCATAAGGAGAAGAAATTTTTTCATCAAGAACACGAAACTTGTAGAATTCATGGCATAATAACAGAAAAGTGGATCAGATCAAGGGATTGAAGCTATTCCAATCAAGGAAGTTGTTGCAGGAAATCTAGATGACCCAAAGGAAAATTGAGTTATGTTTGCTTGCATTTGATATTATGGAGGTCATGTCATATGGTTGCACATATCATGAACCAATTATATATCTTAAGAGAATGATCAAAATAAAGGATCTCCTCCCTTAAAGGGATGCAGGAATGCATGGATCACACATTCACTAGGTGAAATCAATATAATATGTCCTCATATTCAGTATGAGGTGGCTGACTACAATTGAGGAACTCTGATTGGAAGCTCCCGAGAATGTGGTGTGTGAAGAAAGGAGGGAATAGATCATGGAATATGAAACCATGGTAAAGGAAATCAAAATCCGAAATAACAAGAAAAAATTACTAGGATATCTCCATGGAAGATATGAAGACTCTAATGGAGTATGAAAAAGAAAGAGGCCCTTGACAATATATATATATCTTTGGGATATGTGTCGATACATATGCAGGATGCTGATGCAAATTAGAAGATTTCATGATGAAATACCATCAAAAAGGTAATATTTATTTTAATGTTCATTCCTTTATTGATGAATATCTGGATGGGTATATGCAGGGCAGTCAAGGGAATATCTATTGATGTCTTCCACCTCCAATGCACATGTATTAGGATGAAAGATCCTTAAGTAAACATGGAATGAAGAAAGAAACATGGCATAAAGGAAGGCCATATATGGACTAACGGATCACTTTCTGATGATGACATGGCTGGCTCATGGATGAAATTTGAAAGTGATGGATGGTCGATTCCCTATGTAGAAGTCCCAAACATGAAGACTCCTAGATAATGAAAATAAGTTCATGACATTGTGAGGAGGAGTTCTTCAAGCAGTTGGTTGTCCCATCATCTGCACCTAAGGAGCTCTTAATGATCCAGGTGGATATTGGTGGCCGCCAGCCAATTCCACTTGGACCCACACCATTGCTTCTTTTAGTTTTTCAGTTTCCTTAATTGTAGCACAGTTTACTATTTTTAGCACTTTTTAGGGTCCTAAACTACCAGAGCCGTTTTGAGGCCCTAAACGATGTTTTTTTGGAAATCTACCGCTAGCAATTTTATATCTAAAATCATCTTTTCCGTCGTAGTCCTCGAAGAGTTCTTTACAATGGGTTATCATGCACATCAAATGGAGATAATATGACCAAGTCACAACCTCGAGAAGTTGGTTGTCCAACTCACCCCAACGAGGCCCATAAACTCTTGGTGTTACATCTCCTAGGGTTAGGGTTTTGGTTGTTTAGGGTTTGCTCTTATTGTTCAATAATAAAAAGGCCCTTGAGCCTCATTGTAAGGTAGTTTAGAGGTATGTAGCCGCCACATCTCTTCTCAGAGATAAGCTACGATCGCCCTAGCTAGTTTATTTCCATTTCTGTTTGTAAACATATTTTAGTATTTTACATTAATGAAGTGAAGTATTATTTCCATTGCATCTCTGTGTTTATGGTTATCTCTGTAATTTTTTGCGCTCTTGTTTAAATCCGGATTAGTTGTATCGAAGCAGTCTATTTGTTTTTCTCTGCTTTTCTTTGCATGTCCCCGATGAGGTCAAGATATAAGGATTTACGACTTGAACTAGTCGAACCTTTGTAAGACCAGCCTCGCAAATCCCGATGGCCTCCCATGGCAAATGAAAAGAAAGATGAGAGGGCAAGAGATCCTATCAAAATATTGCTCGAAGAATCCCTCGAGCAACAAGGAACACGATGATGGACAACTTTGCCCAGATCTTTCAGCGACTACTCAGGGGCGACGCATTGGCTTCCAACAGCTACTTTGGAAATGTCACATCATTTAAGGTACAAGTTAATTTTGAAATCCCAATATTTGAGGGTTAGATAGGCGTAGATGTCGTCGATAAATGGTTAAATCTGCTAGAGGGTTATTTTTCTCTTCATGATTTTTCCAATCGGGAAAATATTATTTTTTCTCTTCTCAAAGCAACCCCCCTTGTCAAGGATTGGTGGGAAACCTCTTGTGTGTAGAAGGATGAAATTACAGACTCACTCTTTTCAGCTGCACCCACTTGGAATTCATTTTGGGATGCCATCAAGGAGCAATACTAGCCTGTCGGAAGCTATGAGGATCAATACATAAAATGGACCACGCTGCGGCAGGGAAGGGACCAAGACATGCCGGAGTTTACCAATATTTTCCATACCCTTCACACAAAGTTTGGTATTAAGGATTCAGAGTAGCATTTGATACTCAAATATTGCAGCTGCCTGCACAAGTACATCCAGGAAGAAATAGAATTCCTAAACATCTCCTCGCTCAGCATGACATACCAATATGCCGTCAAGGTCAAGCAAAAGTTGAAACAGAAGAAGCAAGACTTTGGATATATGAATCTAAAGCAAGGGAAAGGTTCCCCCAAACTGTAAAATAAAGGACAAAGCCAAGGCAGGGTGGCCCAAGACAACCTGCCAAAGCTGCAAGAAAAGAACAGTGCCGCGAAGCCGAAAAAGGACACGAGAAAGTGGTCTAAATTCCATAGGAGATCCACTCACAATACAACTAAGTGTCGGGCCAAGCAGTCACTGGTGGCCAAGCTAAAGGTTTCAAAATCATATGCATGTTCTTAATTCGAGTTAGAACCTGAAAAGGGGAATGACAAAGGGAAGCAGATTATCAATGCGGAGCCCAACACCACCGTTGCCACCATGAAGATCCAGAAGGAGGAACCTGAAGATCCAAAGGAGGAGGAGCATCTCTTCCACTCCTAGATGAGGGTAAAGGGCTCTATGCTACAGTTCATTATCAACAGCGAGAGTCAAAATAACCTCATTTCGGCAAAGGTTGTGAAGTAGCTAGGCTTACCGACCATAGCACATCCACAATTGTACACCATTAGGTGGCTTCACCAAGGACGAGATCTTCGGGTGAGCCAGTAGTGTCACCTTCCATACAACATCAGGCCCTTCACAGATGAGTTATTATGCGAAATTGCTCCCCTTGAAGTTTGTGATGTATTATTAGGATGACCATACTTGTGGAAGTGACATGCTGTGTATGAATCAAGGCCTTGTGCTATTATTGTTACTGTGGGAAATAAGTTGTACAAGATACCGAAGGTCACATCGCCTACCACCATCTATTTGGTTACTGCAAAACAATGCAGTAAGCTCATTTCCAAAACAAGGAAATTTGTTTTCCTAATGATATGCCCTCAAGGAAAGAAGAAGACGGTGGCCAAAACCTCCAAACAGGGACCCTCTGCACGACAACTACAGATGGAAAAGGTCATGGAGGAGTACGAGGACATCTTCACCTCTTTCCTCTGCACTGTCAGGTCAAGCACTCCATTGATCTGACCCCAGCTGTGCCGCTGCCCAATGGAACAATCTACCAGTGCTCCATTCTAGAGAATGATGAAATGGAGAGGTTGATTCAGGAGTTACTGTAGAAAGGTCACATCCATCCGAGTTCATCACCCTATGGGAGCCTGATCATGTTGGTAGAGAACAAGGATGGGACTTGGAGACTCTGTATTGACTATCGAGCACTGAACAATATCACTATCCATAATGGGTACCCGATCCCACGGATTGATGACCTCTTGGACCAACTGAAGTAGGAAAAATATTTCAGCCAGATCGATTTGAAGTTAGGATATCACCAGGTACCAATCAAACCCTCTGATGTGTGGAAGATTGTCTTCAAAGCCAATAAGGGCCTTTTCGAATGGTTGGTTATGCCTTTCGGATTGACGAATTCTCCTGCAACCTTCATGAGGCTAATAGATGACATCTTGTGGCCATTCACCAACTCATTTCTAGTGGTATACGTGGATGACATCCTAATCTTTAGCCAGAGTTTGGAAGAGAACCTCCACCACATCCGACAGTTTCTCCAAACACTGTGGCAACACAGGTTATGTGCCAATTTGGAGAAATGCACTTTTAGCATGACCCGGGTTCAATATCTGAATACATTATTGATGAACAAGGGGTGCATGTGGATCTAGCCAAGATCCAAGTCATTAGGGATTGGCAGTCTCGAACCACTTTGACAGAGCTGCGCATCTTTCTAGGTCTTGACAACTTCTACCACAGGTTCATGTTGGGATTTTATTATATCACTTGGTCCTTGAGTGAAGTCACTAAGGGAGGAGCAAAAGAAAAATTATTTTGGTCTGAATCTCAACAGAAGGCATTCACAGAGTTGAAAGATCGCCTTTTCTTGGCACCAGTTCTCACATTACTCGACTTGAAACAACCATTTGAGGTCGAGGAAGATGCATCTAACTATGCTATTGGGGTAGTCCTTACTCAACACGGGCATCCGATGGCATACCACATTGAGACACTTTCAAAAATAGTTCAGAAGTATCCCACTTATGACAAAGAGATGTATTCCATTTTGCACGCTTGTCGATAATGGAAGCATTACATTTTGGGGAAGGAAACGATCATCCACACAACCACTGACCCCTGCAATTCATACAGACCCAAGGGAAATTGTAGAATGATCGCCATCAGAAGTGGTCCACATACCTACAAAAATTCCATTTGAATATCAAGTATAAGAAGGGCAACACCAATAATATTACATATTTCCTCAGTCAACCGCTGATAATGGCGTTAACCACCGTGCTCAACTCTTGTGGGCACGAGACTTCTGATTGGCCACTTCTCTACAAAAGCGACCCAGAATTCTGCCACACATACCAGACACTCTTGTAGGGTCAACATGTTCTATATTTTCACCTCCAGGATGCCCTGTTATGCCACCTGGGTAACCTTTGTGTTCCTTCAAGTGAACGTGCCAAGATGATTTCAGAAACACACTGCAGTCAGGTTGTTGGCATTTTGGGGTTGAGAAAATGGTGGGAGTACTGCAGAAGTATTTCTGTTGGCCGAATCTTTGACAGGATGTCAGGAAGTACATCAGATCATTCACTGCTTGTGCCATTGCTAAACTGACCATCAAGAAGCAAGGTCTCTATACCCGTCTATCTACCCCTAGTCGACCTTGGGAATCCATCTCCATGGATTACATGTCAGACCTTCCTTCAACTAAGCATGGAAATGATTGTGTTTTTGTGGTCGTTGATAGGTTCTCGAAGATGGCCATTATGGCGGCCTGCAAGAATAATATCACAGCAGAAGCCATTGCTAAACTCTTCTTTGAACGAGTGTGGGTACACTTTAGGATCCGATAGTCTATCATCTCAGATCAGGACAGCAGGTTCCTCAGTACATTTTGGTCCAGTCTTTGGTTGATTTTGGACACCAAACTCACTAAGTCCACAACCTTCCATCCTCAAACTGATGGCCAGACAGAGGTTGTCAAAAAGATGATTGTACACACTCTATGCATGTACAACTCAAAGCATCCATGCACATGGGACAAGAGCCTCCCATATGTTCAGCACAGCTACAATCGGGCTCTCCACAGCTCGACTGGCGATAGCACTTTTCAGGTGGGCTTGGGATTCCAACCATTATGTCCCATTGATGTGGCCATGCCATTTATAGCTACTCATGCAGATTCAACTCATGTCCAGTCTGAAACAGATAAGGAAAATACATTCATTGAGCACATCCAACATATTCTCCAGCAGGTCCATGACATTTTGGAGAAATCAAATGCCAAGTATAAGAAGTGACATGATCAACATCGGGTGCCACACAAGTTTAAGGTTAGTGACAAAGTCTGGTTGCATTTGCAAAAGGAACACCTTATCGGAGCCTATCGGAAACTCAGACCACTCCGATATGGTCCTTGCACCATTACCAAGGTTGTGGGAGATAATGCATTTGAGCTCAGCATTCCCCCATTCCTTGGCCTGCACCCAATGTTCAATGCGAATCGCCTTCGGCCATACTTTCCACCATTTCTAGACACATCCGACATTGCAAAACAACTCACACCCACAGAGTGGAATCCAGATTGCATGGAACAAGCTGCAACTAATTGGATCATGGACACATAGTTCAAGAACACTCGCTAGCAGAATATCCAACTGTATCGAGTTGTCAAAATAGGCCAACTCCTTCACCAAGGCAAGTGGCTCACTAGGGACCAAGTTCAGCAGAAGTTTCCTCATCTCATGGAGGAACTCAACGGAATGGGGACCATTGTTTCCTAAGGGAGGAGGAATGATCTAGGGTGATATTGGTGGCCACCCACCAATTCTAGTTGGACCCCCACCGTTGCCTCTTTTAGTTTTTCAATTTCTTTAATTGTAGCACAGTTTACTATTTTTAGTAGTATTTCAGGTCCTAAAGTTCTGAAGCCGTTTTGAGGTCCTAAACGATGTTTTATTGGAAATATACCGCCAACGATTTTGTACCTAAAGTTATATGTTATGTCGTAGTCCTTAGAGAGATCTTTCCAATGGGTTATCGTGCGTGTCAAATGGAGATAATATGACCAAGTCATGACCCTAGGAAATTGGCTATCCAGCTCACCCCAATGGGGCCCATAAACTCTTGGTGTTACATCTCCTCGGGTTAGGGTTTTGGTTGCTTAGGGTTTTCTCTTATTGTTCAATAATAAAAAGGCCCTTGAGCCTCATTTTAAGATAGTTCAGAGGCATGTAGCCACCACATCTATTCTTAGAGATAAGCTACCATTGCCCTAGCTGGTTTATTTCCATTTCCGTTTTTAAGCATATTTCAATATTTTACATTAATGAAGTGAAGTATTATTTCACTGCATCTCTGTGTTTATGGTTATCTCTGTAATTTTTTGCGTTCCTGTTTAAATCTGGATCACTCCTAGATAATGAAATAAGTTCATGACATTGGGAGGGGGAGTTCTTCAAGAAATTGGTTGTCCCATCATCTGCACCTAAGGAGCTGTTGTAGATCCCTAATTAGGAGGGAGCTTGGAAACAAGTTTCTTACTTGGAAGAAACTTGGAAATTCCCAAGCCAAGAGGGAGCTTAGGTACATTCCTTTTGTATGAATGAGTACATTCCTTTATTGGAATAGATATGTGCTCCCTAACTAAGAGGGAGAGATAGACACATCACTATTATCTTCTCTTGGGAAGATAGAATGGAGGATCAGGTAAGAATCTAGCATCCGATGCTCTTTGAGGATGTATTATGGCTTCCAAGATAAGAGTAGTCATTGAGGACTGATATTCTTTGAGGACTAAGAATCCAAGATGAGAATAGTCCTGGTGGAACACACCCTAAGACCCCAAGTAGGGTATGTTTCGAGAGAGACAATGATGAGGGTGTCTATACATCATTGGACTCTCTATCATTGTGTTCAAATCTCGTGGAGAGATAGAGATGACAGTCAAGGCCTTGCTACGTGACAATGCTTATTGATATTGTGTTGTACATATGGGTTACCAATCCGACTCTCCTTATAATAAATTCCTCAAATTTAGAATGACCAAGTACCATTATGAATACCTCCCTAGTTAAGAGGGAGTGTTGAAAAGTAACTAGGTTTGGTGATTTCATGAAATTGATGAAAAGAAGAAAAATAAAATTATTATTTTAATTCTCGTGTCATAGGCTTCATGAGCAAGGAATTTTATTTTTAGTATGACTCCCATTGTGAGTCTTTAGGATTGGTCATAAAGTAAGTTTGAGTCGATGTCATGTAAGAAGGACCCTTCTTGGACATATTACACTTGTGTATGAGTCATTCAATCTATAGGAAGGCCCTTCAAGACCAATAAAAGTCTCCTCCTCATGTCAGCTTCAAGAAGGAAAATTATATATCCTAGAAATGACACATCGTCTCACTCTCCTATAAGTTAGCTTATTTCAAAAGGAAACAACTATAAATAGGACTGTTGAACATCATTTCAGAGGCAGATTTTCAGTCATCACAATGTGAAGTGCAAGGTATAGGTATGAAGTTAACTAGAAGTGTGAAGGTCAGAAAGGAAGGCCTCTTAGCCAGTGTAAAGATAGAAAGAAGAGCGAAGTTATTTTGGGCATCTCTTGTATCTATTTTGTGGGCACAAATATGAAGAAAGTAAAGGATACTTACTGCAAAAAGAATAAAGAAAGATGACAATCCTCACAAGGTAGTTGATTTTAAAGAAAGAAAATACAAGAGGAATCCAAGGGAAGCTATAAGGAATCACCATGCAAAGAAGGCCTAATTCAAGGAGACCGAATCTAGTAAAAGTCTGAAGAATCAAAAGTTAAAGAGAAGCTGAGAAGAAGGAGAAAGCCTAAGGTTGACTATCATTGAATCAAGGAAGAAGGAATCCATAAAGGGAGATTTGTTTCTTAGTCTTGGAGTGGAAAATAGGTCAAGGGTCTTGGTCTTAGTATTCATCAATTGAAATTTCTATAACAAGAACAACTTGTTTGGGCCTTCCTCTCAAAGAGTGAGAGGTCTTGGCCCTGACTAATAGCCTATATTTTGTGTCTCGTCTCTTTATGTTTTATGCATTGGTAGTTTTTTGGTGAAGAATAACACTAATAACCTAAGTAAAATAAGATCCTAATATAAATGGGTAAAAACCACTCAAAAGCAGTTAATAATAGGAGAGAAATCACATAATTACTATGCCCTAGATTTCTCAACAAATTTGTGCCATAAAAATACCTTTGGAACATAGATAAAAATCACAATTTCGAGTCCAACAGGAGAAAATCCATTGATTTAGGGCTTCTGATTTGGGCCAGAAATCATTAAGATGACATATTATTGCGTTGCATTGTAGAGCTAATAAAAGTGTATTCACCTTTGGAAGGCCAAATTCCATGGTTGGATAATGCTCCATTTGATAAATAGGGGCCATGAATGATTTGTATATGTTCTATTAGGGAGGAATATTTTCCATTAACAACATCTTTGAAGGATGTAGGTTTCCCATTTGGATTCATAGAGATTGAATCTCCAACTTCTAAGGTACCTCATCTTCCCCTTGTGTTTATAGTTATTATTGAGCTCATTTCGATATTATAGTCTTGGATCTGGGAAGAATCACTGAGCGCCTTACCTTCATAATTCAAGATATGACAAAATGTAGGAAACCCCCATTTTCTCAATGGTTTTCTTTAAAAAACGTTATGGAAGTAGATTTTTTGGTCCAAATGGAGTAGGATTTCCCACTCAAAGTCTTTATAAAGACCTAAAAAAATACAGCTCCATTTCATCCATAGACATACACTGAGCATATCCCAAAGGGTAACACAATGCTTTATGTGGGTCAAAAATCGATTTGGGGACAAAGGATGGACCCCTTGTTGACTCCATTTCCCATGGAAAAAAGTTTATTTAGCTAACAATGATTCTATATTTGGACATTTTATCGCCCTCGAACTACCATGAATTCATAAATGATAATTTTACAAGAAAGCAATAAAAAATAAGATGGAACTCTTATCCATTGGCCCCTTTTTCCCTAGTTGCATCCAATCAAAGAGGTCAACTTTGAATACCCATATGGGGCTCGCATCAACATAATGGAACCATGCCATAGACAATGACTAAGTCCAGAACATTACCTGACCTATTGATTCCTTGTTGCATCCATTTTCAATAGCCTTTGGGACATAATGAATTTAAAAAAAAAGAGATAATCATTGATAAGGTCACACCAGGGGCCAAAAGATTAGAGGAACATAGACTCCCCTTGCCATGAGGTGTCTTGTGCAACAAATTTACCCTAACCAATCTTTCGCAAAGTTTCCTTCTCTTTTGATCATTTAAACCCTAGCTCCCTCCATCACAACCTCTTCTTCTTGAGTTCTATTTATTTCTTACTTACATGTATAATTTAGTAATTCCATTTGTTTACTTTATTTTTATAAATATAATTATCTTTATTGGCCTACCTATTTTGAAATTCAAGTTCCATAGTTTTAATCTAATTATTAATTTAATGATAGGAATTCAGTGTATAATCAAAAGTTTTTAGAAACCCTCATGGAATTCCATACTATCTTGCACAGGGATTCTTTCATTATGCTTGTAGATATGTTGTTGGAAGATTGTGTGCCAGATTCACCAAATTGTTATGAAATATTTTTCAAGCTCCCCTCTTGGTAGTCACTGCTCATATGGTTTTCTCTTCATGTCTGATTCAAGATCTCAAGTTTTATTTAGAGCTCTGATGGAGTATTCCCTGAGGAATGCAACACCTTCTTTTTCAAGGTAAGAAGTTGGATGATTTTGATCCTCTCTCAAATTACAATATTGGTACAGATGCAATTTTTTTCATGATTCTTCATCTACAAGGGAGGACTAGAGGTAAACCTTCCACCTCTCAAACGTTTTCTTATAAATATGTCGTCCATCCTCAAAGCCCCCTAAGGAAAATCAGGTCCAGATGACCCCCTAGGCCTTTTTTGGTGGAAAAATATGAATAAGTTCCTTCCCTAAACATTTCTCACTCAGATCTAGAGGATCATCGTCAGGGATATTCAGAGGTGGCCCTAATTTGTTGATTTAATGGATTCTAGCCCCACACAGTTAATATATACCATGGACCCATACTGTATGGACCAATGATTGAAAGGAAATTTTCTTATCAAGAGGCATGTTAATCGTGTTAATTAGGGAACTAGAATATTATCAAAAAAGATTTATCTAAAGGGCCTTGGTTTTGGGGAAATTTTGCTCTGCCTTTAACCCCTTGGATACCATATTTTGAACCATCCACAACTTTCATTACGAGGATGCCAATATGGTTTAGGCTTCTTAATTTGCAACCTCACTTGTGAAACTACACAATGACTAATGGCATTGGAGACACTCTGGGCCATTATCTTACTACTAATACCACTTGTGGGAAACTTAGTGTATACACCTATGGCAAAATGTGTTTTGAAATTGATATTAGTAAAGGGATTCCAAATAAAATAAATTAAAAATAAATGATTTTCATTGGAACTAGACTTTATATTATGATAATACTACTTTTCATTGTCGCTTCTATCATCAAATAAGCCACTTACAGAATTCCTACCCAATGTTTAATTCTCAACAAAAGTAGAACAACTACAATTTCATATCTAAAATTTGCAAGCCCTACAACTCTCCTCCTTTGGATGACAAGGAATCCTCTACATCAGACAAGGCTAATGAAGAATATGATGATGAAATCCATTTGGGGGATAAGGTCCATGGCTCAATGGATCCTGGAATTGACCATGCTACTTCAACAAACACACAGATATTGAATAGTAATACTTCTTCAGGTATATTGAAATGAGATCATGAGTTACCTTCTTCGTAATATGATAAGGAATCCCCTTCATCATGTAATGATAATTTTAAGATCACTTTAATCAAACTTCCTTTGTAAGGTTGGGTCAAGGTTTTGAAAAAGAAAGGAAAACAAGGTCACCTTTAGGATGAGCCCTGATTTAGGTGATTCATATCTTTAGTTGTAAATTCTATTCATTTACATCTTCTTTTCTACTGCTATTACCATTCATCTCTTCTTAGATATGTTTAGTATAAGGGAAACTGTGCCAAGAAATAAGGCATGATGGAAAATGATGCAATTTTATTTCTGTTTGATCGATAAGGGTTTTAGACTTACAAAAAAAAAAAAAAATTCAAATTCATAGAATATTGAGGAAATGTTTTTATGATAATAGTTAATATAAATAATTTATATTTATTTCAAAATTAGGTATGCATTTTTAACCACTTTTTTTAAAGTCTGTTTTAGATGTTTTTTCAATTTTACGTTTAATATTTAAAAAAATATTTCAATAGCTTTATATATAACATTTAACATCCATTTATTAGTCCCTGGCTCATCAGGTACTATAATATTCGCCTCGCATCAAAGTCCACTGACTTTCTGATATTTTGCTCAGTTTTTGCAATTTTAACCAAAGTTTCAAGCAAAATGCTTAATATTCCTATTTTCTCATAAATTAAAAAAATAGTTTTCTAATTTTCTGGAAATATTATTTCTATTTTTTATTGTCTGAATGAGATATGTTGGGACATAATTCCCCTAGTGGAGGGCATTTTATTTTTGTTATTTTTCAGTGCCGGAAAAATAATTTTAAAATAAAAAAGCACTAATTTTTTGTGGTTATTTTGTGCGTGAGTGCTCTGACAATGACACTAGAACTAGCATTTTTATGCTACTTCTCTACCCAATGATGCTACAACGCAGTTTCAGGTCCTTTACATACCCAAGGGAAAAGTGGGGGGTGACCTGAATAATTGTGACGAGCTTCCTTGTGCAAAGGAACTGTGTGGAGGAAACTTGCTCTGCACAGTAAAAACTTATTTGCTTCACCAATCCTCTTCAACATGTGTAAATATATATATATGATGAGACAAGCCGTAGTGAGTGACATGCAACTCCTTTGTGAAATTTCTTGGGTGTGTGAGTTTAGAGTCTCATGTCCTGGGATAACAACACAAAATCAAAAACCATTGTTGAGGAAAATGAGCTATAGAGATTTTTCATTTTAGCCAATATACAAGAAATCCTATTTTCTTCCATGTTGTGTTTCAAAACCAACTGATATCCGTCCCTTCGAGAATCCTTTCGATACCTTTGAAGACAGAGGTGGTCACCATTTTTCTTTGGCCTCGTTGTAGGTGAGATACTCACACGAGCAAATATGTTTTCGTAAAGGTGTGAAATTTCTTTGATTCATTTATTCAATATACATTAATTGAACCATATTATTATATGTTAAAATTTATGATATCAACAAAAATGAAATTTTTTTGTCATGCTCAATCCAAAGCTATGTAATGAAACATTCCCATACTGGATGTTCCAAGGCACCTTGACTTTCAACAAAATAATGGTGATGGTAAAATGATTAAGTGCGAAGCTAGTGAGTTAAGTAGCTCATTATGCGGAGCTCCACACTCTTTCATCATGATCTAGTTCATTGTGTGGGAATGCAAAACATCGTACAATGAGCCATCGCATCATGTCAAAGTGTGTTGAATTTCCAATATTTTTCCTAGTTTTTGCAATTTTAACCAAAGTTTCAAGAAAAATGCCTAATATTCCTATTTTATCATCAATTCAAAAATAATTTTCTAATTTTCTGGTAATGTTATTTCTATTTTTCATTTGGCTGAATGAGCTCTCATGGGACATAATTTCCTTCGTGGAGGGAATTTTGTTTTTGGTATTTGTTAGTGCCTGAAAAGTAATTTAAAATTTTAAAAAACATTAATCTTGTGAGTGGCTATTTTGTGGGTGAGTGCTCTGACACTGACAATGGAATTGGCACTATTATGATACTTCTCTACCTAATGATGCCAAAATGTAGTTGTAGGTCCTTTACATAGGTGCAAGGGGGGTGGGGGGCAGACGAGGCTGAACCATTTTGCAGAGCTTCCTTGTGTAGATAAACTATGGAGGAAGCTTTCGCTGCATAGTAAAAACATATCTTCTCTGCCAATCCTCTTCAACAAGCGTAAATATCTATAGTCGATGAAAAAAGTTGTAGTAAGTGACATGTGACTCCTTTGTGTAATTTATAGGGTATGTGAGTTTAGAGTCCTTCATATTCAGATAGCAACACAAAATTAGAAACCTATATTAAAGAATTCAAGTAGCAGATATTTTTTGATTTAGACGATATCCAAGAAATCCTATTTTCCTCGATGTTGTGTTTCAAAATGAACTCATATCCCTACCTTTGTGTGTCCTTTCAATGCTTTCAAATACAGAGGTCATCATCATTTTCTTTGGCCTTGTTGCACATGAGATACTCACAAGGGAAAATATGTTTTCATAAAGGTGCGAAGTTGCTTTGATGTGTTTCTTCCATATAAATTCATTGAACCACATTATTATATTTTAAAATTTATTATACACACAAAAGAGAAATCTCTTTCTCATGCTTGATCCAAGGCTTTGTAATGAAACATTCTCATATAAGGTGTTCCAACATGATGAGCCTCATCATTGGGTAACTACATGGACCTTAGTACACCTCCAAGCCTATTAAAATCAACTCTTCTCATAATTCCTTACATATTTTAATCATATTTTTCTTGATGAGAGGAGTAAAAGTAAGATGTTAAGTGTAGTGGTCTAATGTGCATGGATTGCAGGTTTTTGAAAACAAATCATGGCAAATTTGGCTAATTAAGGGTAGAAATCGAATGAGACAAGGAGGAGAGATTGTAGGATAGATCCTCCTCATTTAATCCTCACTCTTTTGAATATTCCTCCATCAAATCACACTAGCTCGGAGTTGCAAGTAGCTGAGTCATGAAGATCAAAAGGCAGTTGAGCGAGTGATAGTTAAGAGCCAGTTCATCTTGAGTTTGGGAGCCAAGCTGCCCTAGATTTAAGGAAGTCATTGGAGACATCAGTTGTATAAATAAGGAGGCCTAGAGCCTCATTAGGATTCATATTTTTTATGTAAGAGAACTAAGCATTTTTTAGTTCAAGACTTGTGGAAGACATTGTTAAGTAATTTTTCTGATATGATAATGAGAATGAGAATTTCCTTGATCTAACATTGAGTTGACTCAGAGGGTTGAAGCTCTTCGGTTAGGGCCCAACCCTAGCAGAAAAGGATCCTCTTCTTGTACTTGTATGCTTAGTTGATTCCATAGATTAATGGTTGAATTTGTTTTAGCATTATTTCATTGCGAGTAGTTGTGAATTTGATTAGTGTGCTTCCATTTGTGCATTGTTGTAGTAGTAGCTTAGAAAGATAAAGGAATACCAAAAAGATTATAATAGGTAGTTTTGGCCTCACTCATCCCTTCAAGGACCATGGTTTGAGGAAAGAACTCCTATGGAGCCCCAAAAAGACAAAATTTGGATTCCTGATGGAATTTACGATTTTTTGCTACTTAGGCCAGCATTTTGTTAGTTTTCAAAAATAGGACTCAATTTTCATTTTTGATATATTCAACCTTGTATTATATCTCATAGTGTTTCACATTACTCTACAAGTATTTCCAAGCATGAACTAGGCAACTAGATACTGAAATTACGTTTTCTTAAGTTGATTGAAAATATTTTGTATTTGACATGATTCATGGATAAATGCCAGTGATTGATGTAGTGCAGGAGTTTCAATAGTGAAGTGAGATCTCATGACCATGTTTTGCTTATCAACAACCCCCCATTTATTAATATTAGTAGTAAAATATTACTTTAATAAGTGGGGACCCTTTCAAAAAATATATATATCCAAAAAAAATAAATCCTAGCATGTAGGTGTTTCTTTTATTTTTAGAATAAATCAAGATATCAAATAAAACCTATAAAACCATTAAAATGCTACTTTTTCATATTTAGCATAAAAAGCATCACAAACAATAGCTTTCTAACGCACCACGATCTATGATGAAACAATAAAAAAAGAAAATCTATATTCAAAAAATGGTCATAATGTTAGAAAGTCCTTAAAGCTTCTTTAAAAAGATAAAGTCTTGCATCGCAACATCACTATTTATAAAATACTTCTCTTAAGAAGCTACCCCGAAGGGTTAAGATCTACGAAATTGTGATGGTATAATAGCCTTCTCACATCGCATTTCAGTCATAAAAGACAAGCCTCAACCAATTATATTCTGACATTATGAAATGTGATCTCAACCTATACCCACCTCTTAATCTTTCTACCAACACATGCAGAGCTCCATTATTCATTAAAAAGAAGCCCGACAAGTGATGACGCATGTTTCTCGCATCTCGCATTTCAGACAAACTCAAAAAAATGGTAAGTTACATAGAAAATGAATTATGCAATATAGCAATCTGCGATCTTGCTTTGCAAATCGCAAAATCACTATTATCGATGTTTAAAGGCTCACCACCCTAGGAGATTGTTTCCTGATTTACGATGTTAACATTTATGGACATTCAAGTTAAAAGATAATAGATCATTAGTGGGCATTTATGAAGAATTAATTGCATTTGTGTGTGAAAGGTCATTTAGCATGATTTGATATCTTCTTACGTGATTTCAAATAAAACACCTTTATCACCTTTACTAATTTTCTTCATCGACTCATTCCTATGTTCAGTATCATTTTAATCTGATAAAATGTTCCTCTTGAAACTTTCAGAAAAAGGCTGCAGAACAGGATGCCAAAAGAAATGGTGAAGAAAGGGAAAGTAGATGCCTCTGAGAAGTTAGAAATGACTCCTCTGTTCATAGATACTACATGTAACAAGGAAGCAGGGACATCTACATGGGAGGCTATGTATCAGTTGCTAGAGAAATAACAACCAAGGATTCTTGAGACAATGATTACAGTTGATGGGTGTGATTCCTCTGATACTTCCATAACTGAGCTTGCGTGCTTATTTTTGCACTGAATAGCCACACAACCAAAAATATTCCTCTATACTGACATGGTTAAGTGGATCATTGACGACGCTGATATATCTGACAGAGAATTCAAAATAGGAGGCCAGAAAGTTATAGGATCTTTCATTCCAGATAACCTAAGGCTTATGTACCACCTACCAGAGCCATAGGTTACCTACAACAGGAATTTTTTTGAGAAATTCGTCAAATAAATTGAGGACCCCGTGGACTACATAAAGAATTGGTCACATAATGATGAAAGAATCAAGAAAGACAAAAATGGTATGTATGCCACCACATTTGTTTGTTCCCCTTTATTTTTTGTTGTGGCTATGTTATGAAGACTATTTGGCAAACCTGGCAGTAACAAATTCTCCTCAAAATGGTTGCCCTTAATAGATGCAGCCGTTAATGCAAGAATAATAGATTGGGCACAAATGTTGTCTGATAATTTAGCTAAAGCTATTGTGGAGTATAGAAGGAAAATAAGTATTGCTTCAAGGGTTTACACTCTGTTTTTCATTGGTGCTTATGTAATGGACGTTATTTGTTTTGGTTCTAAATTGCCTCTTATGGGATGGAAGTGGACTATTCAAGATCCACTTCCTATTCACATCCACCACAAAGACATGTGGGAATCCAATTTTGAACCACATTTTTTCAAGATTTGTCACGGGGTTATGCTTCCTATCCATAAATGAATTTATAACCGAGATGCCCCCAGATTCTCCCAAGAAGCTGATGTAGACATCCTCCCAGTAGCTCGATGGTTTGGTGAAGATACATTTACATATATCATAGTATTTGGCAGCATTGCCTCTCCCCATGTTCTCCCTTTATATGTCCTAGATAAATTAATGGCTAGAGAGATAGCCTATCAAACATGCAGTGAAGGAGGGATGAGAAAAGAATTGAAGGAGTCAATGAAGGCCATTTGGCCTCAATTTCCTATGTCATGTGGAGTGTTTGAATTACGTGACCTTGGACATGCATTCAGGGAAGTAGATAATATGTTATCTCTACGATTACCTAAGTTCCCTAGAAGACAATACGACCAATTCAATATTGTCAAGGGTTTTACCACTATGGTAAAAATAAAGATATTCAACAATGAGAAGGACCCATTTGATGATGTTTTATTACATAAGAATACCTTTAAAGAAGTGAATCATATGGCACAGATGATTTTTTATCAATAGGGTCTTGAAGCATTTTATAGCTACAGAGAAGAGAGATTATCAAAGGTCCGAATAGACCAATTGTTAATTGAAGCATAGATGGTGACTCTAAGGAAAAATCTAAAACTAATTCTGGAGAGGAATCCCAAGAGAAATCCGCCAAGCAATCTAAAAATTCATCAAAAAATAGAAAAAGCAGGTGGAGGGAATCAGTCAAGGATACAGTCTAGTCTGCAACAAAGAAAGATGAACAGACTTCGGCCATCAAGCAGAATGAAACCCATACTCCCTCTATACAGCTAATAAAGCCTCGGGTAATCAATTTTGAAGAGGAGTGGGATAATTTCAACAAAAAACTCAACACATAGGAACAAGCACTAGAGACGCAAATGACACATCAGGAAACAACTTTGGAAATTATAATAGGGGGAACTATGAATACTCAAGAAATAGAACACATTCGTTTTACCCGCACCTCTAAGATTGTTTTGAGAAGAGAAGAAATTCCCCCTCTTGATGTATTTTATAGCCCACAACACAAGGTCATTGTTAAGAGACAGAGAAATTAAATAAAATTGGAATCCACAACTGCAACCACTCCAGACAATGAGCTGATGGATGTCCTCTGGAAAGACTCATCCACTGACCCATCGGCCAACCTCACTAGGCTCTCGCACTTCGCAGGTGCATACACTATAGAAACCATTGACAAAGAAATAGAGGTACAACTATTGCTTAAAGAAAAATAAGATGAAATTTTGTCACTCGAACAGTAGTTACAACAAGCCAAAACCAACCAACAATAGAAATACAATTAGCTAAGTTACAGCAAGAGTTCCAAAAAATGAAAATAGAACATCAAAGCAAAGGAGGCACAGATACAAAGCACAATAGATCTGCATAAGGACAATGCAAATATTGATCAGTTTATCACCAAAGCAATCGGCCTCAACTCCCAGATCACACACCAAAAAGAATTTCTATGCCAAGAATCTTGTAGCGGAACTCTCATTGCGAAACAAGCAACTAATTAACAAGCTGAGTTGTGGAAATGCGACTTGAATATGATGAAATTCTTAAAAAGGTTTTAGATTTCATAACTTGGCAAAATTATGAAAATGGGAGAAGAATCGACATGCCCAAACTGAATGAATCACATAAGGAGATCTTATTTGCAAGTTGGGATTCTCACCTCAAAGAGGCAGAACAGGCAATAGAGGATGTGGTAGCGGCAACAAACAATGTCATTGAAAGTGTAAATGAAAACTTGCATAGTGATAATCTTGTGGGAGAGACCACCCCTGGTTTCCTTCTAAATGCAAAAAAACTTGAATTACAGTCGAAACAGGCAGCAGAAGAAAGAGCAGAATCAATTAAGCAAGTGATCATGTTAAACTGGGAGGCATATTGGCAATATCTAGTCAAACTGCACAGCGAGTGGATGACCTTGAAATGCCTAATTGTTTCTACCAAGAAAATGGTGCAAGTGCTCATCAATGCCATGTTTATAGGACAACTGAAAGCCAAATTCAGTCAACCTACACTCCTCAAGATCATGGTAGATATTTGTGATCTGAAATATTGAATGTAGGATTAGTCATTATGCACATCTCTATTTTTGTTTTATTTTGCTTAAATTGAGGCGGGTCGCTTAAAGCTCCTCATCTTTTTTTGTAATAATCTATTTTTAGTTTCATAAGTTAGTATTTAAACCCCTCTCTGGCATTTAGAGAGGGGTCTAGAAAATTTATCAGAAACATTCTTTAGAACATGCACTTTTGTCCCTTTGAGGAAGTTCTAGTAAAATTAATGGAACAAGATTTATTTTCTACTTAAATTTGACATCTTCTACTGAAATTGCACTTCTATACTCTTAGATGATGTTGGATGATTTGAAATTAGATAAATATTGTTGGAGCATATGAGTAGAACGTATTATTAATGGTACTTTTATCTCTTAATTCCTTTTACTTATGCGTCAAGCAATACATTATTTTCAAGTTATTTATGTATGAAAGTTTGAATTTTTTATTGCCATTATTGCACTATTGTATGATGATGATCTATAGCTTATGCTAATTACATGAATGATTTTTATGCGATATATCTCACATATCGTTTTGGCTAACTTTTTATATGAAACGATCATTGTTAAATGGATTCACTTCTTATCGTAATTGAATGATCTTTATTATCAATTACTTTCTGACATCATTTTAGATCGCATATATCATGTTACTCTCGGGATAGTTATAGTTAGATAAATATTTTTGATTAGGACAAACTGCACATGATTAGTTTGAGGATAAGTATTACTCCAAAATCTCAAAAACATCATCCTATTAGCACGAGCATAAAAATATATTGGGAAATTGGTCCCATCATCCCTAGTCAGAGCCACTATTCCAAACAAAAAAGGAGTTTTCCCAAGGTCTGGACCGGGTGGTTATCCCCCTTGTTGAGGAAACAATTTTCGACCCTTCAATAGAACAACAACCCCAGCCTACCCTCATCCATCGATGAACACCAGAAGCCACTAAGGCCCTTAACCAATTCATCATTCTATAAGAACAACTTTGGACCAGGGTTGTTGAGAAAATCCAACCATTTTACAAACTCTGTTTTCAGCTCTAAAGAAGTCCTAGCCACTCTCTTGCCTTATTTCTCCCACCATTCACCTTCCCTAAACCCTATACCACCTTCCAAATCACTCCTCTTCCTCTCAGCCGGATCATGTAGAAATATAGGGGATCCCGTAAGAGGATTAGGACATCCTGTAGGATGACCTATACTGGTTTGTTTTGAGGCTGAATTGTGAAAAAATCATCTAGGAAGATAGGAGAAGACCCCTACTTTCCTCCCAAGCCATATGACCTTTCACCACCATCTCTAACCCATCTTCCACATCACTAAGAGGATTTAGCATTCATATTTTTCACAGAAAAAAGGAGAAAAGGGAGAAAAATAATATTGTGTTCATTTACATGCACAGCAGTAGAGTGTTTGGTTATTTCAGATTGCATGCCTAGGATAGTAGGATTGCACACATGTTAACTTAGAATTATTTTGAAGAAAAGCCTCTTAGAAATCAGTTACATGAGTGGTGTGTTTAAACATTTGATTTTAGTATTTTCTTACTACAGTAGACAAGATTTCAGTAGTGAAAATTTCCCCTTTTCTCATTGGTAATCAAGCATCTTCTAAATCAATAGAATGTTGGTTTGAGAAACCATAGTGGTAAATCACCAACTTAGTAGTTAACAAGAGTGGACCTATCACATCTGCTTGTGTATACAACACTGTCACGTCTAAGTTTGTACGAATCCCAGGTTGAAAAAGTAAAGTTGGTAGCCCAAGGAGTTGCACCATTTTGACTAAAATACTGGTGCTCATCACTTGTTGGCATTTTTGTCAGGTAAGTGTCTGAGTAAGATGTGATTTCTGCTCTCTTTCTTCCATTTCTTATCTCTGATATTCTGATATTATCTTCATTTATGCAAAAGTAATTGTAAGTTGGTTTGCTTTCTTTTTCATTCTGCAAGTGAGATTTCATTCAGTAGTTACTTTCCATTTAGTTTGTTATTTCAATTCTGTTATTAGTCTTAAAAAATGAAAAATCCACAAAACAAAACAAAAACACTTCTTTCATGCCTTATATGAATAGGGATAGCTTAGTAAAAATTCTACTAAATACCCCCACCACTTCAAACATCCAACCTTCCCTCTTCTTTGGTAGTTGTGAATTGGAGGACCCCTCAGGTGAACAACCAGAGATATTTGAAGAACCTACAGGGGGAGAAGAAGAAGGAGAACCCATTCCAAGTGACCTAATGGCTGAAAATAGAAATGACAGAGGATATAGAGAAAGAAATGAGGGTGTTTTTCCCATCAGAGAAACTAATGGGGATACCAAGATGAAAAATATAAGCCCCTCTGCTCTTCTTCATTTCCATGGCCTGACCTCAGAAGATTTAGATACTTCCTTGTTTGAGTTTGCTGCCATATCAAGAACTTATGATTACACCACTGATGCGCAGAAGTTGAAATTATTCACATCCACTCTCAAGGATGCAACTCTACGTTGGTTCATGTGTTTACCTAGGGATGACATCACAACCTAGGCTCAGATGTAGAAAGCTTTCAATAACAAGTTTCGAGACTATTGTAGGTACAAGTACACCAAAGAGGAAATTTTTAGGATGACCTTGGGGCATGATGAATCCCTAGAGGATTATGTAGAAAGATTCCAGCTTAGCTACAAAAGGGTCAGGTGCACACTTGATCCTGAGTCACTGAAGCTAGTCCTGCTCCAAGGGTTAAGGGAAGATATTTTGGATACATTAAACCTGCTAGAAGGAGGGGACATCTAGCAGTATCCTATGAATATATCAAGACTATCTTTAGGAACTATTCTAGGGTAGCTAGGAAAAAGGGTAGAGGTAGTCAACCAATGGCCAGCTCAACCTCTTCTAACACATCCATAAAAGGTGAAATTGGAAATATGCTCGAATATTTCAAGAGTGAAATGTTGCAAACCCTTGCCTTACAGATGGACAGTATGCACATCAAGAGAAAGTGGGAGGAAGCAAAGAGAGCATTAGCCATCTTCTAACCTAGATGCACAAGGAGGCACCCTAGGAATGAATGTCCATTAAACCTAATCGAAATATTCTTGGTCTATGAAGAAAACACTCCACAAATAAGTGTCCTTCTCTACCTAGACTAAAATCTGTGTATCATGGAATTGAAGGGGTGACTGAACATATCTTCTACATAAATCAAAGGAGACCCCATAGGCCTTGGCCATACCAGTAATGCATGCAAGGGTCATCCCATACATATTACAATGCTAACCAGAACACATTCATTCCCTCTTGGGGGCCCCCTGCTCATCCCTCCTGATCTGCACCCCTTCCTTGGTCTTTTTCACCTTAGTACCATTCCTAGCTGACCAGGCAGCAATTTCAGCCATATACTCCATCATAGCCTCAGTGGAATGCACCATCCGTGGGGTGGAGGCCCCCATATAACAATGCTTCAGCTTTATTGCCTTCACCTCCTACTCAACCACAACTTTTACACCCTGCTCCACCTAAACAACCTCAGATGCCTACCCAGCCAAATCCAAACCTGAACAATAGACAAGAACAACAAGTATACAGTGGAGAGACATCATATCCTGCTTATGTTGTGGAGATTCAGGAAATCAACCTAAGGTCTGGAAGAGTACTCCCAACAACCAACCTCCATCTCCACCTAGGGAGAGTGAGGAGGAGAGAGAGGAAAGCATACATAGAGTGAATCCTCCACCCTTTCCTGAAATATTAACTCATCTAGTCCAGCCTAACCCAGAAGAGAATGAACTTATGAGTGAATTGAAAAATCTGTGTCAAAATTCCACTTCTCAAAGCCATCAAGGATGTACCTAGTTACGGTTGGGTTGTGTTATATTCTTTCCACGACTAGCCAACGCAGTTAACTAGGGGATAAGAGGGGGGGCAAAGGCCCCCCTTCTTTGCATTGATTGTGCTGTTGGGGGTTCACAGGGGGTTTGAGGGGGTGGGTAGCCGCCCTCTACGAAGTGTGGAGCAGCGCCCTGGGGAAATTTATTTCTGGACCCTATATTAGGTTGGGCGGACCTACCTATGGTTTTGGACACGATGGTTTTCGGTCCATCGTATTGGATGCTTCGACATGTATACATATGTATTGTAACATTAAAATGAATATAATGAAAAATCAAGCTGGTAGTCCCGGTTTTGGGATCTAGGGGAAAATCTCTATGTATATGTGTTTTATGTGTTATGCTCTCACATTGTTTATTTTTTATGTTTTAGAATTTGTATGCAGGTAATTTATGTAAGGGGTTAAAACATACAATTGGTATCAGAGCTGTTTTGGCTTCAAGGGAATGCCTTTGTTGCTGAGGGGTTTCGCTCGGGCCTGTGCTAGACCCTGTTCAGTGGGAGATCTGCGAGATCGATTCTACTGGTGAAAGAAGATAGCGAGAAATGGAAAGATAGAGGTCAATAAATTTAATGGTCAAAGTTTAGTTATGGAAACTCAAGATGGAAGATCTATTGGTCGATAAATATCAGTGGATCATGGTAGATCCAAGTACTAAACCAAGGAGAGTGTCTGATGAAGAATGGAAGAAGTTGGATTTGAAGGCTAAGAGCATAATATGATTGTGTGTCTCAGATTCAGTATTGTTGAATGTATCAGGGGAATCTACAGCGAAGGATTTGTGGGACAATTTAGGGACTTTGTACCAATGTAAGTCTCTGGTGAATAAACTATTCCTATGGAAAAAGTTGTATAATGTGAGGATGAAAGATGGAGACCCGGTGACAGAACATCTGAACACATTCAATACTATGGTAGGTTAGTTATTATCTGTTGATATTAAAATTTGATATAAAGATAAGTTCATTAGTTTGTTGTGTTCTCTACCAAATTCGTGGGGTAGTCTGGTTATTGCAATAGGTAGCAATGCAACTGCCTTGTAGTTTGATGAAATATTCTCATCCTTGCTGATAGAGGAGATGAGACAGAAAAATATGGAGAGCTAGAATGGTGATGCCTTGTATGTACGAGGACGGTCCCAAAATAAAAACAAAAATAAGTCATCGAGTGGGATATCTAAATTAGAGGGAGATCTAAATCTCCAGGAAAACCTGTAAAGGTGGTTTGCTGGAAATGCGGAAAGGAAGGGTGCTACAAAAGGGACTGTAAATCTAAAGCTCTTGACAAAGGAAAGGGATATGATGATGCTCCTTCTACAGAGGTAAAAACCACCTCAGATGAAGATGGGGATATGTACTTAGCTTCTTCAAGTACACATGTAGATCATGAGGCATGGTTGATTAACTCAGGTGCATCCTTTCACTTCACTCCCCATAGAGAGTGGTTTTGTGAGTATGAGAAATATGATGGTGGTGGTGTCTTCTTGGGGGATGATAGGAAGTCTAGAATCATTGGTCACAAAAAAGTAAAGCTGAAGTTGCAAGGTGGAAGGGTTAGAAAACTTCCGAGTGTTTTTCATATTCCTACATTGGCCAGAAATCTGATTTCCATAAGCAAGCTAGATGATGCATATGTAGAAACAATGTTCGAGAAGGATACCTGTAATATGGTTCGAGGAGCACTAGTATTGATGCAGGGAGTTCAGATTGGAATTCTGTACAAGCTGCAAGGTAGCACTATTGTTGATTGGTGCAACAGCTTTGTGGTTCCTAAAAGTGGAGCAGAAATTCTAGTGGTCTCTGGAGAGAAGACCATGTTGTGGCATCAAAGGCTTGGACATATTGAAGAGAAGGGCCTTCGAATACTTCATGGTAAAGGTATGGTAGAAGGTATGAGTAATAGCTCTCTGGATTTTTATTTCTGTGAAAATTGTGTATATGGGAAGCAGAATCGGGTGAGTTTCCCCTCTGGTGGTAGGAGGGCGACATAGATATTAGAGCTTGTGCATAATGATGTGTTTGGACCTGTGAAGGTTCCACCACCGAGTAAGTTTGTGTACTATGTATCATTCATAGATGACTTCTCAAGGAATACATGGATATATTTCCTTAAGAATAAATCTGAAGTCTTTGACAAGTTTAAATGATTTAAGGCTCTGGTGGAAAACTAGACAAAGAAGAAGATAAAGGTGTTGAGGACAGATAACAGTGGAGAGTTTTGCAGTATGGAATTTGAAGAATTCTATAAAAAGTGTGGTATAGCACAGCAGAAGACTACTCCATATATGATCTGAAAATGAAACTACTTGTTTTGTTGTTCAAGGTAATCATTTCCATTAAATTATATGTGCAAACTGTCACTGATGTCTTGCAATTGAAACAAAGTGGTTTTGGTAAATTTCTGAGTCTTATGTGTGAAGGAGCGTTATTTCATTTTATTGTTTAGCATATCAAATCTGAAAAACACAGCAAGATAAAATCACATAATATAACAAAGCCGCTGATAAGGCAATTCACCCTCCTGAGGCTACATCTACCAGGTCCAAGGCCCCCAAATGGGCAAGTCCTTGATCTTATTAGATGCTCAAAATGGTTATACAGTGATAAGAAAGCCTAAACAGGAAAAATAAGCTGTGAAAATAAGTTCAGAACACAGAAAACAGTGAAGAATGACTTTTGTTTCACCTCCAATGGCTAACCATAGCACAATACAGCTCCAACACTCCCTAGGCCCTGATGGATCTCCAAGCTTCTTTTCTGAAAAAACACCTGAAGATGAGATCTGATGGCTCTGAAACCTATACCATTGGCTCTGGAATGCTCAGAATACCCAAAATCAAAAAACGATTTGCTCCAAAAGGATCTCCCTACTGAAAGTTATGACCTCCAGAAGTTTTCTCTAGTTTGACCTAAAAAAACTCCACTAAATTTGGAGTAACTGCAGTTAGGCATGCTAAAGTTGGAAAAATAACCTAAAATGGTAGACTCTGCTGAGTTGACCGCTGAGCGTAACTGTCGGCCTAAACTGCGCATGTGACCATGATTCCTGGCGGTGGTTAAGGTCTGGCTAGCAGAGGTTAACGGAACTGTGGCATTAACTATTATCGAGATCCCCGCTGCGACATGTGAACAACAACCTCTTTAACCGCGAGTTGGATTAACCATTGGGGCTAGGTCTTGGTCACCGCGCTCTGGTCTTATGGATAGGGGGCTAGCCCTTACGGGCTGGCCCCTTTTTGCACCCAAATGAAACCTGTTTAACATTTAAATATGCAATGTGACCTAAGGTTGGTAAGAACCAACGTATAGGGGGGCCGGTCGGGCCTGTGGGCTAGTAGCGAGGAGACTCGCGATCAAATCCTGCGGACTCTCAAATAATTTTTCCATAATAAACTTTGATCTTGGGGCCATGTGGCGGCCTTCGGGGAAGCCACGTGGCATCCACTAATTGGCTAGCATGGAATATTCCAAGGAATATACCCAAAATATCTCGAGGAATATTCCTAGAACATTCCAAGAAATATTCCTCGAATATTCTTTTTTAATAATTTTTTTTCAAGCCAACCCAAGTCAAACTGGACTTTCTGAAGGAATTTTTAAACTTCAAACTTGAATAACTTTCACATACAATGTCGGATTTGAGTGCCATTCATAGCAACAGGATCATTTCGACGAGGCCTATCCAGTCATTCTGGTTTCAACCAATTCTGATAAATTCAAAATTTGAGAATTTTTTCCACCTAGAAACATGATCACCTGATCACAGCTCCCAAATGGGAAGCTTTTGGACCCCAAAAGCTCTCTTATTACCAAAAATGAAGACGAGGAGACTGATTCTCCCTCTTCCAACCTTGAATAACTAAAATCTTCCTGAATTCATCAAATTGAGCTTCTCATAAAAAGATAAATGTTCCCTTGAATTCACTAACCGATCGTTGCTAAAATTGACTGAGTCTTGATGAAAATTCTTCAAATTTGTAGAACAACAACTATATTTTTCAAAAAGAATACTGTTTCTACAATGGTCAAAGTTCAAAGAAGACTTAGAATAAAGTTCACCTTGCCAATTGTTCACATGGAAAATTTTTGTTGAATGAGCCTTGTACTTCTGTCGAATCCTGACCAAGTTTTATCGCCATACCAATCTGCAATTCAAAAACCAACATTGACCCATGCTAAATTGTGTGCCCTCTTTGCTTGCATGCTTTTCCTTCTCATGGAATCTTGCACTGCTTTGCACCGACACTTCATTCCCTACACTGATGGACACCAAAGGTATCTTGTGCAACCTTTTGTCATGTTCTTTCAAAGACGAATTGTTATTAGACTGAAACATATCATCATTTATATCAGCAATAATATGAAAATAAAATTGTACAAAATCTTGTTGTTTAACCATCAACAAAGTCAGATTTTGACTTGCATTAACTAGCCTTTTCAATTGCCCTACATGGATTAAAGAAGATTCTAGCTTCTTCTTATGTGCTCTCACAATGTACTCTTTTCCATCCTTGAACAAGTGATACTTATTCTCATGGCGATGGAAGATTTCCTTTCTATCAAATAAATATGGACTACCCAACACAACACCTATAATGTCAAGCATTACTACATCCAGTTCCACCCAATCAACATAATGAGCTGTTATGGCGAAGCACAATATGCACCTCTTTGAGACTTGTAAGTTTGCATCCTTGCATATCCACCCAAGTGGATAAGGCTTTGGATGTGGAATTGTCTCAAGTTTCAGCTGTTTGACCAAGTCTTCTGAGATGAGATTAGCTTGAGACCCACTATCAAAAAGTGTGTCTATCTTTGTGTGGTTTGAGATTATCCTCACATGAAATAGCTCTATCCTCCTCTTTTCATTTTTAGTTTCTTTGTGACAGTTTAATGTGCTAGAATTGGGATTTGTTTCTTGTATAACCTCTTTCCCCTTTATGTTCTTTAATACCATGGCGATACTTTTTGCCTCATTAGCTGATTCAAACCCTAAGTCCTATTCAATAGTTGCTACAGCTTTTTCCTTTTCTTTGGTTTCGTCTTTGGTTTTATATTTCTCTGGTTTCAACTTCGGATGAAGCTTCTAATAGTGGTCTTCATCATGGCTTGTTTTTAAAGAGTTCTTGCAAAAGAATTTCCCTTTTTCCTTTCTAGAGTTTGCAATCCTTTTTCTTCCTATGCCTTTAAAATCACTACCCTCATTTCCATCAAAAGTGTTTTTCCCTCTAGTCCCTAAATGCGTAGCTTGTACACAAACTTCATCTAGACTAGTAGGATTGAACATAAGGATAGTGTGTTTAAGGTAGCTGTGCAAACCACCTATATATTTTAGCAAAGTGTCTTGACTTTGTAAGTCTACCCCTAATAAGAGTGCTCTTCTCCTAAACGCTTGAGTTTATTCTTGAACACTTCGTCGTTTAAGAGTCTAAAACTTTTCCAATTCATTATAGCCTTTTGTAAATGAGCAAGAGGATAAAATTGCTTCTTAATTGCGGAAATAAATTCAGCCCATGATAAAGTAAGATTACCATGTTTTCGAATTTCATCCTTGATCTTGGCTTCCCACCATACCGATGCTACTCCTTCCATCCTTAATGAGGCTAACTAAATCTTGCTTTCATCATCATGTAAGTTCTGTATCCTTAAATAAACTTCCAACTTTCTTATCTAGTTGTCAAGTTTCTCTGCATTGACTTCACCATTAAACATGGGTAATTCAAATTTAACATCTATCTTTAAAAATGGACTTTTCCTAGAAGATTTAAGCTTATGAGGTTGATTTCCAAGGTAGAGGATGATAGTGTAGAGGAAGAGGATGATGATGGAGATGGTGGATCACCATTTCCTCCATGTCCTTTCTTTGAATTATCATCACTTTTCTTTCCTCCTCAAGAGCCCTCTCCTTATTTCTAATGTTTATACCCTTCCCCAACCAAACTATCATTCCTTTCCTGGTATAATATTCTTACCATATTAGTCATGTCCAAAAAATATTTTCTAAATACCCATTCTTCTTCTCTTGGATCCATGTCTTGAGGAACTTCTCCTCCCCTTTCAAACATAATTGAAGCTTCTTCTAAGGCTATTGAGGGTGAATTAGAAGGTGGAGATAATGGCGCCCTGGCCATCATTGGTTGAGGATTATGTTGTGCTCTAACCAATTGTCCTTTCCCTCTTTGAAGTTTAAGCCTGGTAAGCATTAAAACTTGCAAAATAATCAAAAATATCTTTTCACAAAACTAATACTCAAAACTTGAGCTCCGATACCAACTAATCTGAAATAAAACTACTTGTTTTGCTGTTCAAGGTATTCATTTCCATTAAATTATATGTGCAAACTATGACTGATGTCTTACAATTGAAACAAAGTGGTTTTTGTAAATTTCTGACTCTTATTTGTGAAGGAGTGTTATTTCATTTTACTGTTTAGCATATCAAATCTGAAAAACAAAGTAAGATAAAATCACATAACATAACACAGTAGCTGATAAGGAAGTTTACCCCTCCTGAGGCTACATCTGCCAGGTCCAAGGCCCCCAAATGGGCATGTCCTTACTCTTATTAGATGCTCAAAATGGTTATACAGTGACAAGAAAGCCTAAACAGGAAAAATAAGCTGTGAAAATGAGTTTAGAACACATAAAACAGTTAAGAATGACTTTTGTTTCACCTCCAATGGCTAACCATAGCCCAATACAACTCTAACACTCCCTAGGCCCTGATGGCTCTCCAAGATTTTTTGCTGAAAAACACCTAAAGATGAGCTCTGATGGCTCTGAAACCTATACCATTGGCTCTGGAATGCTCAGAATACCCAAAATAAAAATTAAGAAAATTTGCACCAAAAGGATCTCCCTACTGAAAGTATATGACTTCCAGAATTTTTCTCCAGTTTGACCTAAAAAAAATCCACTAAATTAGAGTAACTACAGTTAGGTGCACTAAAGTTGGCAAAATCGCCTAAAATGGTAGACTCCGCCAAGCTGACCACTGAGTGTAACTGTTGGCTTAAACTGTGCATGTGACCCGAATTCCTAGCGATGGTTAAGGTTTGGCTGGTGGAGGTTAACGAAGCCATGGCATTAACTGTTACCAAGATCCATGCCGCAACATGTGAACAACAACTTCTTTAACCGTGAGTTGGATTAATTGTCGGGACTAGGTCTTGGTCACCGCGCTCTGGTCTTATGGATAGGGGACTAGCCCCTTTTTGTGCCGAAATGAAAGTTGTTTAACATTTAAATATGCAATGCGACCTAAGGTTGGTGAGAACCAACGCATAGGCAGGTCGGTCGAGCATGTGGGCTGCTAGCATGGAAACTCGCGATTGAATCCTGTAGACTCTCAAATAATTTGCCATAATAAACTTCAGTCTTGGGGCCATGTGGTGGCCTCCGGGCAGGCCACGTGGCATCTATCAATTGGCTAGCAAGGAATCTTCCAAGGAATATTCCCATAATATTTCGAGGAATATTCCTAGAATATTCTTTAGTCTGTAGTGATAAAGTGCACTCTTTAGGGTATTAAAGGTTCCCATCATATATGATGGGACAGCCACCGCCGGAGGTGTTCTCAGAATCAGGTGTTCAGGCCGAAGGCTCAGGTGTTGGTGCCACAGGCTCAGGTCTTATCAGAATCATTCGGGGCATGTAGCTCAGCGGTAGAGCATTGGGATTTTAACCTAATGGTCGCAGGTTCGAGTCCTGCTATGCCCAGCTGCCACACCGAGCGTGGATGACCCAGCATAAAGGAATACATTTTAAATGAAACTAATTCGCCTTGTGCAAAAGCCCCCAAAGGCTATAAACTTGGGGCCTAGATTAGGAATGGCCTTAAACTTCTGGTTAACATCTGGTTGCAATTGTGGTGTTTTTAACATTTATTCGAGGGGTCTTAGTGGTGGTGCTTCGGGGTCAATTGAGTCGGCGTTCTGGAATAATTTATACAAACTTATAGATGAGTCGGGCTCTAGTTATCAAGCCTCTAAGGTTAGTCTCTATCACGATGAAGTAATAAAATTGCTGATCTTTAACAAATCAAGAGTTGTTAAAGGGATCTCTTATGAAGATTTGGTCGATTTACAGAGAGAGATAGAGAATCTCTCTTTTGGTTATGATGAAGAGTCTTTGTTCCGAAGTGTTCCGTTGTTAATCAGACGGTTAATAGGTACAGATATGATTACTGCTAAGTTGTATCTAACTGAGATGTGTAACCTGTCCGAAAAGGATTTAATTTATATTGAGAAGTTTGGGACCTATACATTAGAGGCTATCATGATTTATGTACTAGGGGTGGTGTTCAACTGTGTCCAGAGTTTACCTCTCGTTAGGGTCTCTACTTTGATCCAACAGCTTGAGTCTGCAGTACGAGTTCAAGCTTATCATCTGGGAATGCCGAATCCAAAAGCTGCAAAGGATAAAAAAGAGACAAAGCGCAAAGTTACTAGGAGTCATTATGCTATCGGGGCTAGCTTGGTTGAACTATTAGTTGAGCGACAATTAATTACTCTTGACACAACATTGAGCTATACGGATGACTTCCCTGTTTCGAATAGTAAGGGTAGGTTTATACCTTCAAAATGCTTTGCTATGTGCAACTTTGATCCCACTATTCTTCCAATCAAATTCAATCTGCCCATGGTTTGCGAGCCGTTGCCTTGGAATTCTAAGGTAGCTAACCCTTCAACTTTAGAAGATATTGAAGGTGGGTACTTAAGTGGACTCTCAGGAGACATGTATAATCGATTTCGTATCTTCTCTTCTAAGAGCCTTACCCATTTCTATATTAAATTGCATTATCCACAGCAGATGTGTGATGTATTAAATAGAATGCAGTCACAATGCTTTAAGGTCAATAGTCATGTATTGGAGTTTATTCAGAGCAATCGTGATACCTTAGAAGAAGTGGGTCTTCTTGTGAGGAGAGGTCTAGCGAGGGTGAATCTACAAGAGGCTTCTAACCTATTGAGGGTTAGTTACTATAATAACGACGAAGGAATTAAGGCAGTGATAAGCTTTGAGAAGCTCATGATGGAATTCGTTAAGCGGGTGCAGCGAGCTCGCTATGAGGATTTTGTATTAACTCTTGCTCATGCATACGAGGGCTATAGATTTTATTTGCCGGCGTTCATGGACTTCCGCGGTAGAATCTACCGTGCCGGTGTATTGCATTTTCACGAGAGAGATTTGGCTCGAAGTTTAATAGTATTTGCATCAGAAGGGGAGGCTTCTCTCAGAACGCGAGTAGCCAGTGCTTCAGAAGAGGAGCTCAGAACGCGAGTAGCCAGTGCTGCTGCCTTCAAATTTAAGAAATTCGTCTCTATAGACCAATCTATTAGCTGGTATAGCAAGCACCAGGAGGCACTGATAGAATCATCAGACAAGAAGTTTATTGACTTCGCACAGTCCGCGAGTGACCCATTTCAGTTCATTGCCCTTATTCTGTGTAACAGAAGAGTGGGTGCCACCGATAGCTTTCGTGATTGGAATGGGGTTCCAGTTACTCAAGATGCTTCTGCATCTGCTTATCAAATCATGAGTTACCTGTTGCTTAACCAAGAAATGGCTAGGCTCACGAATCTTCTTCCGTCTCCTTCAAGGGAAATACAGGATTTGTATGTCTATTTGAGAGAGGAACTTCGTTTCTTCTTTCGGAAAAATTTGGATCTTCATAGTTATAAGTTTGCTATCGTAGAGTCTCGTTTAACAAGAAAGCTTGTTAAACGACTCTTTATGCCTTTGATCTATGGGAAGAATGTGATAACCATGGCTGGTGATATTCGTGAGTGTTTTGGGTCATTGTTCAATATGAAGGAATCCTACCACATTGCTCGCCTTTGCCGTGACTTTTGGGTAGAGAAATATCCTGATATAGTTAATTTAATGAGGCTAATGAACCTCATTGGGTGGTTCTGTGCATTCTCGGATCAACCAGTGAAGTATAGCATACCGTTATTTACCACCGTACAAGATTATATGCGTAGCGAAGCTGTTCAAATTATGGTATATGATAGGCAATCAGATAAGAAACGTCGGGTGACTCTCAGAGTGCCTACGCATGATAGGGATAAGCGCAAGACTTTAGTGGCTACCTGCGTAAACTTTATACATCAGAAAGATGCCTTTATTGCGATGAAAGTGGTGGAGCATTTGACTGTTATTAATGCTCTTGTATATACGGTACACGATAATTTCATCACCACACCTGATTCCGCAGCAGAGGTTTCCCCTATTTATACCAAAGTGTTTATGGAAATGGATCCTCCACTTCGGATTATCAATTCATTTATACTGCAGAATTTGGTTAATGACTCATTTCATTTGGGTACTGACTGGGGGGAGGAGCCTATTCCCGAGAAGGTTCTTAGAGAGCTATTAATAGCTATGGTGCCTGAGGATAAAATGGGAGAAAAATGGGAGAAAAGAGTAGAGGAAACTATTGCATGTTACGAGGCATATGTGCTTACAGTAGGCGGGATGCATCATGCAGAGAAGTGGAATGACTTTCATTCAGCTCTCAAGAGCTGGGAGTATCTAGGGTACAACTACAGTCTTCACGGTTAGTATGATGGTAATAACATGACAAATTTATTCAACGAATATATTATTAGGTTAAGAGAGTTAATAGACTTTGAAGTCTGTCAGGATCCATATGATGGATTGAGGATAGTTAAACTCACGTTTAAGCCACCATATGTGCGATGCACGGAGGTTGAACTTATTTCATTGGCTATCATGCGACTATTAATTAAGTATGCTTATAAAGCTGGGTTTAACTATGGGAAATTTACCATTGGTTATGTGATTAAACTCCCTACAGGGGAATTATCATTTACCGTCACTAAAACAACTATTTCGTTGACGGGTTCTCAAGGTAATACTGGTCCTAACATGGATGTCTTTAATAGTATAATGCAGGTGGTAATGCAAGCTGCCGAGGATTATGAAAAGGAAGTTCTCTCAGGGTTATTCCTTCACATCTATACTTCATGGATATAGAACAAGGAGATCATTATTAGCGAGGAGGAAAGTAATTTCCAACTTAGGGAATTAATTACATCCGGCGTAGTAGGTGGAGAACCACAAGCAGTGAAACCTATGGTGAGGAAACCTCATTATCCCAATTATGTAACGACACTCCCAGCTAGGTGTAAGGACATGAAACCTTTCATTGTGGCAGATACGGAGACTGTTCTCGTCAATGATATACACGTCCCTTACGCAGCCGGTTACCTCATTGTATACCCTGGTGATGATATTGCAGCCATGTCTGATTCCTCAAATCTTTTTCAGTGAGGATTCTGCCTTCCTCATGCCTGAATTTAAAGATAGGAGTCATTACATGATGTCACAATTTCTAGAAGCATTAGGTGTGGTGGCTGAGAGAAGGAATGTTCACACTGTGTATTTACATAACTTATCTCGGTTTGATGGCATCTTATTGCTGAAGCATTATGCTTCTCATGACTCTAAGTACACCATCAAACCTCTGATGAGGAATCTTCTGCTCTACGAGTTAGCGGTTTATCGGGGTAATAAGCTTGTGTTACGTTTCAGAGATTCATTAACTCTGCTCCCAAGTAGTCTTGATACCTTAGCTAGGACTTTATGTCCTCAATTAGGATCTAAAGGATCTATCCCACATGAGGATATACGAGTTGATAATCTATCTATTCTGAGAGAGCAATTAGTGGAATATCTTAGACAAGATATAAGGCTGTTAGGTGGTGTCATGCAAAAGGCCCAATATATTTATTATACGGAGTTCCAGGTGGATATATTGGGGTGCATAACATTGTCATCGCTAGCTATGAGGATATATCGTACGAGCTTTTACGATCCAAACACCTTTCCTATCCATATACCTTCTAGGAATGAAGACACCTTTATTCGGCGCGGGTATTATGGTGGCCATGCGGATTCATATATCCCATATGGTAAGAATTTGTACTACTATGATGTTAACTCCTTATATCCATTTGTAATGAAAGAATTTAATATGCCTTATGGCAAACCTGTATGGAATGGTAATTTGGAAGGCCAGGACTTGTCGAACTTATATGGATTTATCGAAGCATATGTGGTATGTCCTAGGACTATTACTCGACCTTTCTTACCCTATAGAGACAGTAATGATACATTACTATTCCCAACAGGTAGATTCGTAGGGATATATTATAGTGAAGAATTGAAGTTTGCCCAGGACTTGGGTTATAGGATTATACCCCTAAGGGGATACTTGTTCGAGGAAAAACCAAGTCCTTTCGCTAGCTTTGTATCTACCCTCTTCTCCAAGAGACAAGAGGCAAGGAAAGGTGGAAATGACGCAATGGCCTATGTTTACAAGATCCTTATGAACTCGCTGTATGGTAGGTTTGGAATTAATCCCGAAAGTACTACTACTGAGGTCTGCGATAGAGCCAAATATGATGAATTGACTCAGAAAGACAACTTTATATGGGGTGATCAACTAAGCGATCATACCTATATAGTCAGTTACCTTTGCAATGCTTCACATGTTTCAGACCTGGATTGGAACCCTCCTAAGATATCTGCTGTACAAATAGCCGCTGCTATTACGGCTTGTGCTCGTATTCATATGTATAAATACATAGGCAGAGAGGATTGTTACTACACAGATACTGACTCCGCCATTCTAGGAAGCCCTCTTCCAGAAGATGAAATATCCATGGAATTGGGTAAGCTAAAGCTGGAGCACTTTGTAAAGGAAGGTATCTTCTTAGCACCAAAAAGTTATGGGTTAGACGTTGATGGTGAGTATATAGTGAAACATAAGGGATTGGGGAAACACTTGGTCGATTGGGCTTGGTTCAAATCCCAATACGCTGATCTCTCTCGCACTATGCATCTCACCGTGGAACGCAACTTCAGTATCAATTGGCACACTCTGGATATTGAGAGGAAGGTGAAGCATGTGACCCTAGGAACCAAGATGGGGTCCAAAAGGGACCCTATATTTGATAATCAAAATGTTTGGGTCAACACACAACCTAAAGATGTCATGGACTTCGGAGGTCAAGGGGATACTATTCTAAAGTATGAATTAATGCAGATGGATAGCCTAATGAAAATGAATAAGGAGCTATTTGATAAAATTAAGACTTATGAGGAGAGGGTTGAGAATAAGAATAAAGAGGAGGAGATTCTCCTTAAGAGTATTGAAGAGAAGGATGAGCAGATAGATCGTCTAATTAAGACTTATGAGGAGAGGTTTGAGAAGGAGACTCTCCTTAAGATATTTGAAGAGAAGGATGAGCAGATAGATCATCTAATTAAGATGAATGAGAAGATGCTTGAGAATAATATTAAGAGTATTAAAAATAATGAGGATCTGTTTAAGAGGAAGGATGAGCAGATAGATTGTCTGGTTAAGATGAATGAGGACCTCATTAAGATGAATGCGGGCATGAATACTCATATTGAGTACCTGATAGAGATGAATGCGGGCATGAATGCTCGTATTGAGTCCCTGATAGAGATTGAACTGGCGCGGAAGGCTCCAATTAAATGGCCTGACTCTCCAATTGACTCTCCAATTAAACAGCCTGACTCTCCAAGTGACTCTCCAATTAAACGACCTGACTCTCCAAGTGACTCTCCAACTGACTCTCCTAAGTTCACACACCCTACACATGGTTTTAAGGTTAAATATGATAAGAAACTATGAAGGGAGCAACGCCGTAGGAAAATTCTAAGAAGGCGGATAAGACACCTCCTTAAGTAGCTTGGTTGCTAGATATGTATGGTCCTACCTTGAGAGCCAAAGGATGGGTGTGTTAGGCCACGAACAGCTTGGCGTCAGAATGAGTGAGCGACCCCTCTCCTTGACAGTTGAGCTGGTCATCTCCTTATCAGTCGAGCCTGCTTAAGCATCCTCTCCTCTCCCTTTTGGTTGAGCACCTAAAGGTCCTTATCACTCGAGTCACTAAAATGATGTAATGTGGAATATAGTCTGAAAGGCCATTTCCGTGCATTTTACGGTGACTTTACACACCCAAGCTGGGTACCTAGCTTAGCGTAAGTAGTTTGCCCGATTAGGGTAGGTTCCCAAATAATACCATTGTTGGTGATCCATTAGTGTCTTGTGTATGGTGTCAGCTATAATGAAGGAGTAAGGAATCAATTTCTGGTCAAGAGTTTTTGCCAATCTTTAGGGTGCAAATATCAAAGAGAGCCAAAGGCTCAAGGGTAAAGGATGAGTGTGTTAGGCCACGAACAACTTGGTGGATGTTTTTCAATATTCCCCTCCTATTATAGCATTTTCAGGAGGCGGAGGTTTTCCTCAAGGATGGGTGTGTTAGGCCACGAACAACTTGGTGGAGGTTTTTCAAGATTCCCCTCCTATTATAGCATTTTCAGGAGGTGGAGGTTTTCTTCAAGGATGGGTGTGTTAGGCCACGAACAGCTTGGCGAAGGTTTTTTCAAGATTTACCTAATAACTAGGCCCCACGAGGAGGGCGGAGGTTTTTCTTCCTTGATGCTTCCCTCTCAAATAAGTCACTAAGGTCGGAATGAGTGAGCGACCCCTCTCCTTGACAGTCAAGCCAATGGCGGCCTTAACAGTCGAGCATGCTTACGCATTCTGCCGGTCCTCTCCTTATCAGTCGAGCCCCTACCAGTCCTTGCTTCAGGTGTACAAGACTCGATAGCAAGATCATAAGCCAACCTATGTTGCGGTAGTTTTCCAGAGGCATGCATCAAGAGCTTGTGGAATATAGTCTAAAAGGCCATTTGCATGCGTTTTACGGCTACTTGACACACCCAAGCTGGGTACCCAGCTTAGCGTAAGTAGTTCACTCGATTAGGGTAGGTTCCCAAATAATACCATTGTTGGTGATCCATTAGTGTCTTGTGTATGGTGTCAGCTATAATGAAGGAGTACGGTTTTGTTGGTCATGAGTAAGGTGTTCGTTGTCAGGAATCAATTTTCTAGTTAGGAGTTTTGATCAATTTAATATGATGCCAATATTTAGGAGGCACTGTGAGTGATGGTGTGCTGAAGTCTACATCTCTCATATAAATGATAAAGGTTGGTGTCAGGACCAATCTTTAGGAGGCACTGTCAGAGTTGGAGGTGCTGAATTCTTCATCTTAGAAAAGATAAAGGTTGGAAGGTGGGCAGGCCGAAGGCTGTTTGCCCATCTTTAGGATGCAAAGGTTCAAGGAGAGCCAAAGGTTTAAGGAGAGCCAAAGGCTCAAGGTTCAAGGAGAGCCAAAGGCTCAAGGGTCAAGGATGGGGCCCCATCAAGGCTGGCCAATGGCTCAAGGTTGGCCGAAGGCTCACTCACTGAGCTGAAGGCTCAATCACTTGCCCTTCGGGCAAGTTAAATATTTTTTATTTCAAGTCAATGCAAGTCAAACTAGACTTTTTGAAGGGATTTGTAAACTTCAAACTTGAATAACTTTCACATATAATGTCAAATTTGAGTGTCATTCATGGCTACAGGATTGTTTCAACGAGGCCTATCCAGTCGTTCTAGTTTCAACCAATTCTAAGAAATTCAAAATTTGAGCATTTTTTCCACTTAGGACATGATCACCTGATCAATATACACTTGAGAAAAATGGAGTTTCATAAGGAATGAACAAGAGACTGATGGAAAGGGAAAGAAGCATGCTTAGTGGTGTCACGTTAGGACAAGAATTTTGGGCAGAGGTAGTGGAGACAACATGGTACCTGGTCAATAAATCACCTTCATCAGCGTTGGAGGATAAGATTCCATAAGAGGTATGGACTAGTGAGAAACCCTCTCCTTCACATCTCAGGGCATTTAGATGTGCATATGTACATGCTCCAAAGGAGAAAAGAACCAGGTTGGATAGTAAATATGAAAAGTGCATCTTTATTAGGTATAAGGATGGTTTAAAGGGTTATAAGCTTTTGAACCCAATAACAAGGAAGATTGTGTACAGCCGAGATGTGGTGTTTAGAGAGGTGAATGATGTTATTAAACATGAAGTCCCATAAAAGGAACATGAGAAGATAGAGTTTGAGCTTAAGGAGGAAGAATCAGACTCTACAGCAGAAGAGGAATCAGAAGAAGAAGAGCCACAAACTTTGGGTGTGAGAAGATCAGTTCGAAAAAGAAGGTAGCCAGAAAGGTATAGTCCATCTTCTTTCTGTTCAAATTTCGCTTTATCTACTACCGATGATGATCCTAGAACTATGAAGGAAGCAGTAGATTTAGAGGATGGAAAACTCTGGAAAGAGGCCATGGTTGATGAAATGGCATCTTTGCACAAAAATGAGGCTTGGGATCTGGTGGAGTTGTTGGCTTGAAGGAAACCCATTGGCAGCAAATGGGTGTTCAAGAAGAAGACAAATGCAGAAGGAAAGGTGGAGACATACAAAGCTTGGTTGGTAGAAAAACATTATTCCCAGGTGCCGACAATTGATTTTGGTGATATCTTTTCTCTTGTTGCCAAGGTAGCTTCTATTAGATTACTTTTATCTGTTGTTTCTGCTTTTGCTTTTGAGGTAGAACAGATGGATGTGAAGACAACAGTTCTTCACAGGGATCTAGAAGAGGAGATCTACATGAAGCAACCTAAAGGTTTTGTGGTGAAGGGTAAGAAAGAACTGGTATGCAAGTTAAAGAAGTCTCTATATGGGTTAAAATAGTCACCACGGTTGTGGTATTAGAAATTTGATACATTTATACGAGGACTTGGCTTCACCAGAAGCAAAGAAGATCCCTGTGTGTATTTTAAATTACTTGGTGACCATGTTATTTATCTGGTCTTGTATGTGGATGACATGTTGCTAGTTGGAAATGACAAAGAAATTATCCAGGATTTGAAGACCCAATTGTCCTCCAAATTGGACATGAAAGATCTTGGTGCTGCAAACTGTATTTTTGGCATGGAAATTAAAAGAGATCAGGCAAAGAGGAAGCTCTGGCTAAACCAAAGGAAGTATGTCGAAACAATGCTACAGATGTTTAATATGCAAGATAGTAAATCGGTGAAGGTTCCTATTTCTGTAGGTGTAAAGTTATCTGCCGAATAGAGTCCCAAGACACAAGAAGAGGAAGAGGACATGTCCCATGTTCCATATGCAAGTGCAGTTGGTAGCTTGATGTATGCAATGGTATGTACTAGACCAAACATTTCACTTGTAGTGGTAGTATTGAGTAGGTATGTCAAAACCAGGGAAGGAACACTGGACAATAGTGAAGTGGGTTTTCAGGTACTTATGTGGCACTAGTGATTATTATTTGTGCTACCAAGGATGACCAAGATTGGACAGAGTGTTAGATATTTGTGGCTTTTTTGTGTAGGTTTTAACCCCATACAGAAATTACCTACATACGAACTCTAAAACACATAAAATAAACAATGCGAGAGAATAACACATAAAACACATATACACAGAGATTTTCCCCTGGATCCCATAACCAGGACTACCAGCTTGATTTTTCATTATGTTCCTTTCAATGTTATAATACATATTTATACATGCCGAAGCATCCAATACCATCGACCCAAAACCATCGTGTCCAAAACTATTGACCGAAAACCATCGCGTGGAAAAACATGTGCGAAAGTCATGCACAAAACGAAAGGTGGGTCTGCCCAACCTAACATAGGTTTCAAAACCAAAATTTCCTAAGGTGTTGCCCCGGACCCCATAGAGTGGGGTTACCTACACCCCTCAAACCCCCTGAGATCACCTTGCTACGCAGTTGGCACAACGAATGGGGGGCTCTGCCCCACCTCTAACCCCCCAGTTAACTACATGGACTAGTCATGGAAAGAATATAACACAACCCAACATGTTGATGCAGACTGGGCTGGAGATCTAGATTAGAGAAGATCTACAAGTGGGTATGTTCTTAACCTATTTGGAGGTGCAGTCAGTGCGATGAGTAAGTAACAATCTGTAGTGGCACTATCAACTACAAAGGCATAATACATGGCAGCCACTTATGTAAGCAAGGAAGCAATTTGGTTGCATATATTGTATTCAAGTATGGGGTTAGTGCAAGGAGCTATAAGGATAGACTCTGACAGCCAAAGTGCAATTTTCTTGGCAAAGAACCTTGCTTATCATTCAAAGACAATGCACATTGATGTTCAGTATCACTTTGTGAGGGATATGATAGAAGACAAAAAGGTGTTGCTGGTAAAGGTGGACACTTTGAAGAATGTTGTGGATGCATTGACAAAATCTATGAGCTCTGAGAGGTTCTCTTGGTGTAGAGAAAAAATGGGCATTGCAGCACTGGATAAATGACTATGCTCTCTTGTGGCCCCATGTGGAAAGAAAACAACAAGTGGAAGAATGTTGGGTTGTGTTATATTCTTTCCACAACTATCCAAAGTAGTTAACCTGGGGTTATAGGGGGGGTGAAGCCCCCCCTTCGTTGTGTCAATTGCGCAGTGGGGGGGTCACAAGGGGTTTGAGGGGGGGTGGCAAGCCCCCCTCTACGGGGTCCAAGGCAGTGCCCCAGGGAAAAAAATTTTGGACCCTATATTTGGTTGGGCGGACCTACCTATGATTTTGGACACGATGGTTTTCGGTCCATGGTATTGTATGCTTCGGCATGTGTAAATATGTATTGTAACATTGAAAGGAATATAATGAAAAATCTAGTTGGTTTCCCCGGTTTTGGGATCCAGGGGAAAATCTCTGTGTATATGTGTTTTATGTGTTATGCTTTCACACTATTTATTTTCTAGGTTTTAGAATTCATATGCAAGTAATTTCTGTACGGGGTTAAAACATACATTTACGAAAAAATGATTAAAGATAAGTGTTTCAAAAATCTATGGAGGTGAAAAAGAGACATCCCTACCATTAATGTCATTGGATAGTTGTCCGCCTTAATGCTAGGGCATGTAATTTGCCCAAAGTATTTGGACCCTAGAAGCCTTGTAGTAGATGTGCACATCAATGGCACCATTGTCCCACACACTTTGATTGATCTTGGGGCTGTCATTAATGTAATGACTAAGGACACCATGCTCAAGCTCAGTCTCTAGGGTGCATTAAGAAAGACCACAATAATATTGCAACTTGCAGACCGTTCCATTGTAGCCCTTGAGGTGATTGTTGAGGATGTGATGGTCTCCATTGACTCCTGGGAGTACCCTACAGACTTCCTAGTTCTCCAGCCTAAGGCCAAGCTTAGTGGTTATCCTCTCATACTTAGGAGGCCTTCGTTAGCCACTGTTGATGCTTATATAAGCTGTAGGGTTGGAAATATGACTATAAAAAATGGGCATTTGTCCAAGCAGTTGGCATTGTACCCTCCTGCTCAACTGTCTTTAGAACATGAATTACCTCTATGGCTAGAAGAGGAGGAATAAGATGAAATCTACTCATCCCAACTCTATACCCTAGAAACTATAATGGTAGGAGGACAACCGAATGAAGTTGATTTAATTAAACACATACTCCAAGTCCAACTCCCAACACCTTGTCCTTAGAGGAAGTAGTAAAGGAAACCAAGAGAAACCATCAGATTGATCTATGCTTAGCTGATTCAAACCCTACTCGTGTCAAAACAATAGAATTTGGCCCTGAAAGAACTTTGAAAATCAGCCCCTCTCTTTCTGTACACCAAGAAGAAAAGTTGTGCGACATGCTAAGGGGTCACCTCAATTCCTTTGTTTGGAGTTACAAATAAATGAAGGGAGTGCACTCCTCGGTGTGTACTCACAACATTTATATCAAAGAAGATTGCAAACAAATCTGACAACCCCAATGGAGAATGAATCTAGCTCTCAAGGATATAGTCAAAGAAGAACTACAAAAGCTGTTGGATGCAAGATTCATTTACCCTATCTTGGATAGTAAGTGGGTTTCTCCTTTGGTGTTGCTTCCAAATAAAAATTGGAAGTGGAGGATTTGTGTTTATTATAGAGTTAAATAAAGTAAAAAAGAAGGACTATTTCCATCTACCTTTAATTGACCAACTCATAGATGGCCTCGCAGGGAAAAAGTTTTTTTCTTTTCTAGATGGGTTCAGCAGGTACAATCAAATCTAGATTAACCTAGAGTACTAGGATAAAACCACCTTCACCTATCCTTAGGGTTCTTTCACTTATAGGGTCCTTCCTTTTGGCCTATGCAATGTCCCTACCACTTTCCAGAGGGTAGTCCTGTGTATCTTTGTCGAGCTAGTCCATGATCCAGTAGAAATTTATATGGATGATTTTACACTCTATCGGTGTGACTTCCAAGAAGCTCTATCAAACTTGGGTAAGGTGCTGAAAAAATTCATTGAAATGAACTTATCTCTTAGTCCCAAAAAATGTGACTTCTTGATGACTACAAGGATTATTCTAGGTCATTCAATATCCCAGAAAGGACTGTAGGTGGACCCAAATAAGATAGCCATCATCCAGAGGGTCCCACCTCCGTAAAAATAGAGTGATGTCAAAAGTCTTCTAGGTTTAGATGGATACTATAGGAGATTTATAAAAGGCTTCAACAAGTTAGCTTCTCCTTTATTTGGGTTATTAGCCAAAGACTCTGATAGGTCAGAAAGCTATCAAGAGGCCCTGGAAACCCAAAAGGACAAGTTCACCACTACATCTATCCTCTAAGGCCCAAATTGGGCCCTTCCTTTCCATATACATGTTGATTTCTCTCACAAAGCCATAGGAACAGCTCTAGGCCAGATAGATAACAAGTTACATTATGCCATTTACTTCATCAGTTAGAATCTATCAAAAGTCAAACTGAACTACACAGGGACTGAAAAGGAGCTCCTAGATGTTGTCCATTCATTGAACAAATTTAGGCATTACATTACAGGTTACCAAATATTTGTGCATATTGACCATGCTACAATTAAATACTTGATGAATAAACCACATGTGAATGTCTGGATTATTAGATGGTTACTTTTATTACAACAATTTGATCTAACTGTTATTGATAAGCCTAGCAAGGATAATGTTGTTTCATATTTTTTTATCTAGATTGACTTTGCCTGCAGTGGAGGAAGGAATGGTCGATGATCAGCTACCAAGTGAACACTTATTCGCCATTTCAGTTCTCTCTCCATGGTTTGATGACATAGAAAATTACCTAGTGTCTACACAGTTTCCAACAAATTTTTCCTCCAAAGAGAAAAGCAAGATTGTGAGGAAGAGCACCCCATTCACTTGGATTAATGGAAATCTCTTCAAACTAGGTCTAGATCAAACTTTGATAAGATGTGTAAGGGAGGAGGAAGTCTTTGACGTCCTTCTGACCGGGATGTGAGGAGATATACTAATCAGTGTGATCAGTGCCAAAGGATGGTTAAACCTACCCCAAGGCATGAAATGCCTCTGCAACCTCAAGTGACTTTTGAGCCATTTGACAAGTGGGGCATGGATTTCATTGGACCCATTGACCCTCCATCCGGGCAAAAGCAGTACATCATTATGTGCATTGACTATTTAAACAAGTGGGCTCAAGCCAAGGCCATCAAAGCAGCAACAGAGGAGAAGGTGGTTGAGTTCTTAAGGGAAAATGTATTTTATAAGTTTCGGTACCCTAGAGAATTGGTCACTGATCAAGGTAGCTAGTTTATATCTCACATGATTGAAAATTTGTTAAGCCGACATAAGATCAAGCATAGAACATCCACTCCTTACCACCCAAAAGCTAATGGGAAAGTGGAGGTAACAAAGAGAGTGATGGAAGGCATTCTAACAAAAGTGATTAGTAGCATCTGAAAGGACTGGGCAGATAGATTAGTTGAGGCCAGTTGGGCCTACAATACCACCTAGAAGACCACCACTGGATTCACTCCTTATGAGCTAGTCTACGGGAAGAAGGCCCAATTGTCCATTGAATTTGAATACAACACCTTAAGAATGGTAGCACAACTAGATCTAGATCTCACTAGGGCACAACAAGAAAGATTGCTCCAGCTGAATGGGTTAGATGATTTTAGGATGGCGACTCTCCTTCACACAGAGGTGACTAAAGTTCAAAGGAAGATTTGGCATGACAAGAACATAAACGACAAAAAATTTCAAGAAGGCGATTGGGCTCTGTTGTATTATTCCATAAACAAGGATTTTAAAGGCAAGTTAAGGACTAGATGGTTAGGGCATTATGTCATATAAAAATGTCATGATAATGGCTCAATACAGGTAAGAACCATTGATGCAGAGTCTATTCATTTGCTTGTCAATGGGTACATATTGAAGGTTAACAAGAATCCCTTGTGAAAGCAATAATTCACAAATGGCATCAACAAGATAGTGATGGTGGTGGAGAAAGTCCCAGCTTCTAACCCATCAAATCCTTAAAAAGAAGAGAAAAAATAATAAAGAGACTCATGTGAAAACCTCCATGAAGCACCTGAGTCCCACTATTGGGATAAAAACCTCCTAAGGTAGCCTAATGGTGTCAAAAAAACTAAAACTGAAAAGATATTTGGGTGGAAACCTCTTTTGAGGCACCCAAGGCAAGCAGTTAGGATGAAAGCCTCTTGGAGGCAAACTAGTGTTTTTCAAAAAAAAACAAAAACAAAAAAAGAGAGAAACAAAAAAATTTAAAATGTTGTTTGTAGGTCAGCAAGAGGAGGTTCAAAACAACTAGAGAGGAGCATAAGGACCTATACAATTCATATTTTCATTCCTTCATCCCATATTCTTCATTATCCCATCAATCCATCCATTTATGAAGTAGTCCAACTCAGTTTACACAGACTCTATGTTTTCTACAAGATTCTCTTCAATCCTACAAAATTCCCTAAAAACCTTCAGGAGTTTCCTGTAGGAACTATGGTGGCATGGAAATCCCAAGAAAAGTGACCCTAGAGCAAGGAGATGACTAGCCTGTGTAAAAAAATAAAATCTTTACTCCACCACCTCATCACCATGCCTCTCACCACCATGTTACCCCTACATTTATCCAATAAGTCAATTCCAAAAATATTATAGTTTTCAAAGAAGAAAGAACAAAGAGAAGAGGGTGAGAACAGAGGAAACTGAGACAATAACTAAAGGTTATACCTCTCACCTACCAATCACTAGACCCCTTCTCTACCCATGAAAACAATCCTTATGCTCAAGAAGTGAAGAAAAGAATGAAAGTTTAGGGGAGAGGCAACTAGAGGATATCTTGTAGGTTTCCTGTAGGAAATCCTGTAGCAGCCTATCCCATAAAAGGAAATTTCACATGATTGCAATCATCTTTAGCATAGAGATCCAAATGTCAAGGAAGCTCCTCCAAATCTCAACAGCAGCAGTAGGATCATCAGTATCACTCTCCAGTACCTGCACATCAAAGGAAACAAGCATCAAACGAGGCCAATAAAAAAAAAAATTGTAGCAAATACACAGCACAGGGACATCATTCTTCAACAAGCAACAACATCAAAGCATCTTACCCACAGATATGTCATCTTGCTTATGCTCTCTCATTAGCACGATATGATAAAAAAATATAGGATTATGCAAGAGTTGGTTTTATAAGAAAAGGTGGCCAGTTAACTTGGCCACCTCCGGCCAGTTGACAAGGAGAAATAGTTAGACCACTCCACACATGGCAGAAGTCAAATTAGAGGAAAAATGAGATAAGGCCAAAAGTTGTTAAATTACATATGATCAAAGTGGGATATGATTACGAGGTAAGGAGGAATGATGGAGTGTTAGTGGGACCAATGGTCAAAAAGTGGGTACTCGTACTTAGGTAGCCAGCACACCATCCCGAACGATCACCCATATGAGGAAATAAAACATTGATTTCCATGCAAAGGAAGCATTGACAATCTCAAGATTCATTGAAACAAGGTTGCTCTCGGCCTCTTAAAGCAATATCTACAGGAGAGACAATGAGCATTTTGCAGCGCAGGAGCACCTACAGGATCCTACAGGAAAATCTGCAGGATTCTACAGGGGGATCTACAAGATACAGAGCAGTCGTCTACAAGATTATTAGTGGGAATTTAGGGAGGAAATATCGAAGTTTGTCCTCATAAGACAGTAACTAGGAGGTAGGAGTTACACCTTCGTATCTTTTCCAGTTAAAAAAATAAATAAAAAAATCCTCCATTTGGTTAAGGAAGTTGTAGTCTAGGGGAATTATATTGCATAGTTATCATTTAAATCTCCCACCCACTAGAATTTTACATTTATACCGATACAAGCCTTCACAATTTCCAAGGGAAAAATTAGAGGGGGTTTTAACAAGAGGGAACCCACAAACACAGTAAGAATTCATCAGCACCCTCCTACAGTAGAAATTTTCACAGGGCACAATTGGATGGGTTTCTTTGAAAGAATGAGACGCTACGATGATGAGGTGGCTAAAGACTCTTCTCTCTCTCTCATGCCCCTCACTAGGACCCATGACACTACTGTGGTGAAAGGCCTCTTAGTAGAAATCACCGCTAAAGTCATAAACAAAATCACCACACTTCCTTTAGCGTTGACTTGGAGAAAAGAAGATAAGGGTAACATCACCCTTGCAAATAAGAAATTATTTTTGGAAGGGGAGTAGGCAATGAGGGACAAAAATGGGGTCAGAAGAGAAAGCCTTCCATACCCTTGGAATGAAGTTAGCTACCACCTCATTAAATATATATCATGTGAAGGGAGATATGGTGTGGTGTATGGATACCATTTCAGACTTCTCCAAGAACTAGGGTTTGGAGTAGACACACCTCCTCAAAACAGACTAAGTATACCCTACTTTCTTCTTCAGTCAATGATAGATATGTGAATCAAAGTTCAGGAAGGAAAACATCAACAACTAGCCCATCATGGGTTAATCAAACTTATCTTAGCAGATGCGCTCTGAAACCTAAGACCCCCTATTACATCGAAAACCTTCAGAGACATGCAGGCAGAGGGAGAAATAAAAGCTCTTGAGTATGAAAAAAGCCCCACAGCTAGTGAGAGGGATGAAGAGGAAATATAGGAGGAAAAAGAGGAAGAAAAAGAGGGGGAAAATGAAGGAGAGACAGAAGAAGAAACAAAAGAAGAAACAGATGAACAAAGTGAAGAACTGGAGGAAGAAGAGGAAGATAAAGACAAGAATGAGAAGGAGAATGTAAAAGAGGAAAAAAAACAGAAAGAAGAATAGAGGTCTATAGTTCAAGGCAAAGAAGGCGAAGAATCACCAAGGGAATCCCCAGAACCCACTGAGAAAGAGGCAACAACTACTCTTACTGCCCTAAGTACACCTATCAATTCAAAAGGGAAGAGGTAGAGACATACCCCAAAGTACTTTAGGACAATAAAAATCATAAGGATTAGGAAAGGAAGACCTCAAGCACCCACCAAAATTCCTATTGCCATTGAAGATTCAAAGCAACAAGAGAAGATAGCTCCACTTGAGAAAAATCAAGGAGAAGGATTATCAGGACAAGCCTCTCCCAAATCTCCCATCACCTATGTTAGATGGCCCATCACAACGTTTGCCTCATCAAAGGGAAAAGGTCTCCTACAAGAGACACAAAAGGACCTATAGGAAGTAGAGGCCATCCTACAGGAAACTCTGCTAAACCTATAGGAAACTCAGAAAATGGACCAAGAAGGTATCACTCAGCAATAAACAAAGAAGGAAGCCCCAGAACTAAGAGAACCTAGTCCTCAACCCAACCTTGATTCTTACTATAGGTTCATTGAAGGGGGTAGGGTAATCCCACATAAATTTTCCATCCCCTTATTCTTTGAGCTTGAAAAAGAAAGGGAAAGAACACACAGGTGGATGCAAATTGCCAAATCTAAAGGAGTGGAGGATGTAGGCCACATGGAGGAGAAATTAAAGGAGATGGGCAGAGAACTGAGCAGCATAAGGGATAGAGAGGCAATGATGAAATCTCAGTTAGAAGAAGAGAATGCATGGATAAGAGGACAGTTACAAGAAGGGGAAAGCCAGTTGGCAGCTATGGCCAGTTTATCCTAAGAGGCAATCCAGTGCAGGATTCCAGCAAAGTCTTATGTCTTGTATCTTAAGGAACAATGGCTACAATTCCAAATTAAGACTTTGGCATAGAGAGGAACTATTCCCTTCTAAGACTACAAACAATTCATTGATCTCTGTGATAAAAGAACCTTGGAAGATATAGAAAAAATGTTTGAGTTTTACCTACACAACTTGGCCTTGACAAATTTGAATGTGTGGGACCCAAATTCAAAACTAGGGGACCTGCAATTGATGGATTTAGCATCATGGATGAATCATGAGCAAGAAAGAGCTATAGAGATGAAGAAGGTAATGGAAAGAGAAGAGACAGAACCCCTCATGATAAGAGCTGAGCAATCTAACCCAATGACTGTCATCAACACCCACAACCTAATTGTAAATGATCCTAAGCTTGCACCTAGGTACCTTGCTGCCTAAGAGTAAGTCGTCACACACTTTGAAGACATGTTTAGGTTGTTAGGAGATGACAACATGCAAGCTTATGAAAGGATATGGGACACCTTACCCTATAGCTAGAAAATCAGAGAATACCATTCTCCTCGAAGAATGAGATATGCACTAAACAAAACACCCATGTACAAGCAATCTGTACAAATACTTAGAGTCAATTGGATTGGATTGAGACTTAGGAATGTTGGAAGGAAGAAAAGAAGAGGAAGAAAGAAAGTAGTGGGAAGACGTAGAGAGGAAGGTGGGATTTTATTCACAGGAAGAAGAAACTACAGCAGAAGCATGGGATATCAGGGAGGCCACCAGAGCAATGAAGGACATGGATATAGATTGAGTTGCTCAAAGGATGAGCAACACTTTTAATAGGGAGGTGATTATGAACCTCATAATTGGGTAACTATATGGACCTTAATACACCACCAAGCTTATTAAAATCAACTCTTCTCATAATTCCTTGCGTATTTTAATCATATTTTTCTTAAAGAGATGATTAAAAGTAAGATGTTATGTGTAGTGGTCTAATGTGCATTGATTGCAGGTTTTTGAGAACAAATCATGGAAATTTTGGCTAATTAAGGGTAGAAACTCGAATTAGACAAGGAGGAGAGATTGTAGGAGATAGATCCTCCTAGTTTAATCTTCACTCATTCAAATATTCCTCCATCAAATCACACTAGCTCGGAGTTGCAAGTAGCCGAGTCATGAAGACCAAAAGGCAGTCAATCCAATAACAGTTAAGAGCTAGTTCGTCTTGAGTTTGGGAGCCAATCCTCCCTAGATTTAAGGAATTCATTAGAGAATTCAGTTGTATAAATAAGGAAGCCTAGAGCTTCATTAGGATTCATATTTTTTATTTAAGAGCACTAAGCATTTTCGAGTTCAAGACTTGTGGAAGACATTGTTATGTAATTTTTCTTATAAGATAATGAGAATGGGCATTTCCTAGACCAGTATTGAGTTGACTCAGAGGGTTGAAGCTCTTGGGCTACGTCCCAACCCTAGTAGCAAAGGATTCTCTTCTTCTACTTGTATTCTTAGTTGATTCCATAGATTAATGGTTGAATTTGTTTTAGCATTATTCCATTGCAAGTAGTTGTGAATTTTATTAGTTTGCTTCCATTTCAGCATTGTTGTAGTAGTAGCTTATAAAGATAAAGGAATGCCAAAAATCTGATAATAGGTAGGTTTTGCCTCACTCCTCCCTTCAGGGACCATGGTTTGAGGAATGAACTCCTATGAAGCCACAAAAAGACAAAATTCGGATTTCTTATGGAATTTAGGGTTTTCTGCTACTTAGGCTAGCATTTTGTCAATTTTCAAGAATAGGATTCAATAGTCATTTTTCATATCCTCGACCCTCTATTAGATCTCATAGTGTTTCACATTACTTTGCAAGTATTTCCATGCATGAACTAGGCAACTAGATAATGAAATTTTGTTTTCTTAAGTTGATTGAAAATCTTTCTTATTTGACATGATTCATGGATAAATGCCAGTGATTGATGCAATGCAAGAGTTTCAATAGTGCAGGGAGATCTCATGACCAGCAACCCCAGCCTAACCTCATCCATCCATGAACACCAAAGCCACTAAGTCCCTCAACCAATTCATCATTCCATAAGAACAACTTTGGACCATGGTTGTTGAGCAAATCCAACCATCTTACTAACTTTGTTTTGAGCTCTGAAGAAGTCCTAGCCACTCACTTGCCTTATTTCTCCCACCATTCACCTTGCCTAAACCCTATACCACATTCCAAATCACTCCTCTTGCTCTCAGTCGGATCCTGTAGGAGCGTTAGGACATCCTGTAGGAAGCATTAGGACATCCTGTAGGATGACCTATAGTGGCTTGTTTTGAAGCCGAATTGTGCAAAAAGCATCTAGGAAGATAGGAGAAGACCCCTACTTGCCTCCCAAGCCATATGACCTTTCACCACCATATTTAACCCACCTACCACATCACCAAGAGGATTTAGCATTCATATTTTTCACACAAAAAAATGACAAAAAGGAAAAAAAATTATTGTGTTCATTTACATGCACAGCAGTAGAGTGTTTCGTTATTTTAGATTCCATGCCTAAGATAGTAGGATTACACACACGCTAACTTAGCATTATTTTGAATCAAATCCTCTTAGGAATTAGTTATATGAGAGGTGCGTTTAAGGATTTGATTTCAGTCTTTCCTTACTACAGTAGAAAAGATTTCAGTAGTGCAAATTTACCCTTTCCTCATTGGTAAACAAGCTTCTTCTGAATCAATAAAAGGCTAGTTTGAGAAACCATAATGGTCTATCAGTAGCTTAGCAGTGACAAAGTGTGGAGCCACCGCACCTGATTGTGTATACAAGACATTCACCTCCATGTTTGTACGAACCTCAAGCTGATAAAGTAAAGTTGGTAGCCCCAGGAGGTGAAACATGCTTGCTGCAATATTAGAGCTCATCAATTTTTGGTGTCATTGCAGGGGAGGTGTATGAGTAAGATGTGATTTTTTCTTTCTTTCTTCCATTTCTTATATCTGAAATTCTACTATTAGCTTCATTTCTGCAAAAGTAATTGTAAGTTAGTTTGCTTTCTTTTCCATTGTGCAATTGAGATTTCATTCAGAAGTTAGTTTCCATTCAACTTGTTATTTTAATTCTGCAATTAGTCTCGAAACTTGAAAACCCACAAAACAAAACAAAAACACTTCTTTCATTCCTTGTAGGAATAGGGATAACTTAGGAAAAATTCTACCAAATACCCCCGCCACTTCAAACAACCAACCTTCCCTCTTCTTCGGTAACTGTGAATTGGAGGACCCCTTAGGCAAACAACTAGATATATTTGAAGAACCTATAGGGGGAGAAGAAGGAGAGCCCATTCCGACTGACCTAATGGTTGAAAATAAAAATGACAGAGGAGATAGAGAAAGAACTAAGGGTTCCTTTCCCATCAGAGAAACTAATGGGGATACCAAGATGAAAAACATAAATCCCTCTACTCTTCCTCACTTCTATGGCTTGACCTCAGAAGATTTAGATACTTTCTTGTTTGAGTTCTCTGCCATATGTAGAACTTATGATTACACCATTGATGAGCAGAAGTTGAAATTATTCCCATCCACTCTCAAGGATGCAACTCTGTGTTGGTTCATGGGTTTAATTGATGATAGCATCACAACTTGCGCTCAGATGCAACAAGCCTTCAACAAAAATTATTTAGACTACTGCATGATGAAAGAGACTAAAGAGGATTTTTTTAGTATGACCTTGGGGCATGATGAATCCCTAGAGGATTATGAAGAAAGTTTCCACCTTAGCTACAAAAGGGCTAGGTGCACACTTGATCCAGATTCATTGAAGCTAGTCCTACTCTGAGGGTTAAGGGAAGAGCTTCTGGATGCCTTAAACTTCCTAACAGGAGGGGACATCTACCAATTACCCTATGAAGATATCAAGACAATATTTAGGAACTATTCTAGGGTATATAGGGAAAACGTTAGGGGTAGTCAACCAATGGCCAACTCATCCTCTTCCAACACATCCATAAAAGGTGAAATTGGAAATATACTCGAAGATTTCAGGAGTGGAATGTTGCAAACCCTTGCCTTACAGATGGACACTATGCACATCAAGAGAAAGAAGGAGGAAGCATAGAGTGAATTAGCCATATTCTTCCCTAGATGCACAAGGAGGCACCCTATGAATGAATGTCCATTAAACCTGATCGAAATTTGCTTTGTCTATGAAGAAAACCACTCCACATATAATTTTCCTTCTCTAACTAGACTAAAATCTATGTATTATGGAACTGACGAGGTGACTGAACATCTCTTCTACGTAAATCAAAGGAGAACCCATGGGCCTTTGCCATACTTTCAGGGAATGCAAGGGTCATCCCATACATATTACAACCCTAACCAAAACACATCCATTCCCTCTTGGGGGCCCCCTGCTCATCCCTCCTGGTCTACACCCCCTCCTTGGTCTTTTGCACCTTAGTACCATTCCCAGCTGACCAGCCAGTCATTTCAGCCATACACTCCGCCAAAGCCTTGGTGGAATGCACCACCGTAGGGGTGGAGGCTCCCATACAAAAATGCTCCAACTTTATTTCCTTTAGCCCCTACTCAACCAAAACTTTTACACCCTGCTCCACCTAAGCAACCTCAGATGCCTGCCCGTCCAAAACCAAACCTGAACAATAGACAGGCGCAATAGGTATATAGTGGAGAGACTTCATATCCTGTTTATGTTGTGGAGATTCAAGAAATCAACCTAAGGTTTGTGACAGTACTCCCAGACAACCAACCTCCATTTCCACCTAGGGAGAGTAAGGAGGAGAGAGAGGAAAGCATGCCTAGAGTGAATCATCCACCCTTTCTTGAAAGATTAACTCATCCATCATAAGGCCAAGCTTAGTGGTTATTCTCTCATACTTGGGAGGCCTTGGTTAGCCACTGCCGATGCTTACATCAGCTGTAGGGCTAGACATATGACCATAAAAAATGGGCATCTGTCCAAGAAGTTGGTCTCGTACCCTCCTGATCAACCATATTTACCTGTATGGCTAGAAGAGGAGGAAGAAGATGAAATCTACTCAGCCCAACTCTATATCCTAGAAACTTACATGGGAGGAGGAGAGTCGGATGAAGATGATTTCATTAAACACATACTCTAAATTCCAATTCCCAGCACCTTGTCCTTAGAGGAAGTAGTAAAGGAAACCAGAAGAAACCATTAGATTGATCTATGCTTAGCTAATTCAAACCCTACCCATGTCAAAACAATAGAATTTCGCCTTGAAAGAAGTTTGAAAATCAACCCCTCTCTTTCTGTACACAAAGAAGAAAAGTTGTGCAACATGCCAAGGGAACACCTGGATGCCTTTGCTTGGAATTACAAAGAAATGAAGGGAGTGAAACCCTTAGTCTGTACTCACCACATTTATATCAAAGAAGGTTGCAAACCAGTCCAACAACCCCAAAGGAGAATGAATCCAACTCTCAAGGATATAGTCAAAGAAGAACTACAAAAGTTGCTCGATGTAGGATTCGTTTACCCTATCTCGGACAGTGAGTGAGCTTCTCCTTTGGTGTTGGTTCCAAAGAAAATGGGAAGTGGAGGATTTGGGTCAATTACAAAGAGTTAAATAGAGCAACAAAGAAGGACCATTTCCCTCTACCTTTCATTGACCAAGTGCTAGATGGCCTGGCAAGGAAAAGGTTTTTCTCTTTCCTAGATGGGTTCAGTGGGTACAATCAAATCCAGATTAGCCCAAAGGACCAGAATAAAACCACCTTCACCTATCCTTAGGGTATTTTCACTTATAGGACCATCCATTTTGGCCTATGAAATGCCCCTGACACTATCTAGAGGGAAGTCCTGAGTATCTTTGTCAAGCTAGTCCATGATGCAGTAGAAATTTATATGGATGATTTTACACCCTATAGGTGTGACTTCCAGATGGCTCTGTCAAACTTGGGTAAGGTGTTGAAAAAATGCACTAAAATGAACTTTTCCCATAGTCCTAAAATATGTGAGTTCTTAATGACTGTAGGTGGACCAAAATAAGATAACCATCATCCAAAGGGTCCCACCTTCGAAAAAACAAAGGGATGTCAGAAGTTTTCTAGGTTTAGCTGGATACTATAGGAGATTTATAAAAGACTTCAGCAAGTTGGCTTCTCCTTTATTTGGGTTAGTGGCCAAAGAATTTGAACTTTTATGGTCAGAAAACTTTCAACACCCTAAAGGCCAGGTTGACCACTGCACCTATTCTTTGAGGCCCAAATTGGGCCCTTACTTTCCATATACATGCTGATGCCTCTCACAAAGCCATGGGAGTAGCTCTAGGCCAGATAGATAACATGTTACCTTATGCCATTTACTTCATCAGTAAGAATCTGTCAAAAGCTGAACTGAACTACACAGTGACTGAAAAGGAGCTCGTAGCTTTTGTGCATTCATTGAACAAATTTAGGCATTACATTACAGGTTACCAAATATTTGTGCATACTACCCATGCTGCAACTAAATACTTGATGAATAAACCTGATGTGAATGCTTGGATTATTAGATGGTTACTTTTATTGGAACAGTTTGATCTAACTATTATTGATAAGCCTGGCAAGGAGATTTTTGTTGCAAATTTTTTTATCTAGATTGACTTTGCCTGGAGGGGAGGAAGGAATGGTTGATGATCAATTACCAAGTGAACACTTATTCACCATTTCAATTCTCTCTCCATGGCTTGATAACATAGAAAATTACCTGGTGTCTACACAGTTTCCACCAAAGTTGTCCTCCAAAGAGAAAAGAAAGATTGTGAGGAAGAGCACCCCATTCACTTGGATTAGGGGCAATCTCTTCAAACTAGACCAAGATCAAATTCTAAGAAGATGTGTCAGGGAGGAGGAAATCTTTGATATCCTTATGACCTGTCATGATGGGCCTTGTGGAGGTCACTTTGCAGCCAAAATGACAACATTCAAGGTGCTACAAGCTGGTTATTACTAGCCTACTCTTCACTAGGATGAGAGGAGGTATACTACTCAGTGTGATCAATGCCAAAGGATCAGGAAACCTACCCCAAGGGATGAAATTCCTCTGCAACCTCAAGTGACTTTCGAGAAATTTGACAATCATTGGACCCATTGACCCTCCATATAGGCAAAAGAAGTACATCATTGTGTGCACTGACTATTTAACCAAGTGGGTTGAAGCCAAGGCCATCAAAGCAGCAACTGAGGAGAAAGTGGCTAAGTTCTTAAGGGAAATGTATTTTATATGCTTGGGTACCCTAGAGAACTGGTCACTGATCATGGCAGCCAGTTTACATGTCACATGATTGAAAATTTGTTAAGCTAACACAAGATCAAGCATAGAAAATCCACTCCTTACCACCCACAAGCTAATGGGAAAGTCAAGGTTGCCAAGAGAATGTTGCAAGGCATTCCGACCAAAGTGATTAATAGCAACAGAAAGGACTAGGTAGATAGATTAGTTGAGGCCACCTTCACCTACAATACCACCTAGAAGACCACCACTGGATTCACTCCTTATGAGCTAGTCTATGGGAAGAAGGCACTATTGTCCATTGAATTTGAATACAACATCTTAACAATGGCAGTACAACTAGATCTAGATCTCATCAAGGCACAACAAGAAATATTTCTCCTGCTGAATGGGTTAGATGAGTTTAGGATGCAGACCCTCCTGCATACAGAGGTGACTCAAGTTCAAAGGAGTATTTGGTATGACAAGAACATAAAGGACAACCAGTTTCAAGAAGGAAAATGGGCTATGTTGTATGATTCCAGATACAAGAATTTTCAAGGAAAGTTAAGGACTAGATGGTTAGGGCCTTATGTCATAAAAAAAAATTCATCATAATGGCTCAATACAAGTAAGAACCATTGATGCAGAGGTTATTTCTTTACTCGTCAATGGGTACAATTGAAGGTATACAAGAAGCCCTTGTTAAAGTAAGAATTCATCAAGGGCATCAGCAAGACAATGATGGTGGTGGAGCAAGTCTTAGCTTCTACCCCATCATGTTCCTGAAGAAGGATAAGAAATAAAAAAGAGACTCAGGTGCAAACCTCCACAAGGCACCTAAGTCCCACTATTGGGTTGAAAACCTGTTGAGGTAGCCCAATGGTGTCGAAAAAAAAAGAAAAAATAAAATGATATTTGGGTGAAAAACTATTTTGAGGCACCCAGGGCAAGCATCTAGGATGAAAACCTCTTGGAGGAGGACTAATTGTTTTAGAAAAAAAAAAAAAACAAAACAAAAAAAGAGAGAAAAGAAAATTTTCAAAATGTTGTTTGTTGGTCAGCAAGAGGAGGATCAAAGAAACTAGAGAGGAGAATAAGGACCTATACAATTCATATTTTCATTCCTCCATCCCATATTATTCATTATCCCATCAATCCCTCCATTTATGAACTCCTCCATCTCAGTTTACACAAGCTCTGTGTTTTCTACAGGATTCCCTAAAAAGCTACAGGAGTTTCATGTAGGAATTATAGTGGCTTGGGAATCCCAAGTGACCCTAGAGCAAGAGGATGATGAGCTTTTGTGAAAAAATAAAATGTTTACCCCACTACCTCATCACCATGCCTCTCATGACCATGTTACCCCTACATTCATCCAATAAGTCAATTCCAAAAAGATTACAGTTTTCAAAGAAGAAAAAAAAATAGAAGAGGGTGAGAACAAACGACACGAGGACAACACTTGAAGGCTATACCTCTCACCTACCAATCACTAGACCCCTTTTCTATCCATGAAAACAATCCTTATGCTCAAGAAGTGAAGAAAAGAATGAACGTTTAGGGGAGAGGCAGCTACAGGACATCTTGTAGGTTTCTTGTAGGAAATCTTGTAGTAGCCTATCCCATAAAAGGAAATTTCACATGGTTGCAATCATCTTTAGCATAGAGATCCCAATGTCAAGGAAGCTCCTCCAAAGCTCAGCAGCAGCAACAAGATCATCAACATCACTCTTTAGTACTTGCACATCAAAGGAAACAAGCATCAAAAGAGGCCAATACAAGAAAAAATATGCAGCAAATACACAGCACAGGGACATCATTCTTCAACAAGAAGCAACATCAAAGCATCTTACCCATAGGTATCTCATCTTGCTTATGCTCTCTTGTTAGCAAGATATGATTATATAAGAATTGGTTTTATAACAAAATTTGGCTAGTTAAATTGGCCACCTTCGGTCAGTCAACAAGGAGAAAACAATTAGACCACTCCACACGTGGTAGGAATCAAATTAGAGGAAAAAGGAGATAAGGCCAAAAGTGGATAAATTATGGATGATCGAAGTGGGAGATGATTACGAGGTAAGGAGGAATGATGGAGTGTTAGTGGGACCAATGGTCCAAAAGTGGCCTATTTTAAGGCTGAATTGTGGAAAAAGCATCTAGGAAGATAGGAGAATACCCCTACTTGCCTCCCAATCCATCTGACCTTTCTCCACCATCTCTAACCCATTTGCCACATCACCAAGAGGATTTAGCATTCATATTTTTCACACAAAAAAAGGACAAAAAGGAAAAAAAATAAAAATTTGTGTTCATTTACATGCACAGCAGTAGAGTGTTTGGTTATTTCAGATTGCATGCCTAGGATAGTAGGATTACACACATTAACTTAGAATTATTTCAAAGCAAAGCCTCTTAGCAATAAGTTATATGAGTGGTATGTTTAAGCATTTGATTTCAGTAGTGAAAATTTCCCCTTTCCTCATTGGTAATCAAGCTTCTTCTGAATCAATAGAAGGCTAGTTTTAGAAACCATAGTGGTTTATAGCTAGCTTAGCAGTGACAAAGAAGTGACCCATCGCATCTGCTTGTGTATAGAACACTGTCACCTCCAAGTTTGTACAAACCCCAGGTTGATAAAGTAAAGTTGGTAGCCCCAGGAGTTGTAGCATTCTTGCTGCAATACGGGTGCTCATCAGTTTTTGGTGCCATTGCCAGAGAGATGTCTAAGTAAGATGTGATTTAAGATTTCTTTCTTCCATTTCTTATCTCTGACATTCTACTATTAGCTTCATTTCTACAAAACTAATTGTAAGTTTGTTTTCTTTCTTTTTCATTCTGCAAATGAGATTTCATTCAGAAATTAGTTTCCATTCAGTTTGTTATTTCAACTCTCCAATTAGTCACAAAACTTGAAAAATCCACAAAATAAAACAAAAACAATTCTTTCATGCCTCATAGGAATAGTGATAACTTAGGAAAATTTCTACCAAATACCCCCACCACCTCAAACAGCAAACCTTCCCTCTCCTTCAGTAGCTATGAATTGGAGGACCCCTTAGGCAAACAACCAGATATATTTGAAGAACTTACAGGGGGAGAAGAAGAAGAACCCACTCCAACTAACCTAATTACTGAAAATATAAATCACAGAGGAGATAGAGATAGAACTCAGGGTGGCTTACCCATTAGATAAACTAATGGGGATAGCAAAATGAAAAACATAAGCCCCTCTACTCTTCCTCATTTCCATGGCCTAACCTTAGAATATCCAGCTATTTTCATGTTTGATTTCGCTACCATATGCAGAACTTATGATTACATCATTGATGAGGAGAAGTTGAAATTATACCCATCCACTCTCAAGGATGCAGCTCTATATTGGCTCATGGGTTTACCTGGGGATAGCATCACAACCCGGGCTTAGATGCAACAAGCTTTCAACAACAAATATCGAGACTACTATAGGTGCAAAGACACCAAAGATGAAATTTTTAGGATGACCTTGGGGCATGATGAATCCCTATACGGTTATGAAGAAATATTCCATCTTAGCTACAAAAGGGCCAGGTGCACACTTGATCTTGAGTCATTGAAGCTAGTCCTGCTCCAAGGGGTAATGGAAGATCTTCTAGATACCTTAAACTTGCTAGAAAGAGGGGACATCTACCAACTACCCTATGAAGATATCAAGACTATCTTTAGGAACTATTCTAGGGCATCTAGGAAAAAGGGTAGTGGTAGTCAACTAATGTCTAGCTCCTCCTCTTCCAACACATCCATAAAAGGTGAAATTGGAAATATGATCGAAGATTTCAAGAGTGAAATGTTGCAATCCCTTGCCCTACAGATGGACACTATGCACATCAAGAGAAATAAGGAGGAAGCAGAGAGAGCATTACCCATCTTCTGCACTAGATGCACAAGGAGGCACCCTAGGAATGAATGTCCATTAAACCTGATCGAAATCTTCTCTATCGATGAAGAAAACCAGTCCACATACAAGTATCTTTCTCACTTGGATTAAAAGCTATGTATCAGGGAACTGAAGGCGTGACTGAACATATATGCTACATAAATCAAAGGAGACCCCATGGGCCTCGATCATACCAGTAGGGAATGCAAGGGTCATCCCATGCATATTACAACCCTAACCATAACACATCCATTCCCTCTTGGGGCCCCCCTACTCATCCCTCTTGGTCTACACCCCGTCCTTGTTCTTTTTCACCTCAGTACCATTCCTAGCCGACCAGCCAATCATTTCAACCATATACTCCATCACAACCTCAATGGAATGCACCACCCGAGGGGTGAAGGCCCCCATATAAAAATGCTCCAACTTTATTGCCTTCACCTCCTACTCAAAGACATATTTTACACCCTGCTCCACCAAAACAACTTCAGATATCTACCCAACCAAATCCGAACACAAACAACAGACAGGCACAACAAGTATACAATGGAGAGACAGCCTATCATACTTATGTTTTGGAGATTTAGGAAATTAACCTAAGGCCTGGGAGAGTACTCCTGGACAACCAACCTCCATCTCCACCTAGGGAGAGCAAGGAGGAGAGATAGGAAAGCATTCCTAGAGAAAATCCTCCACCCTTTCCTAAAATATTAACTCACCCAGTCCAACCTACCCCAGAAGAGAATGAAATTCTAAGTGAATTGAAAATCTCTGTCAAAATTACACTTCTCCAAGCCATCAAGGATGTACCTATTTACAACAAATTGATTAAATAAAAGTGTTTCAAACATCGAGGGAAGTGAAAAAGGGACACCTCTACCATTAATATCATTGGACATATGTCTAACTTAAAGCTAGGGTAGGTCATTTTCCCAAAGTATTTAGACCCTAGAAGCCCTGTAGTAGATGTGCACATCAATGACACAATTGTCCCACACACTTTGATTGATATTGGGGCTGCCATTAATGTAGTGACTAAGGACACCATGCTCAAGCTCAATCTCTAGGTTGTACTAAGAAATACCACAACAATCTTGCAACTTGTAGACCATTCCACAGTAGCCCCTGAGGGGATTTTTGAGGATGTGATGATCTCCATTAACTCCTGGGAGTACCGTGCAGACTTCCTAGTTCTCCACCCTAAAGCAAAACTTAGAGGTTATCCTCTCATACTTGGGAGGCCTTGGTTAGCCATTGTTGATGCTTACATCAGCTGCAGGGCTAGAAATATGACTATTAAAAAGGGGCATTTGTCCATCTAGTTGGTCTTGTACCCTCCTGATCAACCATATTTAGAACATGACTTACTTTTATGGCTAGAAGTAGAGGAAGAAGATGAAATCTACTAAGCCCAACTCTATACCCTAGAAACTGCCATGTGATGAGGACAACCGGATGAAGATGATTTTATTAAACACATACTCTGAAGTCCAACTCCCGACACCTTGTCCTTAGAGGAAGTAGTAAAGGAAACCGAGAGAAACCATCATTTGATCTATGATTAGCTAATTCAAACTCTGCCCATGTCAAAATAATAGAGTTCGACCCTAAAAGAACTTTGAAAGTCAACCTCTCTCTTTCTATACACCAAGAAGAAAAGTTGTGCAACATGCTAAGGGAAAACCTAGATTCCTTTGCTTGGAGTTACAAAGAAGTGAAGGGAGTGCACCCCTCAGTGTGTACTCACCAAATTTATATCAAATAAGGTTTCAAAATAGTTCGACAACCCCAAAGGAGAATGAATCCAACTCTCAAGGATATAGTCAAAGAAGAACACGAATTGTTGCTAGATGTAGGATTCGTTTACCCTATCTCGGATAATGAGTGGGTTTCTCCTTTGGTGTTGGTTCCAAAGAAAAATGTGAAGTGGAGGACTTGTGAAGATTACAGAGAGTTAAATAAAGCAACAAAGAAGGACCATCTCCCTCTACCTTTCATTGACCAAGTGCTAGATGGCCTGGCAGGGAAAAAGTTTTTTTCTTTCCTAGATGGGTTCAGCAGGTACAATCAAATCTAGATTACCCAGAGGACCAGGATAAAACCACCTTTAGCTATCCTTGGGGTACTTTCACTTATAGGGTCTTTCCTTTTGGCCCATGCAATGCCCCTGCCACTTTCCAGAGGGCAGTCTTGAGTATCTTTGTTGAGCTAGTCCATGATGTTGTAGAAATTTATATGGATGATTTTACACCCTATGGGTGTGACTTCCAGGAGAACGACTTGTAGTGGAAGATAGAGAAAAAATGTCTGAGTTTTACCTACACAACTTGCCATTGACAGATTTGAATGTGTGGGACCCAAATTCAAAACTAGGGTACCTGCAATTGATGGACTTAGCATCATGGATGAATCATGAGGAGGCAGGAGCTGCATAGATGAAGAAGGTAATGGAAATAGAAGAGATAGAACCCCTCGTGATAAGAGTTGAGCAATCTAACCCAATGGCTGTCATCAACACCCACAACCTGATTGCAAATTATCCTAAGCTTGCACCTAGGTACCTTGCTACCCAAGAACAAGCAATCACACACTTTGAAGGCATGTTCAAGTTGTTAGTAGATGACAACATGCAAGCTTGCCAAAGGAGATGGAACAACTTACCCTACAGTCTGAAAATTAGAGAATACCATTCTCCTAAGAGAATGAGAGAGGCACTAAATAGAACAACCATGTACAAGCAAGCTCTACAAAGACTCAGAGTCAATTGGATTGGCTTGAGACTCAGTCCACCACTGCTCTTAGGAATGTTGGAAGGAAGGAAAGAAGATGAATAAAGAAAGTAGTGGGAAGAGGAAGAGAAGAAGGCAAGATTTTATTCACAGGAAGAAAAAACTACAACAGAAGCATGTGATGTCAGAGAAGCCACCAGTGCAATGAATGACATGGATATAGATTGAGTTGCTTAGAGGATGAGCAACACTTTTAGTAGCGGGTGATGATGAGCCTCATCATTGCGTAACTATATGGACCTTAATACACCTCCAATATTATTAAAATCAGCTCTTCTCATAATTCCTCACATATTTTAACCATATTTTTCTTAATGAGATGAGTAAAAGTAAGATGTTATGTCTAGTAGTCTAATGTGCATTTATTGCAAGTTTTTGAGAAAAAATCATGGCAATTTTGGCTAATTAAGGGCAGAAACTTTTATGAGACAAGGAGGAGAGGTTTTAGGAGATAGATCCTCCTCATTTAATCCTCACTCATTCGAATATTCCTCCATCAAATTAAAAAAGATCAAAGTTGCAAGCAACCGAGTCATGAAGATAAAAAGGCAGCTGAGCCAGTGACAGTTAAGAGCCAGTTCATCTTGAGTTTGGGAACCAAGCCTCCCTATATTTTAGGAAGTCGTTGGATACTTCAGATGTATAAATAATGAGGCCTAGAGCCTCATTAGGATTTATATTTTTTATGTAAGAGCACTAATCATTTTTTATTTCAAGACTTGTGGAAGACGTTGTTATATAATTTTTCTGATATGATAATAAGAATGAGCATTTCCTTGATCCAACACTGAGTTCACTTAGAAGGTTGAAGCTTTTGGGTTAGGGCGCAACCCTAGTAGCAAAGGGTCCTCTTCCTGTACTTGTATTCTTAGTTGATTCCATAGATTAATGGTTGAATTGGTTTTAGCATTATTTCATTGCAAGTAGTTGTGAATTTGATTAGTTTGCTTCCATTTGTGCATTGTTGTAGAAGTAGCTTAGAAAGATAAAGGAATATGAAAAAGTTGATAATAGTTAGGTTTGTCCTCACTCATCCCTTCAAGTACCATGGTTTGAGGAAAGATCTCCTATGCAGCCCCAAAAAGACAGAATTCAGATTTCTTATGGAATGTACGGTTTTCTACTACTTAGGCTAGCATTTTGTCAGTTTTCAAGAATAGGATCAGTTGTCATTTCTAATATCTTGAGCCTTGTATTAGATCTCATAGTGTTTCACATTACTTTGTAAGTATTTACATGCATGAACTAGGCAACTAGATAATGAAATTTTGTTTTCTTAAGTTGATTGAAAATCTTTCCTATTTGACATGATCCATGGATAAATGCGAGTGATTAATGCAGTGCAGGAGTTTCAATAGTGCAGGGAGATCTCATGACTAGCAACCCCATCCTAACCTCATCCATCGATGAATGACAAAAGCCACTAAGTCACTCAAGCATTTCATCATTCCATAAGAAAAACTTTCTAGGGTTGTTGAGCAAATCCAATGATCTTACAAACTTTTTTTTGAGCTCTAAAGAAGTCCTAGGAACTCCCTTGCCTTATTTCTCCCACTATTCACCTTCCCTAAACCCTATACCACCTTCCAAATCACTCCTCTTACTCTCGGTTAGATCCTGTAGGAATACAGGGGATCTTGTAGGAGCATTTGGACATCCTGTAGGACGACCTGTAGTAGCCTATTTTGAGGCCAAATTGTGGAAAAAACATCTAGGAAGATACGAGAAGACCCATACTTTCCTCCCAAGCCATCTAAAATTTCACTACAATATATAACCCACCTGCCACGTCACTAAGAGGATTTAGAATTCATATTTTTCACACAAAAAAGGGACAAAAAGGAAAAAAAAGTTATTGTGTTCATTTATATGCACAACAGTAGAGTGTTTGGTTATTTCAGATTGCATGCCTAGGATAATAGGATTACACACATGTTAACTTAGAATTATTTTGACGCAAAGCCTCTTAGAAATTACTTAGATAAGTGATGTGTTTAAGCATTTGATTTCAGTCTTTCCTTACCATATTAGACAAGATTTCAGTAGTGCAAATTTTCCCTTTCCCCATTGGTAATGAAGCTTCTTCTGAATCAATAGAAGGCTAGTTTGAGAAACCATAGTGGTCTATCACCAACTTAGCAGTGACAAAGAGTGGACCCATTGCATATTCTTATGTATACAAAACTGTCACCTCCAAGTTTGTACGAACCTCGGGTTGATAAAGTAAAGTTGGTAGCCCCAAGAGTTGCCGCATTCTTGCTGCAATATCGGTACTCATCACAAGGCACCTTTCTTTTTTAAAAAATAATGATAATGGTAAAATTATTAAGTGTAGAGCTAATGAGCTAAGTATCTCATTATGCGAAGCTCAAAAATCCGCCATAATGAGCTAGTTCATTGTATGGGAGTGCAGAGCACCGTACAATGAGCTAGTTCATTGTGTGGGAGTGCAAAGCACTGCACAATGAGCTACTTGTCTCATTAGATTTGCACTCCTTTAATATCCCAAAAAATAATAAAGAATAAAAATATTAATCATTTATTTTATAATTTAATTATAAATATTAAATAAATTAAGAACAAAAACAACTTGGACAATGTCAAGAGTTCTCGTAATACAAGTTTGATGACCATGGATGCAACAAGTTACAGTGTCTAGCATGGGAGTAATGGACTCACAACATGGATTTTTAATGCGGTATTCTCCATGGAGTAGAAGAAAACAAAAGTGAAAGAAGCAGATAATCATTACAAATTGCAATCATAAGGCTACCATTCCTAATTTTGAGCATATGCATAATTGAGCCAACACATGTTCGTGACATTGGATTTTCATCTCTATCAAGTTTTAAGTATACATTTTGTTATAACATTTTCTTTAAATTATTATTATGACAACATGAGCCATAATGAGCGACATGTGACTCCTTTGTGAAATTTCTTGGGTGTGTGAGTTTAGAGACTTACGTCTTCCGATAACAACACAAAATTAGAAGCCATTGTTAAAGAAATCAAGCAATAGAGATTTTTTGGTTTAGACAATATCTAAGAATTATATCCAAGAATTCTTGTTTTCCTCCATGTGTTTCAAAACCAACTCATATCCCTCCTTAACGAGCATCCTTCTGACACCTTTGAAGACAGAGGCAATCATCATTTTTCCTTTTCCTTGTTTCAGGTGAGATACTCACACGAGCGAATATGTTTTCATAAAGGTTCATATTTTATTTGACGCACTTTTTCCATATAAATTCATTGAACCATATTCTTATATGTTAAAATTTATTACATCCACAAAAGCAGAATTTCTTTCTCATACTCAATTCAAACTTGTGTAATATAATATTCTCATATTGGATCTTCCAAGGTATCTTACCTTTTAATAAAATAATGATAATGGTAAAATGATTAATTGCGGAGCTATTGAGCTATGTAGCTCATTGTTCCGAGCTACGCACCCCCCATAATGATCAAGTTCATTGTGTGGGAGTGTGGAGCACCACAAAAAGATACACTTAGCTCATTCGCTCTACTCCTTTACTCTCCCCAAAACTAACGCAAAATAAAAATGTTATTCATTTTTTATATTTTAATTATAAATATTAAATAAATTAAAAATAAGAAAAAAAACGTTAAACAATGTCCACAAATATTAGAGAAATTTCGAGGTCTAAAATGGGCCTCCCAAGGAATATTATAAAATAATATTAGAAATAATAAAATAATATTAGATTACATCATCAAATTTTAGAGAGAAAAAATAAAAAATTACTTTTGCAACTCATATTTTCAACTAATATCATTATGGTTTTACTCAAATTTCAAGAGGGAGCACTTTTTGGATGTGAAATTTAATTCATCATCGAAGGAGTACCCATGTTGCATAATTTTGATGGAACCTACTATAGGAAAATGAGAAATACATGAAAAACTTGATTGTGATCACATTTTTCATGGCTTCCACATTTTAAGTGTAGTAAGGTCCATTCAAAGTATGCAACATGGGTACTCCTTAGATGAGGAATTAAATTTTGAGTCCAACGATTGCTCCCAATCGAAAATTGAGTAAAACCGTAGGGATATAAGTTGAAAAAGTATTTTTTAATCTTTTTACTTTTTACTCCAAAATTAGTGAATCATCCCCCATGGTCGACATCATCGTATTAAATCCTATTAGTTCTTATAAATTTGTTTATACATTTTTTATTTGAGACCTATTTTTTACATTGAAATTTTTCTAATGCCTCATAATTGAAGTTTGCTGACTATGGATGTAAGAAATTACAGTGTCTAGCAAGGGAGTAATGGACTCATGGCATGAATGATCCATGTATTAGATGAAAATAAAATTTGAAGAAGATAATAATAATTACAAAAGGTAGTCATAATACTACCATTCTTGATTTTGAGTATAAGAACAGTGGAATGAGCACATGATCGTGGCGTTGGATTTTCATCTCTATCCAGTTTTAAGTATCATTTTGTTATAACATTTGTTTTAATTATTATTATAAAGACGTGAGAGAGAGACATGCGAATCCTTTGTGAAATTTCATGGGTGTGCGAGTTTAGAGTCCCGTGCCTTTGTATAACAACACAAAATCAAAAACCAATGTTAAAGAAATCAAGCAGTAGATGTTTTTCAATTCAACCAACATCCAAGAAATCTTGTTTTCTTCCATGCTTTGTTTCAAAAGCAACTCATATCCCTCCAATCGAGTGTCCTTCTAACACCTTCAAAGAAAAAGGTCGTGGTCATTTTGCTTTAGTCTTGTTGTGGGTGAGATACTCACACAAGTGAATATGTTTTTGTAAAGGCGGGAAATTGCTTTGATGTGTTTCTTCCATATAAATTCATTAAACGATATTATTATATTTTAAAATTTGTTATACGCACAAAAGCAAAATTCCTTTTTCATGCTCAATATAAAGCTATTTAATGCAATATTATCATATTGGATGTTCCAAGGCACCTTGCTCTCTGAGAAAATAATGGTAATGGTAAAATGATTTTAGTGCAGAGCTAACAAGCTAAGTAGCTTATTATGTGGAGCTCTGTACTCCCCCATAATGAGCTAGAGCTAGTTCATTGTGGGCGAGTGTGGAGCACGACACAATGACTTACCTATCTCTTTAGATCTACACTCCTTTAATCTCTGAAAAACTAATGCAAAGTAAAAATATTAATATTTTTTTTATAATTTAATTATAAATATTAAATAAATTAAAATCAAGCAAAAAAAACTTAGAAAATATCCACAAAAATAATAATATAAGTTCGCTAACTATGGGTGTAACAAATTATAGTTTCCAGTGTCGGAGTTATGGACTCAGGGTGCAGATGATCAAGGAAGGTATGATCCATGGAGTAGATGAAAAGAAAAGTTGAAGAAGCAGATAATAATCGCAAAAGGAAGTTATTACACCGTAAGGCGTTTTCCTTTGAAATGAACCCCCCAAAATGCCCCTGTGTCTTAATCATAGCCGTTAGATGTAATGTTAGACAATTGAAGAGAAATCAGTCGTCTAATTAATTAGGCCGATAGGCCTTCCTGAGCTTTTCGTCTACTCTGCTGCAATCTGTTGTGCACGACCTAGCCATTGGTTATCTCAGTATTTACAGCGTCGCTGTGGAGGGCGCTTTAGGTCCATTGGTTCGGCTCTTGGAATCCAAGAGCTCGTTGTGTAAAGAAAAGGCTACGACGGCCATTGGAGGGCTAACGAGCAATGCAGAAAATGCTTGGGGAATTGTGGCTTATGGTGGGGTTTCAGTTCTGATTCATATTTGCAAATCGGGAACCCCAACTGCATAGGCCATGGCTACAAGGGCGCTGAGGAATGTGGCCGCTGTGGAAGAGATAAGGAAACATATGGCAGAAGAAGGGGCGATTACTATTCTACTCAATTTGGTTTCTTCTGGTATGTCGTCTGCGCAAGAAAATGCAATAGAGTGCCTGCATGCAATGGCTTCCCAAGATGAGAAAATGCCTCAGTTGATTGCCAAAGAAGGTGGAATTCAAACCTTGTTACGTCTTTTAGAAGAACCCACTATGCCCAAATCACAGGAGCTCGTCATCAGAGCGATAAATAGACTTTCTGCTTCTATCATCACTGCTAAAGCCTTGGTTTCTTCTTTAGGGTTTCTGAAGCAGTTGGCTTCTATTCTAAAAAATGGGCATTCGACTGTCTAGCAACTAGCCGCTTCATCTATCTACAATCTTTCATTCAGTAATGAAACCAAGAAGGCATTGGGTGAAGCAGGGTGTATTCCCCCTCTGGTGAAGATGTTGGAAGCCAAGCCAAGCATATCTCAGGAGGTGGCTGCTCAGGCACTTTCTACATTACTTGTTGTGCAGACCAACAGGAAGGAATTCATCAAGGATGACAAGAGCTTGGCCCATCTGGTGCAACTGCTAGATCCCAAAAACCAGACTCTAGCTAAAAAGTTCCCCCTTTCTACATTGTTGGCTCTCTCAACCAAAAAAGCCTGCAGGAAGAAGATTTCCATAGCTGGAGCATGTCAACATCTGCGGAAGAAAATTTCCATAGCTGGAGCATGTCAACATCTACAAAAGCTCGCAGAGATGGAGGTTGCAGGTGCCAAAAAGATTCTTCAAAGACTCACGGGAAGCCAGCTCCACAACATCTTCAGCAAGAGATGGAGACAATAACCGATCCAACAAGTACAAAAAACCAAACATCTACACCTAAACCACAAACCCTATTGTTGTCAATTATAAACTTTAATGCTCTCGTATTTCAATATCTGCTCTAGCTCTCCCTTCTCCTAAATCCGGTCCCTCTCCTTATCACCATAATTGGTGCTAACATCATCAGCTACCATTGCATAAAAATTTCTAGTATCCAGCATGCGGGTTTTGCTCCTTGCCCTCTACAACTACCATGTTTTATATCTATAAATTCTAATTATTGGACTTTTAGGCCTTGTTTCAAAGTCACCACTGGGTCATGAAATTACCCTAAAATCAGATGCATAAGAGTGTTAATTATTAATTTGGTTTTTTAAGGTCCGTGCCATTTGTTTCAGAAGGCAAGGATTGTCCCAGTGTTTTCGGGCTTATATAATTTATTTATTGAGAATTTGTCTTGTTATCAAGAACTCTTGATCCAGGTGTCAGCCATTCTGTTGTTTGTGCATATTCTGGCATGGGTTGACACATTTGGGAGAGGAATGCAATCCTCTGAACTCATATCATATATATTGCCAAAATATTATACCTGATATGATTGGATGGGTAGCTAATTCAGTAGTTAACACATTTTTTCCCAACGTGATAAGAATTATGCTTCAGTGTGTTTAGTAGCTCTAGCATATCTGTGCAATCACTTCAAAGATCAAATAATATGTACAAGGTTTTCAGACAAATTTTGTTCATAGTATTAGCTGTGGCTACAAGGGGTGTACTGTGTCTCGGATTCCTCTTTTATCGATATTGGAAAAAAAATACAATGTAATAATTTAATCTGATTTGTCAAGCACAAATGTCATGCCTGTGTTTCTTTGTATTGTTCCTGTCCATGGTTTTTGGACCAATTTTTTTCATAGTATCAGTGGTACTGGTGACTACATAAGCTTTATTGTCTCAGATGCTTCTTTACCTATACTGAAATAAATTATATAATGTATTAATTTAAACTGATTCCTCGAAGCACCAATGCAGTGACTATGCTGTTTCTTTCATGGTTCTATTTCCAAACACACAGCCAGAATAGACTCTCTATTGTTCATCATCCACCGTGTATACACCAAGAATCAGGATTCACTAACAGGTTATGGTATAAATTAAGAGTATTGTGGCATTTTCATTCAGTCTATTATATCATCCCAGCTTTTTATCTTTTATTAAATTAAGGAAATTTTATATAGATCAGAAAACACAGTCAAACATCTTTTCAGTTGAATAGAAACCTAAATAATTACATACACTGGTACGTAAATAACAAAATATGAAGAGTAGGTTTGATCCTATGCATGCAATGGCATAAATATCTATCTTTACTTATATCTATTTACACTGGAACAACCTTTTCTCATAATCAAAGTGTTTAATAACTCTAGTTTCAAATTTACAGAATGATTTTCTATTTCTATTTTTATTATCAAGTTGATTTTATAATTTGCAGTTCACTTTAAACTAACCGTAATATACTTATTTTCAATATATTTTACCAATATTTTTCAAAATATTTTACCAGTATTTATCAATGTAAAAACTAGATGAAAAACTTAAACATTAGAGTTTCTGTCTCTGTTATTTAGATGTTATTTTAAGAAAAGTATCGAGTATTACCTGAGCTCCAACAGCAGTAGCTTCTAACTGCACTGAAATTCCCATGTCGTAAGATAATTCTGAATCAGGATTAAATGCAAATTTTCTCCCATTTTTGGAGTTTTCTATGACATGTTTCAAAACCGAAGCATACATTATATGCTCTAAAAAACAGTCCTCCTCTGTAGTATCCCAGGGCTTTTCATGGATCTGCATTATCAAATGAAGCATCTTCAAAACAGTGTCAAAATTCTCAATACAAGTTGCACCACGGCTTGAGCAGAACATGTAACTGCCAACAGGTCTATAAGGGCTTCTCTGTGTGATCTTGTTCGACCACTTTTGAGAATCAAACACATAGTTTGGAGTATACTGCAGGACATTATTAAGAAGAATCCGACAAGCCTCTTGAATAGAAGAATATGGGACTTTGCCATGCCAATACGGAAAAATAGCAGTCAAAGGCGCATAAATTGCCTCAATCGGTGCAAGGAGCATCCGAGGAACAATGTCATGCTTGGAAACCACATGAAAAAAGTTGCCTCCCCAATTCTCACGGCCAACTGCTTCAACAAGTCTTTCATCTCCAACCAGAGGGCAACCAAATGTGATACAAAAGGAAGAGATTTTCCTTATCCTCTTTTCCAGGAACCACAGTGTAGCCAAGGTTGCAACTGCCCCTCCCAAGGAATGACCCACAAATATAATGGATTTGAGTTTTCTTTGTCTGGAGTCAGTAGAAGCCTGTAACTGATCGATCTGGAATACATCAACACAATGTTACTTTTCCCTTTGAATTTCAATAATTTCATCTATAATAACAGAAGTAAACCCTCTTGTTGTGAAATCGAGTTTACTTTTGACAGGTGCATTTAGATAAATCACTTTACCTTTGCTTGGAAATCTGTTTTCTCCATAATATCCAGGAACAACTTAAGAGCTCCCTGATGGACTTGGGCTGGTTTATCATCGTAACCCTTGAGGCAATCCGAGAATACCTGGTTGTTTGTTTCTATAGTCCCCTCTCCATCGATGAAACTTTCAATTCTGAGAAATGATGGGAAGGCAACATATGTAACGCCTCCATGCTCCTTCAGACTAAAACTCTCTAAATTATTTGCACGACCTGACTCTTCCCAAGCATTCAACAGTATTTCGCATGAAGCCAGAAAAGCTGCAGTCTCTTGACCAACAGTCAACCTGCAACAACAAATGAGTAAATTAGCACCGTAAGGGAAACCGAGTATGGATCCCTCAAAATTTGGAATTCTGTGCATACAATTTTGCACATTTTTATGAATCAGGAGATAGGGATGCCTTCATTATTTGAGATGAAGATCAAAAAATGTGACAATGAAAAACACTATATAAGATTACATATACAACCTAGGTTTCTAAATAGGATAACTGAGGTGTCTATCACACTGAAAAAACTTAGCTTGCCAATTACTACAGATCAAGAACCAGATTATTGCATCTACCATTACTGGACAGGAATAACTCACAATACTAATACCAAAGTTGTCCTCCCCTGCCTACACCTCAGGAAGATTAATACCCATACTATTCAAAGGGAAAGCCTCCTAAAGCTTAGCGGGGAAATGATGGACCTAGAGCCTGCAATAGATGAATGGGTAATTTTACAATGAAAAAACACTATATAAGATTAGATATACAAACTGAGCTTCTAAACAGGATAACTGAGGTGTCTACCACACTGAAATCACTTAGCTTGCCAAAAACTATAGATAAACAACCAGATTATTGTATCTGCCATGACTAGACAGGATCAAACTCCATTACTATACCACAGTTGTCTTCCCCTGCCTACACCTCAGGAAGATTAATATTTGTATTGTTCAAGGGGGAAAGCCTCCTAAAGTTGGCTGGTAAATGATCGGCCTAGAGCCTGCAATAGATGGACGGGTAATTTAAAATGAAAAAACATTATATAAGATTACATATACAAACTGGGCTTCTAAACAGGATCACTGAGGTGTCTATCAAACGGAAACCACTTAGCTTGCCAAAAACTGTAGATCAACAACCATATTATTGCATCTGCCGTTAGTAAACAAGATCAAACTCCCATTACTAATACCACAAGTGTTCTCCCTTGCCTACACCTTAGGAAGATTAATACCCATATTGTTCAAGGGGGAAAACATCCTAATTATAAAATCAACCTAATAATTTGTAGATGATGTTTTTGATATAGGTCTAGAGAAACATAGAGCTATAACTCTCTGCTTTTTAGGTACCTATGTTTGATTCTAGACTTCGGAAACACAGAGCACTGTCTGTTTATTAGGAACTTGTGTTTTTCATTGTCACTAGGGAAACCTGCACTGCCTACCTACGTGTGTCATAGAGGTTTTAGCTTTTCCAAACATAGACTTTGTTCAGAGCATTTTTAATGTGGCATTGTTAAATCTATTTTGAGGCGTAATAAGGGTATTTCACAAAGATGAGAAACTTTTTCAATTTACTCTCCAAACTATCAAAGCTCAGAGCTTTAATGAAAATTGATGCTTATAATATCATCATCCACCTTCTTGTTACCTCTTTGTTATGATGTATGATGTTTCATATTGGCCTGGTGAATATAAAATGATGGTTTTATTAGGAAAATAGAATTCATTGAGAAGAAGGTGATTGTAAATGTCAGAACAAAATCTCAACATAGAAATATTCCAAGATTACTTATAACATCAAATGTATGAATAATAATAAGAAGAATAAGAAAAATATAACTTGTAACATTACATGAACAATAAACATAAAATATTACACTAAATAATGTGATGGAATATAATAAGAAAATGATGATGTTTTTGGTTTTTTATTGAGAAGAATCTGTTGGTCTCTTACTTCTTAATTTTTGGTGACATGGAGTTAATTTCAAATACTACCACTATAACCTAACAACTACTATTATTATGATTTTTAAATCCTACTTGCAAGCACAGATGAAAACTTCGTACGTCACATAAATATCAATTACAATATGATTTGAACAGGGATTACACTGTAAGGTTTACATAGCAATACACCAAAACAGTGAAAAACAACATTAAAGTGAAAAAATTGATTAATTCTAATAGACAATTTTTCTCGTTTTTCCATCCATGTTGATGTTTTTACCCAATTGAAAAAGAGAAATATTTGTTATTTTTCTCATATTTGTTATCCTGTGGGCAGAGAGTGAGTCTTTTCTTAAAAAACAAACTCCCAAATTAAGTGAAATGTATATGTGGGATTCTGAAGCAGGAGAGGAGATGGGCCAGGATGGATATGGAAAAAATATTTTGAACTGGAAAAAGGATGAGACAAAAACTTTAATCATAGATGACACATGCATTTGTTTTTGGTTGGATAGGGGACAACCTTACCTTTCAGCATCTCAAATGCGTAAAGTCGTGCATTTTTCAAAAGCCATAGATGTTGCATATAAAGCTACTACTACGCAACACCCACCACCACCACAAGACCTAGGTGGTGTGTTTGCTTTATCCATGAAAATGACCGACTACTAACTAAAGATGACACTACACAGAAGATTCCATTGGCTTGTGTTCGAAACGTCTTAACATTTATATCCACATTAAGTTAACAGTTATATCCATCGAATAAATCATTTAAGGTTGATTAAATTTACATATTTGTGGTTATTTAATTGGATGGAATGATTGTTATCTTTCCATGTGGATTTAAATCTTTACCAAAGACATGTTGAGCTTTGAAGCATATTTGTTTTATTATAAAGTTGACTTAAATGTGGGCCAGAGCCAATTTATCTATTCATCAGAGTTTTATTTGATACAATGATTAACAATATTTTGGATTTTCTTGATTGTGGTTATTTAATTTGGTGGAATGATTGTTATCTTTTCCATCTAGGTTTAAGTCTCCACCAATGACAGGTTGAGTTTTGATATTTTAATGATTTTTGTTATAATGTGTTCAAGTATAATTGTAGGCTGACTAGTGGTTGGGTGAAATGATTGTTATATTTCTCATCCAGGTTCAAATCTTCAGCTTTGATATCTTGATGAATATTATTGTAATGGCTTACAGCCCCAAAGAAACACTCTTGAGTATAACTATGAGCTGGCTGGTGGTTCAGATCTATGTAAATACCATGTTGAGCTTTGACATATTAATAAATATTGTTATAATAACTTAATATGTAAGAAAAACACTGTGAACTACTTAATATCAACAATCTCACTCTTTCCTTAAACTATAAAAGAGGTTCATTTTTTTTTGAAGAGGTTAATATCAACAACCTCACTTTTTCCTTCAACTATAAAAGATGTTCAATTTGTTTCAAGAGGTTCATTTCTTTTTTTTTTCGATAAAAAAGAAATGTTTCACATTGTTGTCATAACAATGTTTCAATGCCCTAATATTGTTTTTGCTTGTCTAAGGCCCAAGACCCAGAGACATCTGGCAGGTGTGAAATTCTGCCCCCTTACTGACCACCAGCATGTTATTCCAGTTGGGGCATGGTTTTCCTTGAATAGGAGTGATGCATTAACTGTTAACAGCCAAAGATAGTTGTCCTCATTGTTGGTTTGACAACTGAATTATGATAGGTTTTTCCACCTTGTTAAAAGAAAATGCAATATTTCATAATTTTATTTGATGAAAGTTGATCGTAAAACATGAGCAAAGTAATGATGTTCCAAGGTTGGTCGTAAATCATGAGCAAAGTAATGAAGTTCCTAGGGATTCGAAGATCATTCACTGCATTAAAATGCGAGAGTTACATGGTCCAACTAGCCAGCCAACGTCACCAAAGGATAATGGAACATTTCATCAAATTGATCAAGAAAAGGCACGGAAAGGATATTAGTAAGGATAACAGAAATGAAATAAGACATTCAATGTGTTCCTTGTAATATAGATATAAACAAAAAATCCAAAGAAAAGTAATGGCACAATGATCCACTCCAAGAAAACAAGGTTTTCCACAAACCAATTAACTCTTCTAGAAAAATTCAACAATTCCAGTTTAATAATCCTATCAGCCTCTCTTTGTACCTTTTGAGACAATTGCTAGTAACTAATACGTTAATAAATCAATTTTGTTAATAAATCAGTTTTAGTTAATAAATTGGTTTCTGTTACGTACCAAACTTTACCCTAACAACCTCACTAAACCCTTCCTGCCCACGGATATCCACGTTTGATGCAGAGGAAAGCGGGGGTGTTGAGGATGGCACAACGGAGTTGCTGCAGAGGAGGGTGGCAGACCTGCAGAGAAGGGAGAATGGTTTCGACGAGGGCCACAGAGGACGAGGCGACTTTCTTTGCTGCATGAGGGTTGCGTAGGCCATTTTTCCTGCAGATCATTTTGCCCTGACCCTCTTCTTATTATGGTGGTAGTTATGAGGTTTTATATATATTTGGGTCACTGTTATCTTAAATTTTACTTTATCTTTGATGTTCATGAAAACCTGCAGGTGTATGGAGGATTGATTCTACTCTGCGTAAGGAGAAAGCCCTACAAGATTTTTTTGGGTATGCATTACTATTATCTCATGTGAGAGGTTCTTCTGGATATTTTGCTCATGTGCATAATCGATTTTTTAAACTATTGTTATCTGAAATACCTGTTACTTCACTGGCTCATGCGAGAGATACCTCTGGATATCTTGCTCATAGACAGAATGGGTGTGTGACACTGTTGCTATATGCGCAATACCTGTTAAGTTTTGTCTCATGACCTTTGGTTCATTACTATGCATAGATCAATGAATGCATATTACATTTATTATTTGCTTAACGACTGTGTATGTTTCATTTTTTGTGTCAAAAGCAGCAAATCACCTCCCAAGTCCACCATATGAGACAATGCCCCTTTTAGAGCTACAAACCAAACTCAAGAAGAATTCCTGTTCTCAAATGTGGTCTTCTCCTGTGCTAATACTCGAGAGTCTATAGGAGTTTTCTTCCTTGTTCATGGGCCTTCTCTGTATCTATTGTTTCTATAATTTTGGTTCGTTTCTTTTTGGTTGTCTTCTAATCTAACCGGGTCTTATTTTCGTCCTCTCAACTTTTTGGATCCCACAATAGGCCATCTATGGAAGATCTATTATGGCTTTGAATGTCCTTCCACTTGTTGTACCTTTCTTGTGCAGCCTGTCATTAGACGGCCTGCATCTTGGCAGAGTCTGCATTTGAAGATTGTACTTCCATAGTCATCTAGATGGGTTCATTGAGATCCTTTCAAATCTAGGTCAACCCTATGAGGCATACCTTTTTTGACAGTTCTACGCATGTTTAGGTGCAATTGAAGATTTTACTCTCCTTGTTGGTCTATAATACCTGAGATAAACATTGGTAAAAAATTACTTGAATCTTGCAAGGGGTACCAACCAATAATAAAGGGTACATGCGTGAGGCATTGAACCATTAAGCATAATTTCGTTGTAAGTATCTCTCATACGTTCATAGTTGAATTAGGTGCTAACAAACCGAATCCAAAAAATTGAAATCCTCTTGAGCCACTTGTAACATCTATTTCTTGCAAGTTTTATCTGTTTTATACTTCCATTGAGTGTACTTTCATTACAGAAGCCCTTTTTTTCATTTCCACTGAGTGTGAATTGTTTAAAAACTCAGAATTGTTTAGATACTTTTTGGGTCATGAAATCGGTTTCACCAATAATCTGAGCCAGACCAAACAGTTCCTTCTTTTATATGCATTATGTATATTAGATCCCCTACCTTAACACTCTAATATATAGGTGTTGTCTCACTACTTGTTGGCACAGACCATCTTGTGGTCAAATCATGTTAAAACATGGACAATGAAGAAAGTCAAGATATGTATTTCCAGTTCAACAAAATGGGGGAGATTTCAAGCTCACACAAGTTTTTTGTCTCTGACCCTCGGGAGCATAGCCCGACTTTAATGACGACTTATATGACATTTTCTAAAAGGGCAGCAATATAATTGTATTCTACATTTATTATTATATAGCTCGGGAATCTTTCTTTTCATTTATCCAGGCTATTAAAAGTCTTGATTGGCCCTAGATTGTATGCCTATGGGCTAGAAAGCTGCATGAATTTGTACTATGTTTTCATTCTGAATAGTTTCCAGGTTTCCAAGGGTGCCTTTTTTGGAAAAGTTTCCCCAACATCAGACGGATATTACACATGAATGCTCAGTAGAGTCCCCACCTTGTTAGAGAATGTCCACTCTGCCATGAATTGTACATTAGCCACAGAGCAGATACATAGCCTTATAATTTTGATTCAAAATTAATTCCCAGTTGAATTGATTCAGTTATATATATGCTTTCTTGATTATTTAAACTTTATTCCTATTTGATTGGCAATTTATCTTTACTGTTGTTAGAGGATGCTATATATTTTGCTAAAACAAAACCAGCAACCAGACATTGCTTTTTGCTCCCTGTTTGAATCGATTTTTGTATCCACTTTCCACTGTCGAGGATTTGGCAAAGGGATCTTACACATTCTTGATTATTTAACTTTATTCCTGTTTGATTGGAAAGTTAACTTTACTGCTATTAGAGGATGATGTCTATTCTGCTAAAACAAAACCACCAACCAGACATTGCTTTTTGCTCCTTGTTTGAATCGATTTTTGTATCCACTTTTTAGTGTTGAGGATTTGGAAAAGGGATCTTGATGTTTTGCGGTCTTCTTCATTTCATTTTTTCCCAATTTAGGTTGTGTTTCGTTTTCTTCTCCTGGTTCCTGATCTCAATTGTGGTCTTCTCCTGCGCTGAGACTTTTTTTCAGTGATTTGTTCAGATGGTTTCTCTAAATTCAAACTTCTGTCAGTGATTCGTTCCATTGCCACGATAGTCAGAAATAATGATGAATAATGCAATAATTGGTTTGTATCTTATTGTCAAGTTCAAAGATTAGAAAAGGAAAACTAAAACAAGGGAGCCTATGCTGAACAGCAAATAAATTGCATATTGTTTATGCTTTTAAGGGTCCTATCTGAAGCAAATGGCACTGGAAAATATTGTGTACTATACATCTGCATGAGTTTCTACAGCAACTTAGATTTGTACATTGATTTATCATGATTCGGTGGCTTGCTTCTATCCCAAACGTTACATTGGAATGTCATGATGTCATCCTTGATTGGTTGGAGAATTGGCATTGCCAAACCACATTCAGTGGAAACCACATCGAGTTGGGATATGTCCAAGGGTAATGTCGGTTGATGGTTGCTTGAAATGAATAAATTAGAAGTATATTCGCTTAGCCTGATAAGGATTTTTAGAAGAATAAAGTAGCACTGTGTTCTCATTAATATTTTTCATAGCTACTTAAGAATTTTTAAAATCATAATCCTTCATTTAGTATCATGATAAGATCCTCTTCTAAGGTTAGCTGTGAACTGGTGAGAGTTTACCACAACTAGCCTAGGGTTGATTTTCATGCATTCTTGTCTGGTTTCTACTTGAGAATCCTTCATGCAACACATCCCCACTCCCATGCAAGGGAAAAAATTGGGTAGTTTTTGTCCCCAACAAAAATGAAATTGGGTAGCTTCTTTCCCCAACAAAAAGAATTGATGCTTTACGTTCTCTAAAAAGGTTGGGAGTTATCAGTACCAGTTGGGAAAATTTGGGGACGTGGCCTTTCACACTTAATGGGGTTAACATTGTATCTTAACACTCTAATCTGTAGGTTTTTAAATTGTATTTTAAATCTCTGGTCTATACTTTGTACTGAAGGGGAATCATTCTAACTTAACCAATGTAGTATTTCATCCATAGACCATGATATAAAATCCTTTGCCATCAATTGTACATTAGCCACAGAGCAGATACAGAGTCTTATAATTTTGATTCAAAATTAATTGCCAATTGAATTGATTTAGTGATATATATGCTTTCTTGATTATTTAAACTTTATTCCTGTTTGATTGGCAATTTAACTTTATTGTTGTTAGAGGATGTTGTCTATTCTGCTAAAACAAAACCACCAACCAGACATTGCTTTTTTCTCCTTGTTTGAATCGATTTTTGTATCCACTTTCCACTGTCGAGGATTTGGCAAAGGGATCTTGATGTTCTGTGGTCTTCTTCATTTCATTTTTTCACAAATTCGGCTGTGGTTGGTTTTCTTCTCCTGTTTCTTGATCTTAATTGTTGTCTTCTCCTGTTCTGAGACTTGAGAGTCTTCAGGAGTTTTCTTCCTTCTTCATGGGCCTTCTCTGTAGCTGTTGTTTCTATAATTTTTGTTCCATTCCTTTTGGTTGTCTTCTAAACTAACCGGGTCTTATTTTCGTCCTCTCAAATTTTTGGATCCCACAGCAGGCCATCTATGGAAGATCTGTTATGGCTCTAAATGTCCTTCCACTTGTTGTACCTTTCTTGTGCAGGCAATCATTAGACGGCCTGCATCTTGGCAGAGTATGCATTTGAACATTGTACTTCCATAGTCATCTGGTTGGGTTCATTGAGATCCTTTCAAATTTTGGTCAACTCTATGAGGCATACCTTTGTCAATAGTTCTACGCATGTTCAGGTGAAATTGAATATTTAGAGATCTATTATTGCTCTGAACGTCCTTCCACTTGCTTTTTTCTCCTTGTTTGAATCGATTTTTGTATCCACTTTCCACTGTCAAGGATTTTGCAAAGGGATCTTATGCTTTGTTGATTATTTAAAATTTATTCTTATTTGATTGGCAATTTAACTTTACTACTGTTAGAGGATGTTGTCTATTCTACTAAAACAAAACCACCAACTAGACATTGCTTTTTGCTCCTTGTTTGAATCGATTTTTGTATCCACTTTTCACTGTCGAGGATTTGGCAAAGGGATCTTGATATTCTGTGGTCTTCTTCATTTCATTTTTTCACAAATTCGGCTGTGGTTGGTTTTCTTCTCTTGGTTCCTGATCTCAATTATGGTCTTCTCCTGTGCTAATACTCGAGAGTCTGTAGGAGTTTTCTTCCTTCCTCATAGGCCTTCTCTGTAGCTTTTGTTTCTATAATTTTGGTTCCTTTCCTTTTGGTTGTCTTCTAAACTAACCGGGTCTTATTTTCATCCTCTTAACTTTTTGGACCCCACAGCAGGCCATCTATGGAAGATCTATTATGGCTCTGAATGTCCTTCCACTTGTTGTACCTTTCTTGTGCAGCCAGTCATTAGATGGCCTGCATCTTGGCAAAGTCTGCATTTGAAGATTCCATTTACATAGTCATCTGGCTAGGTTCATTGAGATCCTTTTAAATTTAGGTCAACCCTATGAGGCATTCCTTTGTTGACAATTCTACACATGTTCAGGTGTAATGGAAGATTTTACTCTCCTCGTTGGTCTTATGAAATTTTATAAATTGACCTAAGAAATATTTGAACTCTTCCATAAGAACTACTCTTTTACATTACCCCATAAAGAAAGGAGAAACAGAACGTCAAGGTCTCACATTCACAGCAATTTCAAGAGTACCTTCTCTACAAGATCTCTAGATTAGCCCCGCATTCAGTTTCGATTGTTACAGTAAAATGAAGGACAACAAAAGCATTGTTCGCAGAAAACACGTAGAAGAAATTCTCTGTTTAATGTCGCCTCTAGATAATTTGCTCCAACCCATATTTTAACATCACCAAAAGTTTTTCTCCATTTATTTACCTCATTGTATTTCATAACATACTTTTCATATATTTCAACAACAACCAAAGTTAATCAACATTAATAATTAAGCAAATATTAGAATGTCTTTATATTATCTATACATCTCATTCTAACATCTTCTTTGTTTTGCAACAGGACATATGGACTCAGAAAGAGCATACCTAAGCAACTACAAGTAGAATGGCAAGCAAAAAATATGCGTCTCCAACTACGCATAAATCTCTAATGGTGTTCAGTATGCCATTATTCACCATGCATCTTCCACTAAAAAATATTAGAATGTCTTTATATTATCTATACATCTCATTCTAACATTTTCTTTGTTTTTCAATAGGACATATAGACTCAGAAATAGCATACTTAAGCAACTACAAGTAGAATGGCAAGCAAACAATATGCATCTCCAACTACGCATAAATCTCCAATGGTATTCAGTATGCCATTATTCACCATGCATCTTCCACTAACAATATATAAATCCCCATGGCAAAGGTAACTTCATTTCCATTCATTCCAAATTCATTTTAACACAACTCGCCTGCAAAGTACTACTAATAAATTTCCACAACTGATTTACATATTGCTAGTTCTAACAAAATAAATATTTTGCAAGTCCATTACTACTTCTTCAGGTCTTCGATGCCTCCGACATGTTTTCATACAACTTCAAATATGGAATGACAAGCACAATTCTCTTTAGAATATTATATTGCTTCTCGAACCTCTTTTGTTACAATTCACTATTTGTATTTTCCATTTGAAGCTTTAAAAAGGAAGTTTCAAGATCAAATACTATTTTGATAGTTTATGTCTTCACAACCAATTCATTGTCAATGGGTTTTAACATATTTTGTTAACAAAATCAATTGATTTTGATGAATATAATACATGTTTTCAATATATCTTCATATTAATTTAATTTCCCATTTGAATAATGATTTCTTAAATAACCCTATCCAAATCAATATGGATACCTGGTTGTTGTTCACGTGAATTCATTCGTTTACCTTCACATTCAACTATGCAATTTTTACCAAATACAAACAAAGGTCTCTAAACAAGTTCAATGGATATTTATGCCTACTTGCATTCCATTTCGTAGCCACTTTAACCCCCAAAAAGGGTTTTCGGCATGGCTTCCTCAAATTAAAACTTGGAATCATCGACCCTTGCTTTCAAAAAAGCCCACAAAAGCCCATTCACATTTCAATATTCTTCCACACACTATGCCTTATAGCGTTTCCTTTGCAACATTAGGTACAAATGCTAGTAATATTACCATTCCTAATTTTTAGAATATGTATAGTTGAGTGATCACATGATCATGGCATAGGATTTTCGTCTCTATCAAGTTTTAAGTATACATTTGGCTGTAACATTTTCTTTTTAAATTATATTATGACGTGTTTAAAGCATACATTTTTATAACACAAATTAAATAATTTGTGGGGTAGAAATTTAGTGTATTATTATATTTTGTACAACCTATCATCATTTCATGGTCTCATGTCTAGTTTTGTATTAATGTATTCAATTGATGTCAAATAGGTTGGATTAATAGTAAGTTCATGAATCATTTCAATTTTCATTTTTTTCTTTATTTAATATCTCCTTTAAAATGAGTTTTTGGATTTTGATATATTGAATGAATTATTTGTAGCGTTGCCATGAAAGGAGTGGATGGAAGTGAATTGGGTAATTATCATTATTCAAAGAAAGTGCCACGCATATAACAAATCCGAAGATTATTACTCACACCAAAATTTAAGGTGCAAAACTCGGGTTGTGTTTGTCTTGTCGTTTCTCCCAACACAATTTTGAACTACAGTGTCATTCAAAGCCAAAGAGAAGAAGATATAAAACACACCCAATACTTAAAATATGGATACCAAAGACCTGAAATCTCAACTTCCTCATCTTTTCTAGCACAAAACGAGTCCAAAACACCTAAAGGGAAAGCTTCTCTACTAAAAAAACCAAATGGGTTTGTGCGTTAATGTAGAAAGGAACCCACAGGAGAAAATATGGGCTGCTATGCTAGGAAATTCCCTAGAATCAGTGGTAGAAAACACGCAGAAAAATCATACATAGTTAAGTTTTTAATGTGCACTCCACTCTGGAGAATGTTGGTTTGATTAGCTCAAATCTATGTAATTGGGGATTGACCTGAGAAAATTGTGTGCCCCTTAACTATGCTTTGAGTTAAATCCACTTGAGGTTATCTTTTCCGAAATCATAAGTCGTTATTAGAGGGACTAGTTATTCACCTAATCTTGGATGGGATATAAGATGCATCAAAATCACGCTATAAAATATGTTGTACATCATTTTCGAAAGACACCTCAACTAAGCTTTTTAAGTAAACTCGTACTACAAATATCACTATAGTGTTTGGAATTGGGGAAGCTGCTAAAAAACTGTTTGCTATAGACGACTAATAGCAGATACAAGGAAAATATGTTCTCTGATATAAAATTTTACTCCATATAAAAATATTTCTATATTTGCGCTTTTGTTATATTGGTTATATTGAAGAGCTTCTATCTTTGAATGGTAGTTATGGCAAAGAAACTATCACATGTCAATCACAATGCACTTCCCCGACAATCTCAAGTTCATTGTTGTTATTAGTGTTGTATATGTTATGAACACATAATTTCTTCTCCACATACCTGCTATGGCACAACCTTTGTTCTCCAAAACTACATGAATTTTTGTCCACGTGGAAGCACAATGGTGGACATAGCTTCACACTTCTACATAGTGACCTAATTTAGTTGTAGCTCCACACATATTTATGATGAAAAGTGTGCACGGAGGAAGCTATGTGAATTTGTTGCGTAGAGAAGGTGTGTGCTGAGAAAGATAAGCATAGATGGTTGTGCAAAAGAAAGATGTGCAGAGGCGAGAAACTTAGCGCAGAGGTAGGGATTATGCTGCATCACAACTATTACATTTGTTTACTATATCAATCAAAGAAATTTATTATTATAAAAATATTTTTGACATACATCATCAAACTCCAATTTGTTATTACTTATATTTAATATATTTAATTATTACTTTTTTATATGTTAAAATTTTACATGTTTGTTTGAATGAATTATTTCTAATTATATTTTAAAAGTGAAAATTAACTTATTTTATTAAAATTAAAATATTTCATTATTATTTATATTTTTCAAATATTATTAATCAACTCCATATTACATATTTCTTCTTAACACAACAAATATTACATCAAATAATTATTTTAAAAAATAATTTACTCTATAAAATATATTTTCCAACTTTAGATTACTCATCTACTCTCACCATCACAAATAATTATAAAAAACATAATCTAGTATATTATGCATCCTATACAAAATTTAATATGTATTCTATACATTATTAACACAAGCCAAAGTCATAATGCAGGGAAAATCATATTATTTTATTCATTTTATTACACTGATGCAAATTTTTGTAACTACTTTTAAATTTTAAATAGACTTTATAAGAACATTGCATTTAATTATGCCTATCTTTCTTGCTCTTTGATGAACCTTTTATTATCTGCTTTGCAATTCCAAATGTCTTCCTTGAAAGCCTTCATTTTATGAATAAGGTTCAAAGATGTTCCCTCTTCTCTCCCTATTTCCTTAGAGGAGATCTTTGCAGTGCTAAGTCATGCCTTTCTAGTAGGTGTCCTTATCTTTCCTTTTATTACTAGAAAGTCTTCCTATGTTCTTAAATAAGATAGAGTTATTAGTACCATTAAAATCATAACAATTAAACATGTTTATTACCTTTACTTCATTTTTTCCAGTGTTATACAATCCTGAATGTTTATCTCGTTGCATTAAAATTTGGTTAGTTTTCATGTAACATCATTGTATTAATATATACAACAAAATAATTTCACATAGTTACACATGCATGCATAGATATGAATTTCAAACATAAATTATTTCCTATACTCAACCCCATCCAAGTTTAGCATTGAACCTTAGTCCTGATACCGTTCTATCACACACCCAACCCCTATTCCTTCATTAGTGTTGTAGGGCATCACATTTTTTCTAAGCCTGGTCCAATAAATCGTGATAAGGACATGGGATATCAATTTGTTTTTCCCCTTTCTTTTGTGCTTTGCTAGCATAACAAATAGTTCTAATTTTCAGAGCATTCAGGAGACCCAACTTCATTAAGAATCTCTTTGAAATTAAAGAGAACCAAGATCTGAAACTTCTACCATGGATACCTTGAGATATCCTCTCTACCTCTTCCAAGTTTTAGGGTGTGAAATCTCAAAGAAATAAATTTATAGGAAAAATACCATGCTAACATGTTCGAAGATTGATTCAGGAGCATTCATGATACATAACATAGAGAATATCTCCAAAATTATAGAGAATTGATATCTAAAAATTGAGCTATATTTTCAATGAGAGTTCCCCTCATTATGGTCCAAGTTTTAGATTCTGAAATCTCTTAGAAGAAAATTTATAGTGAAGAATCCAAGATGATTGATTTGAATAAGAATTTATAAAGTAAAACACCAAGATATGAAAATTGAATTAGATATTAAGTGATATTCTTCCTAATAATATTCTAAATATCATCCTCTGAAATCTATCATAAGAGAAGTTATAGTGAAAATGCGAATATGGAATGTTTAGCCCATATATAAAATTTTAGCTTCCACCTTGAAACTCCAAGAATAAACCCAAAACTCTTCCCTAACTTATTTTTCACACCTAATATCTCTTTAAATCCAAGAGAACATATTGGGACTTATACTCTATAGAGAAAACTAACGAAAAATAAGCATGTAATTAATAGGGAAGGCATGCATATGCACAACCAATACACGGATTTAAAAATTTATTAATATGATCCTTACCAAGAAAACCATATTTCCCAAATTATATAAACTTCCTTAGAGGTTATAAAAAAAAAACTTACCAACAATAGAATTCATATCCTCCACATGTTCATTTCTCATAAACAACTATCATTAAAAAAAAAAAGAAATCTACCCAAGAATAAATAATTTCATACATATATATATATATTTTTATCTATTAGACTAACCTAAGTACCCACGGGGGATTTGAACCGGTGACCTATCGCAAGGAGTGCTTTAACATCGCACCCATTCACCGTCAATCCAAAGCCCCGTGGGAAATTTCATACATATATTACTACAACAATCAATTTCATTTACCAACCATAGAATTAGTTATTTGATCCATAAAAATTGAATCTGGATTTGGAGAAGGGTGAGCCACTCTCCACCCAGCCATAGGAAAGACTCTTCTATAGTATTTCTCATAGCTAGGCACCCTAGAGCTAGATTCTTGATGCCATGAAGGAAAAATAAACTCAGGGATTTAGCACACAATTTTTAGACAAGATTTAAAATAAAAGTGAAGGCCATTCTCCTTCAAACATCATAAAAATCTAATGTTCAACCTTTCCATCTTTTACTAGGCTCATAAACATTGACAAAAAGACTATGCAAGTCTACACAACATAAGAGAGTCTCTCTCTAATCGAGCTATAATACCTTTACCCTCCCCTCTTCAGTGCTCTATGTGCCACACACAAACAAGACCATTCCTAGTTCTCAAAGCCCTTTATTCCAAAGAAAATGTGTTGCAACAAATTCACTTCCTATAAGTATATAATATGTCACTCACAACTCCTAACTAGCCACAAGGTCTAAACCTCTCTAGAGTTTACCACCCGCTCTCTTTCCAATTAGAAACATTGTGTCAGAGGGAAAATAATGTAGGAGAGAGACAATGGAATAGACTAAGAAGATAAAGGAAGAAGAATATCTTGGTTGATTATCACTCTTGTTTTTAAAATCACACATTAATCCTTCATCTTCCCAACCTCTCACTAAAAGCTTCTTGGAAACATTAACCATCTCATCAAAATGGAAAATTAAATCAAGATAATTTTGCCTCTCAAGGAATTAAAATCTATTGGATTCCCCCTTCCTTCATCTATAGAATTTTAACATGTTTAATAATAAAAATAAACATTACATCACATCATATATTTTCAACTCATTTCATCATTATAAGTTTTCAATTAGATGCCAAAATTGGGAAAATAAAATGGGCGTTTCACACCTCCAAAATTGTTCCTTTTTGAAGGTGCCTTCAATTTAATTTGCAAACATCAAAGGGTATGGGAAAATTTTCTATCATCTCATTCCTCTATCTCTAGATCTATCATCTCTCTTTTCTTCCACCATGGGATGATGCTTAGGTTTGCAAGAACGATCATCCCTAAGTGAAACTAGCTTGAGAATCAACTCTTTATACCTTGAACTCATTGAGGACATGTACTAAGAAACAATAAGGAGAAATTTTATCTAATACTACTGATTTGATTTCTATCAGGAATGAAATGAAATGTAGGAAACGAAATCAAACAAACACAAAGAAATATAACAACAATCATAGTAATGTGGTGAAAATCCAACTTCTATAAAGAAATGAGATAATATGATATTGTAGAACATAACCTAGCTAGAATGGTAGTAGCTTTCTTTAAACAGAGAGGGATGGAAGCTATACACCTACGCACAAGTTGTTCTTGAAACCTAAGAGAATGAAATTTTAACATGAAGAATAACCATAGATGTAAAAAACCCTAACCTTGGAATATTAAATTCCAAAATCTTTGTGGGTCCCTAGGTTGTTATTTGGTGCATCAAATTCTCGGGGGCACAACTTCTGCATACAATATCCATTTAGGGTGTAGAATAGCTCACCGGAAAGAACTATTTGAGGAATCAAACTTTTGACTGGTGCCCCTCGACTTTCAAAAAAATATCGTTTAGGGCCTAAAAATTTCCCTAAAGTTTTCAAACCCAAAAATATCATAGAAAATTTTCATGGAGAAAGTGATCTATTGAGACAATGGAAAAGGTGGGTGGCCACCAATATCCACCTAGATCAAATTATGCACAAGTGTACTGGAGCTCATCTCATATATTAAATTACAATATGTGGATATAATGGGATCCTTATTTTTTCAAAATAAACTAGATGCAATTGCAACTTTGTGAAAAAATAAAGTGTGTGTGCTTGTATGGGGTACATTACTCTATTTCCTAATTAATTCTATATTAACTTTTTTATCTAATTAGGAAGGGAGATGGTTGATACTTATGATGCATTATGATCCACCTAGATCACATGAAGTGTGAGGTGAAGAACATACCTAGATGTAAAGTGTCATTTGTAGTACCAAAAATCTAATAATAAAATACAATCTCAGCGAAGAAATGTAGATGTGTTAAGAGTGGACCATCCATGTGGCAAAACAAACTAAACTTTTTATTTTTAATTTGTTTTACCTAGTCCAATGCCTTGTTTAGCTAAATCTTATAAGTTATTAGGTGCATGATATTAAGGGATACAACCTGACTCAAAAAGCAGAGAAGAAAACTAGATAAATTACAATTTTTGTAAATCCATATGGGTAAGGAACTCATAACAGATGAACTGTGCATAAGGAAAACTAAAAATTTACATGAAATTTGTGATTGTTTAGCCCTTTTAGCCACATGTGTCGGAAAAATGGTTAAATTTTTCAAGAAAAATCCAAAAGAAGGGTTCTAAGCCCTGTTTGAAGCCTGCTAATGAACATATATAACAAAATAATAATTAGAAATAACCTAACAAGAAACTAAGAGTGTGTAAGTGAAGATTTAAAATTGTTGGAGCAACTAATCTATTTGGTGGGATTTGTCAAGTGATTGAGAAAACTTCCACTTTTTGTAGAAGGAGTTGCACTAATACAACAAAGTACAGTTGGTTAAGGTTATCACAATACAAAATATAGCTTGCACAATTAGAAATGAATGGATGAACATGTAAGTAGACAAAAGAACATTAGAGGCAAACTATAGCAAGGAAACTCTTTACTTAATTGTTAATGGAGAAAATATTTGGTGGTATTCAAAGGAGACACAAAAAATATTTCGGATAAGCAAGGTTAGCCTTCTCAAATACCCTTAGGAAGAGTCCTTCTTGTTCCCTTTTTTGGTTTTCTCTCCATGTTAAGAAGTTAAAAATATTCTTCAATGGTGCAAAGATTACCAAGTGAAAATGTTAATACATACAAATGTTTGAGATTTCCCAAAATTGTAAATAGTTATTTCTCGAAAATTGTAGATAGTCCACTTTCAAATTTTCACAAATTATATACTACATAGGAAAATGCAACTAAAGAGAATAAGAATGAAACATATATTAATAAAAGTACATAAATCTCTCTTAATTTTGCAATATTGAAATATATATCCCCGTACTCTAGAAAAACAATAATAATAGAAAATACTTCATAATCCACACATCTCATTCAACTTTCTCAAAATTCATAGTCATACCACCGCTTTTCTGTCCTCCTCCTTGCTTCCCTTTGAAGAACTTTTTCTTTGCCACCAACGCCAGATCTACATTCTAAGGCTTCATATTCATATGCCTCTTTCCTTCCTACATCAAAATCTCTGTCAACTCTTCAAAAGTGCGAGATTTATCCCTCGCTACAAGCCCTGTAATGAACATCTAATTATCATCTATCATGCCATTTAAGGTAATCATGAAGAGATCAGTCTTGAACACTTTCTCCCCTATTGCACCCAACATGTCTCTTAGTTCTTTGATCTATGAGATGAATGCACCAACAGATTCATTCTCCTCCATTCTAATGGAGAGAATCTTACTCTTCAAAAACAACAGACGATTTGTATTTTTTGTTTCACACAAATCCTTTAGTGTCACCCAAATGTCACTAACTCTTTTTCATTCTCGGATATGAGGGATTATGTTGTATTTTACTAACATCTTTAACAACACCTTCACTTTATTTTCCCTCTTTTCCCAATCTTGAAAGAATGTGGTTGTGGCACCTCCAACTGTAGTCGGCTTTGCTTCATCTCCATTTGCAATTGTCCACTTACTTAAACCCTCGATAAATGTCTGCAAATTGAACTTCCAGTTGATCTAATTTGACCCATCGATCTCATCACTCTCATTAAGGTATGCCTCTACAATGTGATTATTCATTGTGACAAAACCAGTGGATCTATGGATCCACCTCTAGATCCACCAGCAATCGATCTACTAATCTAACTCAAGATCCTCCAACAGTCGACCTATAGATCAAACTCTAGATCCAGATGCTATAGATCCAACTACAGACAGATGACCTTCAAAGGACCACCAACATAGGCTTATCTATTTTAGGGCTGCCTCTAATAGACAAAAAAAACCAACGTCCGTTCCCCTTACTACTGGTCGTGCTGACGAAAATATTTGTAAGTTTGGGGATCAATGTGAGTAGTAACATTGTTTAGCAATGCCGATCATCACCATTTCATTGTGTATGACCAACGCTGATCAACACAATTTCTCCTTGTCAGGGTCACACTAATCAAGCGTACTCAAAATATCAGTGCTCTGTCACAAAAAATGTTGTAGCAACCACCAAGGCTCTCAGTCATGAAGGCTTACATGCTCTCCAATCTTAGCTACCAAGGCTCAACACAAGCCCAACTCAGGCACCAAGGGTTTGATACCATGTTAAAAAATGAAAAGACAAATTAGGATGAAACTTACTCACTAAAACCAACAGCTCATAGGTGAGCAAGCTACTGCTAGAGACTACCCAAGCAATACCGCTATCCTTCATTAATCGTCAAATCAGAAATATATAAGTTTATATTCGATTTAGGGAGATCAAAGCTATCTCCTAGAAAATAGGAAATAACTCTAATCGAAATCACATGCAACCGTGAAACAAACTTTCTCCATTAATTTCAACTGCTTCCACCATTTAAAGTTAAGTTAATCATATGAGATATTTTACACTAGCAATGTAAAAAATAATAACACTAAATTTTGAATTAGTTTCACCCAATTTCTTGTTATATGGTCAAATCATTCCCAAAATAAATATAGATGAATGTCATGAACAAAACAAAAAATGCGATATGCGGATTTTTTAAGATGAGGGGAGGGTTTCTAAAATTCTTTGTATATTTGCCTAAACCAAAGATGAACTTGAATTGAAAATGTTTTGATAAGCATTGGTGCTTAGATGTGAAAGAAACATCTAATTTTGGGAATGGTGAGATGAAATTTGCATTTTGCATGTCTAAATAGAATTAGTATGGGTAGTAAGGTTTTCAAGTTTGATTTTTTTTTTTCAATCCACACATCATTGCATTTAGAGGTGTCCTTAGCTCAATAGCGAAGAAAAGTTGTAAGGTTATGTTATGTAAAAATGTTGTAAAGTTATGTTATGTGATGTGATGTAAATATTTTGACTTGGTCAAATTACATAACAATAAAAATAAAATAAAATAATAATTATAATTATAATTTAGTTATGAATAGTTGAACCAACCTAGATCCATCTTAATTCCAAATCTAACTTTAGTGATGAAATTTCTTGAAGTGCAAGCCTCTTTTATAGTGAAAAGAGATTTGATCCCTCTTAGTAGATCCCAAATTAAAACGTATCTAAACTAGTTAAATAAAATATTAAATAGAATTTTAGATAAGACAGTAATGGGCTCAATATTATCATATCAATTTTTAAACATAAATTTTAAATATACATTACATATAAAGTGAAGTCTAAATCTATTTTTCAATAATGCTTAACATAAGATTTGATTTCTCTTGATAAATCTTGAATAAGACAAATTTAGACGGGTTAAATAAAACATTAAATAAAATTTTAGATAGGACAATACTACATTCAATATTATTATATCAATTTCTAAATGTAAATTTTAAATATACACTTCCTATAAAATAAAATGAAAATCCATTTTTTAATAATATTTAAAATAAAAGAAAAATTTATACTAAAAAGATTTGTATTAATAGATTTAAAATAAAACAAAATTTATATTAATAATTTTTTAGTTACTATATTTCAAAAATAGATATTTATTTTTTTATTTATTTATCAGATTATCAAATATTTTTTTAAATAGTTATTTTTAAATTTATTTATCAGATTATCAAATATTTATAAAATTAATAATATTCCGTGCCCAATCAAAGTGCTCTGGATTTTCCACGCACCTTAGGGTTTTAGAGGAAACATGATGACTACAAATAACTGATTTGTCAGTGGGTACTTAGCACTCATAATGCATTTGTTTAAATTCAAGGATTAGCATATACAATATTATATTTACTGGGCAATAGCATGCATGGCACCTTGAGCTTATAAGCTCAAATAATTGACCGTACCTATATCTGTCCAATTGCCAAATATTTAATGAATCAACCATCTAGATAAAAATGCTATGCATGGAATGCCAATTATTTTGTAATAAATAACCCCTTTATCTAAACTAGTTTTTCTTCGTCCTCCGAGTCGTAGACACCAAACTTGGGAACTAATTACATTCATTGAAAATACAAGCGTCCGACTTTCTTCGACATCTATCCAGCCCAATTCCGGTTAGTGCGCTGTAGTGGTGTCAATTTTCAAATTCAACCCTGAAATGAATGCAATTTTTGTATTTTACTTCTCTTTCAAACCGAGCTCCGAATTTTGCCATTGGATCCCTTTGGAATCGAACTCCAAAAATTCTTCCGTCCACAGATCAGTTCACCTCGACTCACAATTTTCTAAATTTCTACACTACAAGGTTGTGCAAATTTATGTGCTTTCTCCATGTAGCTTATCTCGATGTAAGGATTTGCCTTATTGTATTGAAAGTAATTATATAAAAAATAATAAAGATGTCTTACAAATTTTGATAATATATTTTTTTTTAATCCTATCAAAAATAATTATTGGTAAATATTTGGAACCATTTAACGTGGTTTATTTTGGAGATAAAAGTGAAAAAACAATTAATCAAAATATTTAAATAAGAGATCATTCTTAAAATAATAATAATAATAATATTAATATTTATTTATTTTGTGATTTGAAATTAATAATTATATTAATTTAAAAAATAAATAAATATAGACTTATTTTCAATAAAAATTTATTAAGTATGAGTGAAATTAATTTTTTTTAATTTTATTAATTATAATATAAAATTAAATAATAACAATTTTTTTTTTTACACGTAATAAGTTCTAATTTAAAAAACATTAGGTTAATTTAATGAATATATAAATATTTCCAATTGTATTATTAAAAAAACAAATTGATTATATATTTAAATTGTATTAAAAAATTAATTAATATTCATGATAAGTATTAAGTTTCTAACTATATAATTTTATTATTATTATGTTTTTTTAATCTTTTAATTTCATCATCATAATAGAATAAGTAATTAATATTCATTTCCAATAAAATTTACACCCACATACACATATATATACACTTGTAATAATTAATTATTATAATTACAATATAATATTCTCATAATGTAACATTTGTAAGTCGTGTAAAAATATATAAGATTAGATTTTTTTTACAGAATTTACTAGCATGTAACATTCCTTTCTCATGAAGGTGGAGTTCATAATATTTCCACTAACATTTATTCTAAAGAAAACACCTAAGGAAATTCCTCTCCTCTATTGTACATGATAGAACGTTAAGGTATTCGTATATATCATTTCCATGTATATCTGTGATTTTTTTCTCTTTATGTTGAGGGACTTGGTTGACCTAAGTTGGTTACTTAGGTACATTGGTTATCTTTCTCTAAAGGGGCGCTTCCTAAACTATTTGTCTAGGAATATTGGGTTTGGACTATATTCTTATGAGTTCCTTAACCAATGCATATAGGTGTGTGCAAAGCCCATGGAGGTTTTGTTTGTTTTTGACGTGATGACCATAAAAATTTGTGCTCAATCATAATGCGCCACATCTGCCTGGTCCATGTGAACATCACATGGAGGTCAGTTCTTGGGAAGCCCAAACAGTGAGGATTCTACCATCTCATCTAATGGTGATTAACAATTTTCTCTAAACCCTATTATGAAAATATCCAGATCTTTCTCATTTCGTTTAAATTCCTTCACTGGAATGGTGGGTTATATTGCGTAGCACGACTTGGTGAGGTGTTGGTGGCTCAAAAAGTAAGTGCATTGACTGGGTGTTGTGGCCTCCTTAGACCAGACTTGACACTCCAAGGAATAGGTAACATAAAAAAAAAAAAAAAATCGTTATTAGTTACCCGTTTTATTTTGTTTACTTATTTATGTCGTTTCTCATATATTCTCTATAATGATTTTATGTTCACTCAGGTTTAACCATGGTTCTTTTTTATGCGGCTACGATGGTGTCCCTTTATCCCTTTCTTCCTTGTGTTGTTGCTACTCTTGTCCTTTCTCCAAGGTAATTTTTTAGTTCTCTCTTTTCCGAGTTATTAGTCATAGTATTTATTCACGAATTTGGATGGAACAATTTTAATTAGAGTTCTTGGTCTTTACTTCTTTGTGGTCCCCATGTTTGGTATGTAGTGATACTATAACTCATAGGATTGGATTGGTACTTGGAAGAGAAACTACATTCAATGAAGAGCCAAGTATATGTCATCATTATTTTTCTTTCTTTTTCATTCTCCTAGTGATGACGGTCATTGTTCTTATTGTGACCCACCGTTAGACTTTTATAGCCTAACATAGCTCACTGAAATGTGCAGAGTAATGGTGCATGGATTCCTCCTTGCTATAGGTATCTTAGTCAATATCTTTTTTCCAATGTTATTTTTCAATCCGCCTACTTTTACTCGTAACACATGGCACTCACTATACACTATGTCTCTTGTTACAGGTAAGCATGTTCATGATGTAGCTTAGGGTTTGTTGAAAAATATAACTTGTGCCTCCCACCACTGACTTTAACTCCTATATTACAGGTCGATTTTCATTATATCACTTTTGGCTTCTTATGGTTCTTCTTAGCATATAGGGGATATCCTTCGTTCTCTTACCCACACTTAGCATGGAGAATTTTTTGTTTCTTGTTGTTAATCCTTCTCAAAAAACTATGGCTAGAAGGGAAAAGTCGATAATTTGGACCTACAACCTACTTTCCAGTATTGTTTGGCCCCCAACATAAATGCCTAACATATTTGTATTATTTTTATTTTTTGTAATTTCTCAGGGAATAGAGGCTATGTGCCTCGTTGCAAATTCTAGTTATTTGTGATGACCTCATGAAGGTTTCCCATAGAGTTTTTTTTATCTGCAATGTACCTACTGAATTAATAATTGATTCCTGTGCACTGGAAGGCTATGAAAGATATATTTTGTTTTATCCATAAATTTTGAAAATTCAATTATGAGATGTTTTACTAGTTGCACGATTCGCTATCATTATTTTGGTTTTCTTCCATTATGGTTATTCTACTTTCCTTCCATTTTGGTTTAAAAAATAGGAGAGGACATCACTGTTGTATGTAATTTATGCTTATGGAATACCACTCTCCTTCTTTTTTGGAGATTTTCATTATATACCATGTCCATAATTGTATAGTTTTGTGATGCTATTGAGACTGAATTTATATATGTATACGAGCACTCTTTTGTGGTAGGAGTATGAATTTATAGAGTCAACCTCGACTTCGTTTATTTCCTCATTTAACCTCTGTGCTTTTTCCATTCTGGTTGGAATGTTGATTTAGGGTTTAGTTGGTATAATAACAAATCCAGATATGTTAATTCCAGTAAAAGTAGTATTAATGTAGTCTTAAAAAGGTTTTGTTTGTATATTTGTATAGCTTCTTCAATATTTAAGGACACCCAACACTGTCAATTGGATTATTATATTGGTTGTGATTATGATGTTCTTGTTCATAACTTAAGAATTTCTACTTGCCCCTCATGCATCTTGACAGATAAATGCCATCCAAGCACAATTTGATTTATTTTTACCAATTCGTCTACTCACTTTCAATCTTGATTAAGGGTAGATATGAGGTTTATTTTTCTCTCTCTATTGTGCTTAATCTTGGTAAAAAATTTAATAGTATTCTAACTAGGACTTACTACATATTCACTGCCTAACAAGGAAAACTTTCATCTGTATACTATAGTAATTTAAAAGGTTTGTTCCTCACCAAGAATAGTTGAACTAACTTGTGACCCACACCTATCGACTCATATTCATTTGACCGATGATCTACCAATACCATTACCTCTACCTCTTAAACCCTCCTAAAGTTTTTGTTTTCAGAAATTTTCTTTTCTAAATTATACCATCTACAAGAATATTGAGAGTTGACTAATTTGGAGTTAAGATGCAACTTACTAAACTCAAGGTTCGAACCTCACAATTTTGATTTACTTCTAGTAAATCACAAAATCGTAGCATTATGTGGGCATATAAGTAAATATGCACACATAATCATATCCACATCAAAGAAAATAACCATAGTCGCAAACAAATAACTGAGATGTACAAGAGCCATATAGTTACAAATTGATTGAATTCAATAACCATGATAGACTTGTATACTACTTTGCTTGCAATTTCTCTCCTATTTCATGTGCGTAAGTAGTCAATCATAATTTAGAGGTAAAACAAATTCAACATATTTTCTAACGTGTACACTACTTCGCTTGAAATTTCTCACTTATTTCATATGCGCAAGTAGTTAGTCATAATTTAAAAGTAAGACAAATTTAGAATATTTTCTAGCCATATATGTTGTTGGAAATGCACTTGGGAGACACACTTTCCTCCCAACCATGAACTTAATCCACCAGTTGCCCCCAAGCAGAGATGTTCTTGCCAATGAAATCAACAACCCCTTTGATTCCTAGGTAATGTACTTTATACCATTTCTTCCCTAGAATATTCTAGCAGTGTCGTGCTTTTGGGTCTACCAACCCACTTGACTAGGATTCTTTCTTCTTATTTTTTTCCAAAAAAGGGCTTATTTTCCTTTTTCTTTAAATCCCACTTTTCTCTCCCGCAACACTTTATTCCACCCATACTTAGTGTCTTTCTCCAACTAAGTGATTTAACAGATCTTTTTCTTCCATCATACTAAATCTTGTCTATCACCTCTTAGGGATTTTTAGGACTCATTTAAGGGAAGATTTGTTTTGATCATTTCCATCAATAATGGTTTCAAAATCTTGTTCAAAATCTCTTTACTATAGTGTTTCTTTCCCAAGTAATTTCCTACTTTTTTTTTATTAATAAAAATATATTTATTACATAACAATAACCTTATTGTTCTCATTCATTTCCAATCCAACATGGCTCTCCAACCATCAAATCTAGAAATATTCTAGCCTGGAAATCTAAAGATATTAACATAAATAATAGAGGAGTATTACATCTTCCCCCACTTTTTATTCAACATCGTCCTCAGTTTTCATTTTCCAATTACTCCCCTTCTAAAACAGTGTTGGATAAGGCTCTTGTATCTTATTCTCTAGATCCTAAGTAGCCTCCTCAAATGTAAAGTACCTCCATTACACTTTAACCTGCGCAACATATCGATTCTGGAGCAAGATATCTTTCTGATCTAATATGCGAAGTGGATATGCTAGGAAGTATCGTTCTAGTTCCACCTATATCAAATGCCAATCAATTATGTTGGACATATTTTTTTAACAAACATACATGAAAAACATTGTGCACTTTAATATGGCTAGGCAATGGCAGCTCATATACTACTAGCCCAATTCTATCCAAAATTTCAAAAGGCCCATAGAATCATGGTGCTAGTTTGGTATAGATTCCGGTATTTAAGGTAATTTTTCTCGGTTTCACTCTTAAGTAGACATGATCTATGACCTTAAATTCCTTATGAGTTCTCTTTTTGTTAACATACCTTTTCTCTCTATCCTGTGTAGTTTTTATGTTCTTCCTAATCTTCCTTACCACCTGTTCCATTTCTTGTAAAGCATATGGGCCCAATATTAGCTTGTCTTCCAAATGACTCTAGCTAAGAGGCGTATGGAATTATCTGCTATATAAGGCTTCAAAGGGACTCATTTTTATCGAATCTTGATCATTTCTATTATAGGAAAATTCTATTAAATGTAGAAAATATTCCCATTTAGTAGGTCTGTCCATGACATACATTCTTAGCATGTCCTCTAAAATATGATTCGTTCTCTTCATTTGCCCATCATTTTGGTCGTGATATGTAGTGCTAACATTTAGCTATGTCCCCATGCCCCCAAAAATTTACATTTGAAACATATAATCTATTTCAGTAGATTAACAATTTTTCTGAGTTTTAAACATAACCTGGAATTTTTGTTTGTTGTAGTTTTTGTTGAATTTCCAGGTAGTTATGATCTTACTATATTGAATTTTTTATCCACCACATGAAATCAGTACTAACGTTGCTAACATATACTTTCATTAGATCATGTGCATGTCTACTTATAGCATCTTCTATTTTATTTTCTTTACCTTTTATGTGTTTAACATCAAATTTGAATTCACTAAGAAAGGCCATCCACCTAGCTTGTCTAGCATTAAGATCTAATTGGTTGAAAAAAATTTACAAGCTAATATGATCTGTTACCAAGGTGAATTTATTTCCCAGTAAGTAGTGTCTCCACATATTTAGAGCATGTATTACAAAAACCAACTCTAAATCATATACTGCATAATTATTTTCATGTGTTTTCAACTTTCTAGATTCATAAGCCACTACTGAATTCTCCTGCATAAAAACTCCTCCTAAACCTTCCAAACAAGCATATGTGCAAACAACAAATTCTTTGTCTCGGTCTGGAATTTTTAAAATATGGGGCATTGTAAGAAAATGTTTTAATTTGTCAAAACTTTCCTGGTATTTAGCTATCCACTCAAATTTTGTTCCTTTCTTCTATAAGGATGTGACAGGGTAGGCTAGTTTAGAGGAACCTTCTATGAACCTTCGGTAATACCTTATAATTACCATAAAGGATTGGACAACTAATACATCCTTAGGTTTGATCCAGTTCAGAATAGCCTTAGCCTTCTGAAGATCAACATAAGATCCCTCTTTTTAAATAACATGCCCCAAATATTGTATTTTGTCCTTATAAAACTCACATTTAATAAACTTAGCATATAATTGATGTTCTCTTAAAGTTTGTAGTACAAGTCTCAAATATTCCTTGTCTTATTCTTCATTCTTGGAATACACCAAAATTTCATCTATAAATACCAACACAAATTTATCAAGGTACTTATTAAGTAAGTTGTTGATTAAGCACATAAAGGTTGTTGGTGCATTAGTAACACCAAATGGTAACACTACAAATTTGTAGTGACTATATCTGGTCTAAAAAATTTTCTTATGAATTTCTTCATCTTTAATTCTGATCTAGTGATACCTAGTCCTTAAATCAATTTTGGAAAATATGGTTTCGCCCTCACTTGATCAAACAAATCATTAATATAAGGTAGCTTCTATTTATTTTTAATGGTTAACATGTTTAATTATTGATAATATTTTCACATTCTATATGTGTCATCCTTTTTCTTGACAAATAACATAGGAGTCCCCCATGGTGAGACATTAGGTCTAGTATATTCCTTATCTAGTAGTTTTTGTAACTGCATCTTCAATTGCAGTAGCTCAAGAGTACTCATTTGATAAGGGGCTCTAGACACAGGGGTTTCTCCTGGCACTAGACCAATGGAGAAATATATGTCTCTGCGGGGAAGCAAGCCTGATATTTCATCTAGAAAAACATCCTGAATTTCAGTGATTATTGCCAGGTTCTCTAGAACTTTTTTTCCGATTTTCGTTCATTGGTTTCAACATGCACTACAAATAACTAACACCCTTTTCTTGTAATCATTTTCAAATGTAAATCTTAGATCTATATAACTAATACTCATTTCAGTATGCATTTAATTAACTGAGTTTGTCCATATTGACTGACACAGATTATTGTTTTCTTTAAATAGTGTATAAAAACTTCATGTTTCCAACAAACCCATGCCTATTATCACATTACAGGACCCTAAGAGAACTATATTCAAGTCTAATTCTATGAAACTCCCATTTAAATCAATGGAACATTATTTTACTTGGCTAGTTACCCTTCTTTTTATGATAGTCAATAACTGTACCAACCATGAAGTCTTAAATTTTTCAATTTTAATTTACATTTCTCCATAATCTGGGGGTTAATGTAACTTAATCTAGCCCCTAAATCAATTAAGATAGAAACAAGATAGTTTAAATTGTACCTTCAACTGCTTGTCAATCCTCCAATGTTGCACTTATTCTTGGGATGTTTCTGGCAATATCATTCATAGTTGTTTCCTCGTGGATATCTTGAATGTTTTAAATAAATATGGGGTTGTGCAAAAAATCCCTCAACAAATGGGGTTCACCGCACCCCTAGCACGTCAACGATTCTCTCTCTTTTACCCCAACTATCTTTTTATTGTTCAAATCCATGGGTTTAGACCAAGTTTGAGATTGTGTCGGATGGGTTATGTCTCCCTTACTAAATTTCTTCTACTGGTGGTCTTTTCTAAATTTTTTGAGATAAGTAGGTTTCTTTCTTTTTGACCCCATTGCAAATTTATTTTTGTCCTTATCTTGCTAAGGTTTGTGCCCTCTCCCCTATTCTTAAACTGTTGATAAGACAATATTGATTGTCTTACTGCTCGATCCATTCTTTTAGGATTTTCAAACTCACTCCTTTTCTTGTAAGGGACCAGTAGACAAGTCAAAAATATACGTGCCTTAGCTTTATTTTCTTTAATGTAAGGGACATATCGCAACAAGATTGTGAAGTTAGCCACAAACTCATCCATAGATAATTGTCCCAATTTTAACTCATGGAACTCTTTTTCTCCGTCATCATAATATCATTCATTCAGGTAGTTGGACTTGAATTTCTTTTGAAACTTCTCCCAAGAAACTGGCTTTTCCTCCAACATATGGACACTTTTCACCTCTTCCCACTAAAGAGCAGTATTTCCTTGCAAATGATAAATGGCCAATCTAGCCTACAAATTGCTCTTATACTCATAAACTTGGAAATACTTGGTCATGTTGAGTCATGCTTTTCCATCCTCTTCCCCATCAAAAGTAGGGGGTTTTATTTTTTTGAAATCCCCTTGCAAATCTACTTTCTACTTCCATTTCTTGGTTTTTGGATAAGTCTTGTCTCAATCGTCCCCACTTTCGGACTTTTCTCTTTCAATTCCACATGTTTTCTTTTCAAGGGTTCTGTTTTTTCCCCATCCTCTCCTATTCCTATTATTTTGCGAATGTACTTTTTAGTTAGGTCTCTAATCATTCTTTCTTGATCTTCACTTTCCTTAAGCAACTCCTCATTATTGGTTCTGAGATAAACTAGCTCATGTTGTAAACTCTTTACAATCTCCACAAGCCAATTTGTTGGTGCATTAATTCCTCCTCATACCTCTAGATATATTCCTTCTCCCTATACTTTAGGTGGTTGGGTATCGTCTTCCATTTTGGGTTGTAACCTTGTTTCACTAGAATAAATTATAATCAACACAAACTAGTATTAGCATATCAATTCTTAAATCAAATTCCCAAGTTTAGCCAAAAACTATTTTCAAGGTGGTGGTTCCCTCTAGGCCCAATTCTTTTGAACTAGTTCTCTCACACCATATGTCACATACCTGGTTTTCCTCAACTATTATTAATATTATTTAATATATACACATACATCCTTTCCCATGAAGGTTGAGTTCACAATATTTCCACTAACATTATTCTACAAAAATGCTTTAGTAAAAATCCAAGGAAATTTCTCTCTTCTATTGTACACGGTGGAAGGTTAAGGTGTTTGTATATATCTATAAAAAAAATTATCTTTATTTTGAGGGACTTAGTTGAACTAAGATGGTTACCTAGGTACATTGGTTATGTTTCTCTAAAGGGGAACTTCCTAACCCATTTGTCTAGGAATACTGGGTTTGGACTATATTCATATGAGTTCCCTGACCAATGCATCTAGGTGTATGCAAAGGCCATGGAGGTTTTGTTTGTTTTTTAGGAGACAACCATAAAAAATAATTCTCAATCATAGTGTGCCACATTTGCCTGGTCCATGTGAACATCACATGGAGGTTATTTTTTGGGAAGCTCAAATGGTGAGGATTTTGTCATCTCATCAAACAATGATTAACAATTTTCTCTAAACCCTATTCTAAAAATATCTAGGCCTTTCTCATTTTGTTGGGATTCCTTCACTGGAAAAGTGGGTTATGCCACTTGGCACTACCCAGTGAGGTGTTGGTGGCTTGGTAAATAAGTGTATTGACCAGGTCTTGTGGCATCCTTAGACCAGTCTTGGCACTCGAAGGAATAGGTAAGATATATTTTTTTAATTAGTTACCCTTTTTATTTTATTTATTTATTTATGTAATTTCTCACATATTCTCTGTACTGATTTCATATCCTCTCGGGTGTTGCCAAGATTCTTTTCACCACTACTATGGTGGTGTCCCTTCATCCCTTTCTTCCTCGTGTTGTTGCTACTCTTATCCTTTCTCGAAGGTAAATTTCAAGTTATATTTTTTTTGAGTTATTATTCATAGTCTATGTTTGTGAATTCAGATGGTACAATTTAAATTAGAGTTATGGGTCTATAGTTCTTTGTTCTCCATATGTTTTCTAAGTACTGTATTGTAACCCATGTGATTGGATTGATACTTGGAAGAGAAACTACATTCGGTGAAGAGCTAGGTATATGTCGTCATTTTTTCTTTTCTTTATTTTCTGTTCTCCTAATGATGAGGGTTACTTTTCTTCCTGTGACCCACTACTAGACTCTTCTGGCTTGACATAGCTCACTGAAATGTGTAAATGGATCCTAGTGTCCTCCTTGCTACAAGAATCATACTCAATGTTTTCTCTTTTTCCAATGTTATTCGTCGAACCGCCTGCTTTTACTCTCAACACATGGAACTCACTATACACTATGTCTCTTGTTATAGGTAAGCACGCTTGGGATGTAACTGAGGGTTTATTGAAAAATAGAAGTTGTACCTCCCACTAGTTAATTTAACTCTTATATTACAGGCCAATTTCTGTTATATCACTTTTGGATTTTTACGATTCTTCTTAGCATATAAGGGATATCCTTTGTGATCTCACCCATACTCAATGTGCAGAAGATTTCGTCATTTTTTTTCCCATTGTCAATACTTCTCAGAAAAACTGCGGCTAGTGGGGTAAAGTCCACAATTTATGCTTGCATAAATGCCTAATATATTTGTATTATTTTTCTTTTTTTTAATTTCTCAGGGAATAGAGGTTATATACCTTGTTACAAATTCTAGACATTTTATTATGACCTCATGCAAGTTTTCCACAGGGACTTTTATTTACAATGTACATACTGAATTAATTCTTCATTCTTGTGCATTACAAAGCTATGAATTCTCTCTATGAAAGATATATTTTTTCTCCATAAAACTCGCACGTTAAATTATGAGATGTTTCACTGGTTACACGATTCACTATCTTTATTTTTCTTTCCTTCCATATGGTTATTCTGATTTTATTCCATTTTGGTTTAAAAAATAGGATGAGGACTTTGCTAGCATGCAATTTATACTTCTAGAATACCACTCTCTCTTTTTCTTTTTGGACATTTGCATTATATGCCATGTCCATAATTCTATAGTTTTGTGATTTTATTGGTATTTAATTTATATATGTATACTAGCACTCTTTTGTGGTAGGAGTATGAAGTTATAAGGTCGAACTTGACTTATTCTATTTCCTTATTTAACCTTTGTGCCTTTTCCATTCTGGTTGGAATGTCAATTTCTGGGTTAGATGGTATAATAGCAATTTTAGATATGTGAATAACAGAAAAAGTAGTATTAGCATAGCCTTAAAATGGTTTTGGTTGTATATCTGTATAAATTCTTCAATATTTACAGCCACTGGACACTGTCAAATGGATTATTATACTGGTTGTGATTAGTATTTTCTTGTTCATAACTTAAAAGTTTCTACTCACCCTCGGTGCATCTTGATGGATAAATGCCATCCAAGTGCAACTATTTTTATTTTTCCCAATTCCTGTAATTTATTTCAATATTAATTAAGGGCAGAGATGAGGTTTATTTTTCTCTCTCTACTGCACTTAATCTTGGTAAAAATTTTAATAGTATTCTAACTAGGCATTACTGCATATTCATTACCTAGCAAGGAAAAGATTCATCTATATACCACAGTAATTTAAAAGATACGTTCCTCACCATGAATAGTTTAAATAACTTAGCACCCATGCCTATCCATTCATATTCACATGATCAGTTATCTACCAATACCATTATGTTTGCCTCTTAGTTCCCTTGCAGAGTTCTTATTTTCTAAAATTTTCTTTTCTAAATTATCACATCTGCAGAAATATGCAGAGTTGACTAATTTGGAGTTAAGATGCAATTGTATGAACCCATGGCATGAATCTCACAATTTTAGATTTAATGCTACCAAATCGCATATATGTGTGTGTGTGTGTGTGCGTGTGTGTGTGTGTAAACAGATTTGGGTATCAATAAATATGCACACATACTCATATCCCCATTAAAAAAAATAACCATAGTTACAAAAAAAACTAAGATGTACAATAGCCATATAATTACAAATTCATCCAACTCAATAACTGGAATAGACTTATACACTACTTTTCTTCCAATTTCTCACATATTTCATATGCACATGTAGTCAATCATATTTAAACGTAAAACAAATTTAACAGATTTTATAATTTGTATGCTACTTTGATTGCAATTTATCGCCTATTTCATGTGCACAAGAATTAAATCTTAACTTAAAAGTAAAAGAAAATTAATGGATTTTCTAACTATATATGTTGTTGGAATTGCACTTGAGAGACACACTTTCCACCCAACCATGAACTAAATCCACCGATTCCCCCTGAGAAGAGATGTACTTGCCAATGGAATCAATGACCCCTTTGATTCCTAAGTAATATATTTTATACCTCTTCTTCCCTAGTAGATTTTAGCAGCGTCCCGCTTTTGGGTCTACCAACCCACTCGCCTAGATTTCTTTATTTTTATTTCTTTCCAAAAAGGTGTTTCTTTTATTTTTTCTTTAAAACTAGTTTTTCTCTCCCATGACGCTTTATTCCACCCATACTTAGTCTCTCTCTCCAACTAAGTGATTTAATAGATTTTTCTCTCCCATCATATTAAATCTTGTCTATTGCCTCCTAGGGATTTTTAGGAGTCATTTAAGGGAAGATTTATTTTCATCTCATCCATCAATAATGGTTTTAAAATATTGGCAAGAATCTCTTTACTATAGTGTTTCTTTCCCATGTAATTTCCACCTTTTTATTTATTTATAAAAAACTATTTATTACATCATAGTTACTTTATTGTTCTCATTGATTTCAAATTCAACATGGCTCTTGAGCCATTAAATCTAAAAATAGAAAGATATTAACACAAAGAACAAAGGTGTATTACAACATTCCCTCAATATTCATAGACCATTATTTTCATTACCTGCCATAGTGTTAAACATAATCCATCCTTCATATAACACACAATCCTTTCCTACAATTACTACATCTACAGTTTTGACATCATGATTATAAAATATTTATCAAACCCCAATAAGAAGTCTTTACTAGTTATCCCTCAAACATATTTTCATGTGCATAATTAAAATGCATACAAATTGGAACATACATCTTTATTAACATTTCACAAGCATTAATTAAAAGTACATAATGACCAAAACATCTTTATCTATCTTCACACTTTGGTTATGACACATGTCAGTCCATTCATAACTTGCATGCATAAGGTAAAACACATCAAGATTACCAAGACATGTTCATATTTCCCACTTCAAATAAAGGGAAATAGTTACATTCTACTTCTACCTAAAAATAGCACAATTATACTTAAAATAATCTCCATGGTTATCATCATCTCTTCATATAAGAAGAGAAACATTTCCAAATATAAACACCACACTAACTATTATTTTTTGCACAAGGCACACTATTTTCGAAAAGAACAACTGCCGCAACTACCCGTATTTAAAGGAAACTAACACATTAGTTATTGCCTTTGTGCATGTGAATTCATATTCTTTTTCCAAAATAAATTATCCTAACAACTATTATATTGATAGATGTAAAAACACATTGTTTTTTCAAATGAAGCTAACCCTGTAGCTATTATCCATGCATGCAAATACATAATCTTTTTAAGTATTAGGGGTTTACGCAGTGCATAGTGAGCCCAAGTATTGTGACTCATGAACCATTCAAGTAGTGATCCCTTCACTCTTAAATTCAAAAAGAGTGATGGGATCTCTACTTGAATGGTTCATGAGGTACAATACTTGCTAAGGTTTTGCAAATGGGGTAGCAAGCTAAGTGGGCTTGATTGTGGGGTAAACTCCACAGTTAAGCGCGCTTGAGCCAGAGGAGATCTGGGATGGGTGACCTCCCGGGAAGTCCTGGTTACCGGGTGCAAGCCCCGGAAGTGACGATTGACGCTATGTGATTCATTTCACTAGTTTCAATCCCACTTCTTCACCCCTGTGAGCATCACCCGATGCAATGAGTGCTAAGTGAACAATTCAAAAATCATGAGAAATTAGTCAGTTACGACTAACTCTCATGGAAATGGTCATACGTTAATGACTTACTTAACGCAGTTGAATCCCAAAAAAAAAAACAATATCTTACATAATCTTTTCCGAAAAAACCTAACACAATGGCTATTATTCTTATATGCCAATACATAATATTAAAAAAAAAAACTAACATAATATCTATCATTATTGCATGTAAACAAATACTATTGTCCCAAAAGAAAAAAAAACACCATAACTATTACTTTTGTGCATGCAAATACATATTCCTCTAACACAATTGCTATACTTTTATGCATACAATACGTATATTCTTTCTCAAGAAATCTATTCCAATTAGTTGTTGTTTTTGTGTATACCATACGTATTTCTTCCTCAAGAAACATATCTAAATAAACACATATTTAACCTATATTTATACACAAAGATTCATGAATCTTTTTAAAAGCATTAACTTCTCTTTACCAACCAAAAATTCTTGAGATATTTTAAAGAAAACATTACGGGTCTCTATGCACTATTTTTTTTTAGATCTTTTCAAGAAACATTACTAGTCTCTACACACCATAAATTCTTCAGATCTTTTCAAGAAAACATTACTAGTATCTACGCAGCAGAAATTCTCGGGATCTTTTCAAGAAAACATTAACTTATCTTCTGTGCACAAGAATACTTTCAATTTTTTTCTAATGAAATTAACAGATTTAGTTATATTTCTCTCCATATTTTTCTTGTGTTGTGTGGAGTCCTCCTTCTGCATCAAACCTTTCTCAAATACCAGATGTACAAAAATTATGCCTCGAATTTTAAAAAAAAATCGATAACAATTATCAATCCTTGGGCTCCTTCCTATGACCACCCATGTGTAATCTCTCACAATATCCAACACGATCTATGCCATTATTTTCCATGTCCATCCAAAAAACACAACACTAACATTAAAGAAAACCTTCAGTTCTCTAACTTTAATATTAACTGCATCATTGAATTAGTGCTCCCTGACTTTTCCATGGTAACTACAATGGATGGAAGATCTATTTGGTGGAGTAGTAATACTAACACCCAAAAACCAAACCTTCATGAAGTTAAGTAAAATTAATAGTCATCAATGAAGAAAAAACTTTGCAACCTACAACCAAATGACCATGTGTACACTCCACCCGAAAAACCAAACCTTCATGAAGTTAAGTAAAATTAATAATAAAAAAACTTTGCAACCTATAACCAAATGACCATTTGTACACTCCACCCCAAAAACCAAACCTTCATGAATTTAAGTAAAATTAATAATCATCAATGATGAAAAAACTTTGCAACCTACAACAAAATGACCATTTGTATACTCCACGATGGTTTCCCGTTTTCTTTTCATAAAGTTCGTGTTTCTTTTTCAGTGGTTCAAATATCATGGGACTTTTTTACCCACATATTAGTTTTAATTGTCATAAATCCTAAACCCGCCTCAAGTTAATAATATTTTCATATTAAATTAGTAATGTTTTAACTAATGAGTTTTTACAGGTAGGGATATTACACCTAACTTATTTAATTTCTTTATTTTTATATTAATTATGTGAAAATTATAAAATGATCATTTTATTCTTTATTTATTCTTTATTTCTTTATTTGTATCAATATTTTATTTATTTATTTTTATTTATTTTACTTTATTTTTAATTTTTGGGGCTGACTCACATCAAGATATGAATTTTGAATCTCATGGTTTACATAATAATTCATAGTACAACAATCACCAATTCAGATTCCCCCATAACCATTAATTTTTGTTTCTTTTAAATATATATATTTTTTTATATTAAATTAAAATATTCAAATATTTTTACAAAATTGTGTTAATTTTATTAATTATTACACTCTATAGGTTTAGAATTTTAATTATTTATGATAACCAGTAAAAAACACTTATAATTTTTAATTTGAATTTTTAATATTATTTATTTATTTTTCAGAGGTACAACATTGCATATTCTATAGGAGAAATATACATATATTATCTATACCATCAACATCTGTCATGCCACTTGGAAGACATTCATAAAATTTAATACTTATTCATTTTTATTACACATATTTTCAGATTATATCTAACATCATTTTTATGGTTAATAACTCTCTTTAATATATATATATATAGAGAGAGAGAGAGAAAGAGAAAAATATAATTTTTTTACTAACCATTTATTGTATGTTTTATGTTACATGCATATTTTCATAAATGTCAAAAATAAATCAGATGCTATATCCAAAAAGTTAAACCCACACAACTGAAAAAATAAATTGTTTACTAAACTTTTAAAAATAGAATTTTTTAACTTATATTCATTATACATTTAATTAATTATAATTTTAAATAAATAACATTAAATTTTATTATATTTATATATCAAAAATGGTATAATTTATATAAATAATATAAATTTAGTAATATATTTTCTTCTATTTTGTAAAGAATTATTTATGCAATTTTTCCCGAGTTAAATTTAACATTAAAATTTTATACTTATTATAATTTATATCAATATTATGTTATTGTAAAATTTGATATTAAAAAAATAAATTTAAGGTATTCATTATCGTATCTATATTTTTTTCTTTAATGAAATATATATACGCATTATCTTGGGTTGCATTTTTATTACTTAAGAAAATAATATTGGTAAGTTTTATAATTTATATAATATTTACAAATTTATATTTATTAAATTATTATTTCAAAAAATTATAAATTAAATTATGTAGATAAAAGTTCCTTTTTAAATAGTGATAAATTAATTTTTTTTTTAATGTTAATTTTTATTTTATAATTACTAATGAAGTATATTGATATATTCTTGTCATCTCCTTTATATTAATAAATGGAATATAAAGTATTAATTATTTTAGCATTCTCAAATTTATATTTACATTTCATATTTATTTAATACGATTATAAGATTACCTCATATATATATATAGATATAGATGATGATTAATGTCCATTTAGACCAATGAGGTTTATGAGACTTTAACAAAAAGAAATTAGTTGAGAATTTTTAAAATATTATTTGTATAATCAAAGAGCATGGAGAGGAGCATTGAGAGATCACTATAGTTATCGAGGTTGAACAAGTCAAGAAGGTTGGAAGCCTCGCAGATGTTTTGGAAATGGAACGAATGTGAGTAAGAGTCAACAAGGTTGGAAGCCTCGCAGATGTTTTGGAAACGGAACGAATGTGAGTAAGAGTCGGACAACAAAAATTTTAAGGATGGAAAAGTTTCTTGAAGTTTAAAAACATTGGCGAATCTCACTAATCCCTAATATGAAAACTATAAAATGTCTATTGATATATTTGTAAAATTATTCAAATTTATAATGATTTTATATATAGTCTCTATATAATGTTGCCAATTTTTAACGTAAAATAATTTTATATTATAAAATTTGGGCGAATTATCTTTTATAAAAAATTGGAAATTGACGAATTTTTTTTGTGGAAAAATAATGGAAAATTAGCCCCCTAGGTGAACATTAGCCCCTAAAATTTTCATCTTTTATAAAAATATTTTTTTGTGAAAAAATCATGGAAAATTAGTCCACTGGGCGAACATTAGCCCCTAAAATTTTCTATGGAGTCAGACAATCCAAGATAAAGTGATTTTTACCTTCAATTCTCTTAGTGTCACCGAGCTGGTCAATTCTTTCTACCCAAGATGTTTTGGGATAGACCAATGCCTAGTTTCACTTTGAAGCTGGTGTGAGTTAGTTCTTATCTTCACAATGTTCTTTTTCATCTTAGCACTAGTCAAGGTAATGAAACAATTCTAGTTAGCCAGAGTGGAGTTGATCACCTCTTTATAGTACCTTAGCTTGCTTTTCCCCTCAAGCTCCTTACCATCCCACAATTTGTCCTTAAATTTGGAAGTGATTGTATTTTTAATATTATCTCTATTCTCCAAGATTCTCTCCTCATTTACTCCCAATAGTTGAGCCATTGCTAGACATGCTTGTGCCAACCCTTCTTGAGGAGGAGATGGGGGTTTTGGCTAGAGATAAAAGCAATTTTGGGGAACCCCTTCGTTTCCATCTTGTAAAGTTTTTTCTTATACATTAGATAAAGAAATATATATATATATATATATATATATATATATATATATATATATATATATATATATATATATATAAACAAATGATAAACTACTAAATTATTAAAAAACAATAATTATAAAAATTATTGAATAATAAATAACAATAAATTCTTTGAAAACAACACATGACGCAAAATAATATTCTCAATTTTATAACAACTTAAGTGGATTATGCAAAATTACCATTTAAGTCTGTAAATCGTAATTATGAGTGTAAATCATAATTATGAGTATAGAACCACATTGCAGAAAATTGGCATAAGAAGTAAACAAGTGTGAAATTAGTCTTTATGTCTTGAAATATTAATTTTGAATAGGAAGAACATTGAAAATCTATGTTAAAAAATAAAAGTTATCAAATTAATTTGGTGTATCACTTATGGTAAGAATTAATGACTTTTAGAGTTATAGGGATCTCTCTGAGTTGGGTGAGATTTGTATTGGAAACATGATCACCATTACACCAAAATTCATAAGTGTTAGTAAATGAACGCATCATCAGAGTTAACAGATCTTCAATAGGTGGTTAAGCACATGCCATGAAACATATGGGAAGCATTGGATTATTCAATGCCCAACAATCTCCCCCGAGCATGAGCCAATCCAATGCCCAACAATCTCCCCCGAGCATGAGCCAGGTGCTTTTGGAACCTGAGACATTTGGCTCTGATACCACTTATAGGAATCATGATTTTTATTACATCAAAACCCGCAAGTGTTAGTAAAAGGATGCATTACCATAGTTAATAGATCTTCAATAGGCAGTTAAGCACATGTCGTGAAACACATGGGGAGTGTTGGATTATAGAATGCTCAACAATTTTGTGAAGTACCAAATTTCATAATTAGCACAACTACATTAATAAATGTGGTGGAACCTGAGACATTTGGCTCTGATACCACTTATAGGAATCATGATTTTTATTACATAAAAACCCGCAAGTGTTAGTAAAAGTATGCATTACCATAGTTAATAGATCTTCAATAGGCAGTTAAGCACATGTCATGAAACACATGGGGAGTGTTGGATTATAGAATGCCCAACAATTTTGTGAAGTACCAAATTTCATAATTAGCACAACTACATTAATAAATGTGGTTGATACACGCCATAAGCACATGTCGTGAAACACATGGGGAGTGTTGGATTATAGAATGCTCAACAATTTTGTGAAGTACCAAATTTCATAATTAGCACAACTACATTAATAAATGTGGTTGATACACGCCATAGCCGTAAACTTAAGGTATGCTACATTATAAACCATAATATCAAACCCAATATTATAAGCCCTAATTATAAACTCTAGATTATAAACCTTAATATCAAATATGAATATATCAAATATGTATTTAGAAAATATTAAATATTAAATATTAAATATTAATATATTTATTGCGTCAAAGGGTGCTCTACAACCCCATATGGAGTATGGGAGAGATGTTGTCACGTAACTTCACATTTAAAATAGTAAAACAATAATTTAAATTAATAAATTTTAAAAAAAGTAACAATAAAAGAAATTAGTGTCACCCATAATTACAAAATTTCAATTTGCACCTTAATTTTATATAACTTTTTATAGAGATATAAAGTAACCTAAAGAAAAATAATAATAATTTACCTTTTAATATGAGGAATAAATGTAATTTCTTCACTACATACAGACATGACAAGAAATCGTATTATTGATATTACATAATGTGTAATTGATTAGATGTTCAATTTACATGTGGTATTTAAAAAAAAATTATATTAATAACAAAAAATATTTTATTTTCAACTATAAGTAAAATATTTCCATGTCCATATTAATTAACACAATTTTATAGCTACTTTATATAGAGAAAAATAAAGTAATTTAAATTGATTTTGTTTTTATATTTTCCTTTTACATAACTAGTAAGATGTAAAATTTATTTTTTTTCTAATATGGAGTTGATATATAAGTTTAATGTAAGCTATAAATAAAATATTTCAATATACAAGTTGACTACAAAATTTTAACCTGAAATATATATAGAGAGAGAAATATTAAGAGAGCTTTATTCCATTAATAATTGTTTCCTAATTCAATTATTGTACTAGGGATATTTGTAATTTTTTCAATGTTTAATATGGATTTGATATGTACTATTTCAGAAAATATTAATAATAAAAATAATTAAATGTGTAAATAAATGAAGCCAAGGTCAACCCTAAAACTTCATACTCCTACCAAAAAAGAGTGCTCATATACATATATAAATTTATTCTCAAAAGCATAAAAAAAACATACAATTATGGACATGGTACATAATGTGAATCCCCAAAAACATAAAGGAGAGAGTGGTATTCCATAAGCATAAATTGCATACTTTTGTTGAGTCCTTACCCTATTTTTCAAACCAAAATGGAAGCAAAGTAGAATAACCATAGTGGAAGCAAACCAAAATAATGGTAGTGAATCATGCAACGAGTAAAACATGTCATAACTGAATGTGAAAATTTTACGGAGAAAACAAAATATATCATTCATAGAGATAATTCATAGCCTTGCAGTTATTAGGAATCAAGTATTAATTCAATAGATACATTGTAAATAAAAACCCCTATGGTAAAACTTCATGAGGTCATAATAAAATGACTCGAATTTGTAACGAGGGACATAGGTTGTATTCCATGAGAACTTACAAAAAAGAAAAATAATGCAAATATTTTAGGAATTTACACTAAGGCTAAATGATACTAGAAAGAAGCTCCTAGGCTGAAATTGTGAACTTTACACCACTAGCCATAATTTTTCTTAGAAGCATTAACAATGAAAAAAACAAAAACAAAAACAAAACAAAATATTATCCACACTAAGTGCAGGTAATAGCACCAAGGATATCCCATGTGTGTTGAGAAGAATCGTAAGAAGCCAAAAGTGGTATAACCAAAACCCACTTGTAATATAGGATTTAAAGTCGGTGGTGGAAGGCACAACTTCTATTTTTCAGCAAACCCTAAGTTACTTCATGAGCATGCTTACCTGTAACAAGAGACAGAGTGTATAGTGAGTGCCAGGTGTTAAGAGTAAAAGTATGTCATTCGGCAAAGAAGATTGGAAAAAAAATACATTTACTAGGATACCCATAGCAAGAAGGACTCAAGGCATCCTTACTTTGCACTTTTCAGTGAGTTATGTTAGGCCGGAAGAGTCTATTAGTGGGTCAGAAGAAAAATAAAAACCCTCATCACCAGGAGAACGGAAAGGAAATAAAAAAAATGATGACATATACCTATCTCTTTGTCGAATGAAGTTTATCTTCCGTGTACCAATCCAATCCTATGGGTTACAATACCAGTACTTAGCAAACATGGGGACAACAAAGAAGTAAATACTGAGAAATCTAATTAAAATTGTTCCATCCAAATTCATAAACAGAGACTACGACTAATAACTCGAAATAAAAGAGAATTATAAATTTGCCTTGGAGAAAGGATAAGAGTGGTAGCAACTCAAGGAAGAAAGGGATGAAGGGACACCACTATAGCAGCAATGAAAAGAACCCTAGTCCCACCTGAGCGGACTTGAAATCATTACAAAGAATATGTGAGAAATGGCATAAATAAATAAACAAAATAAAAAGGATAACTGATAACAATTTTTTTTCATACCTATTCCTTTGAGTTCCAAGTTTGGTCTAAGGAGGTCACAACACCTGGTCAATGCACTTAGTTGTCGAGCCACCAACACCTCATCGAGTCCTGCTACATGACATAAACCACCTCACCAGTGAAGGAATCTCAACGAAATGAGAAAGATCTGAATATTTTCATATTAAGGTTTAGAGAAAATTGTTAATCAATGTTAGATGAGACAGCTAAATCCTCACCATTTGGGCTACCCAAGAACTGACCTCCATGTGATGTTCACATGGACTAGGCAGATTTGGCACACTATGATTGAGCACAAAGCTTTATGGTTGTCGCCTCAAAAGAAAACCAAACCTCCATGGACTTTGCACATTCCTAGATGCATTGGTTAGGGAACTCATTTAAATATATTTCAAACCTAGAATTCCTAGACAAATGGGTTAGGAAGCACCCCTTTAGAGAAACATAACCAATGTACCTAAGTAATCAACTTAGGTCAACCAAGTCCCTCAACATGAAGAGAAAAAAAATAGAAATATATATGGAAATTATATATACAAATACCTTAACATTCTACTATGTACAATAGAGGAGAGGAATTTCCTTGGGTTTTTAATGAAGCCTTGCTTTAGAATAAATATTAGTGGAAATATTATAAACTCCACCTTCATGAGAAAGGAATGTTAAATGCTAGTAAATTCCCTAAAAAAATTCTAATATATTTTTACATGACCTAGGGATATGTGTATGTGGGCATGTTAATTTTATTAGAAATGAATATTAATTACTTTTTCTATTATGATTAGATAAAATTAAAAAATTAAAAAAACATAATAATAATATAGTTAGATAATTATAAAATTAATATCTATCATAAATATTAATTTTTTTAATACAGTTTAGACCTATAATCAAAATCAATTTCTTTATTACTTTTTATGTAATGATTTTCAATACAGTAACGGAAATCCTTAGATCTAGATAAGATACATGGAGAAAGCACCTAAATTTGCACAACCTTATAATGTAAAATTTAGAAAAATATGAGTCGACGTCGCATGATCCGTGATGGAGGAATTTAAGGAGTTGGGTCCAATAGCGAAATTGAGCGCTCGGTAGGAATTGGGCTCAGTCTGAAGAAAGTCGGACGTTTGTATTTTCAATGAATGTAATTAGTTCCCAAGTTTGGTGTCTACGACTCGGAGGACGACGAAAAACTAGTTTAGATAAAGGTGGGCACTGGGTACTCATTAGAAAATAATTGGCATACTTTTATTTTGATGGTTGATTTGTCAAATACTTGGCAGTTAAATTGCCAAATATAGGTGAATTTGGCATACTTTTATTTTGATGGTTGATTTGTCAAATACTTGGCAGTTAAATTGCCAAATATAGGTGAATTATTTGATAAGCTCAGATTACTATGCATGCCATTAAGCAATAATATTGTATATATTAATTCTTGAATTTAAATAAATACCATATCTAATGATAAACATATACAACCCTGAATATTAACTGCCCAATGACAAATCAGTTATTTGTTGCCATCATGTTTCATCTAAAACCCTACATAAAACCCTAAGGTGAGTTTATTTTTCTCCAGATTCTGAATTTTTAGCAGCATTCACACTCATATTCCGCTTTCCGGCAGACGTTCAGTTTGTGGTAAATGCATGCACATTGGAAGTCTCTCAATTTTTCTCAACAAACAGAAAATACCTACCGCTTGCTCTGTTCATTGACGTGGACGTACACTACCCGCAAAAACTGATATATAGGAGTAGTTGGTAGACAACGAGGCACAGATTTTGTATTGTATGGAATTTTGATTTGAGTTCTCCTCTACTTCTTAGAGTCAACGAGTCACTCATTATGAGGGGAAAAGAAGGAGAATTTATTTTAAAAGTGCAAATTGTCCAAATCCTTTCGTAATATAAAAAATGAATACGCATGGTGGTTGCGTTGTACATTTCAGCGATAGGCACCGTAGCTGGTATGTAACTGTGTGCAATTTTCCAATCTTAAAATAGTGATATATTTATTTAAATGGAATCCCTTTTCAAGGTGGGACAGCCATATCGAATTATGCGGATGACCTATAGCAAGACGATATTTTAGTTCCTAGAATGGAAAATCCAGAGCACTTTGATTTGGCATTGAATATTATTAATTTTATAAATATTCAACAACTCAAAATATAAATTAAAAAATAATATATTTATTTTTTAAATATAGTAAGTGAAAAATTTTTAATATAAATTTTGTTTTTGTTTAAATATTTCTGAAAAATGGATTTAGACTTTATTTTATACTAATGTGTATTTAAAATTTATATTTAAAAATTGATATAATAATATTGAATTCATTATTGTGCTATCTAAAATTTTATTTAACTAGTTTAAATATATTTTAATTCAAATTTTTTTAAGAGGAATTAAATTTTATTTTAAACATTATTGAAAATTAGATTTAGACTTCACTTTATATGAAGTGTATATTTAAAATTTATGATAATATTGAACTTATTATCGTCCTGTCTAAAATTTTATTTTATATTTTATTTAACTAGCTTAGATACGTTTTAATTTGGCAACTACTAAGAGGGATCAAATCTCTTTTCGCTGTAAAAGAGGCTTGTGCCTCAAAATATTGGATCACTCTTGTTATTAAGATGGATCTAGGCTGGTTCAATTATTAATAATTGATAATTATTAATTTTATTTTATTTTATTGTTATGTAATCAGACCAAGTCAAAATATTTAGATCACATCACATCACATCAATAACATAACTTTACAACATTTTCACATAACATAACCTTACAACGTTTCTTCCATATTGAGCTAAAAACACCTCTAAACATAATGATATATAGATCCAAAAAAAAAATCAAATATAAAAAACTTACTACCCATACTAATCCTATTTAGACATGCAAAATGTAAATGTCATCTCACCATTCCCAAAATTAGAAGTTTCTTTCACATCTAAGCACCAATACTTATCAGATAATTTCCAATTTGAATCCATACTAATTCTATTTAAGGATGCACAATACGAATGTCATCTCCCATTCCCAAACTTAGATGTTCCTTTCACATCTAAACACCAATGCTTATCAAAACATTTTCAAAATTTAAGTCCATCTTTGGTTTAGACAAATATTCAAAACATTTTCAAAATTTAAGTCCATCTTTGGTTTAGGCAAATATTCAAAGAATTTGAGAAACCTCCCCCTCTTTAAAAATCCGTAGCAAATTGTCAGTTTTTAACCTTGGTTTTGTGAAATATATGGCGCTTTTTTTTGTTCATGACATTCCTCTATGTTTATTTTGGGAATAATTTGACTATATAATAAGAAATGGGGGTAAAACCAATTCAAAATTTAGTGTTACTACTTTTTACTTTGCTAGTATAAAATATCAAATATGATTAACTCTCTTTTAAGTGGTGGAAGCAAGCATAAGGGTTTCACACATTCGTAAGAAACCAGGACAGTTTTTAGAAATTGGGTAAAACTACTTTAAAATTTAGTGTTATTATTTTTTAGTTTGCTAATGCAAAATATCTCATATGATTAACTTAACTTTAAGTGGTGAAGCAAGCATAAGGGGTTTCACACATTCGTAAGAAACCAGGACAGTTTTTAGAATTTTCTACAATGCTGCAATACAACATTGTCAAAATGTTCACAACATTGTCGATGGAATATTCGATGGAGATTTAATGGGACTTGGAGGTCTAAATACTAAAATTTAGCAGTTTTCTTAAGAAGTTCGTAATTACATCTGTTGTAGAGATTCTTTAAGTATTTTTTACGAGTTTGTCATTATACTCATTACTTTTATTTAAAGAGGTTTTTAATGTATCTTTTAAGGGTTTGTTATTATGTTCACTATTGAGTTTTAATTTTTAATGGGAAACAATCTGGGAGATGATAATAATGCTTTTCTATTAGTATTTATATTTTAAGAAAAAAATGAGTTTGTAAAATATCATATGATTGTCACATTCCGTGGTGAAGCATTCCATTGGAAAGAACTTTGGTTCACCTATTATATTCGATTCGTGTGTTGTGTAAATTTTATTAACGTAAATTTAAATTAATAAAAATATATGAAAAACAAATGAAAACTATGAGTTTATTAATGTAAATTTAAATTAATTTAAATGTATGAAAAAAAAAATAAAAACTATGAGCAAAGAAATATTATGATATATTTATTTTTAAATTGATTGATATTTTAAGTTGGATATTAACATAATAATTCAGAATAAAGTATTTTTGTTGCAATTTTTAATTTTAATTTTACTATGAAATGCGTTAATTATTATCATTACAATGTAGTTATATAACACTCGATTATATCTTGAAATTTTTCAAGATAATTAAAATGTTATGATTATGATTTCTGAAAAAGTTGAATGACATTTGTGGATTGTGAAGTATTTTCTATGATTATTTTTTTATTGAAGTGGGGTTTATATTGCAATCTTGCAGAGATTTATGCACTTTTATTAATATATGTTTCATTTTTACTTTCTTTAGTTGTATTTTCCTATAGTATGAAATTTGTGAAAATTTGAAAGTGTATTATCTATAATTTTCAAGAGAGAACTATCTACAATTTTGGGAAATCTCAAACATTTGTATGTGTTGACATTTCCACTTGGTAATATTTACATCATTGAAGAAGCTTTTGAACTTCTTAACATGGAGAGAAAAACAACAAAGGGAACAAGAAGGACCCTTCTTAAGGGTAATTGATAAGGCTAATCTTACTTATCCCAAACTTTTTTTGTGTCTCCTTTGAATACCACCAAAGATTTTATTCATTAATAGCCAAGTAAAGAGTTTCATTCCTATAGTTTGTGTCTTATGTGCTTTGGTCTACTTGCATGTTCATCCATTCATTTTCAATTGCGCAAGCTATATTCTGTATTGTGCTAACCTTAAACAACTCTATTGTGTTGTATTAGTGCAACTCCTTCTACAATAAGTGGGATTTTTCTCAATCACTAGAAAAATCCCGCAAATAGATTAGTCGCTAAGACCATTTTAAATCTTCACTTACACACTCTTAGTTTCTTGTTACTGAGGGACACCGCCGTAGTAGCGGCAAAAAGAACCCTACTGCCACCTCAATGGACTTGAAATCATTACAAATAATATGTGAGAAATGACATAAATAAATAAACAAAATAAAAAGGATAACTCATAACAATTTTTTTTTATCTTATCTATTCCTTTAAGCACCAAGTTTGGTCTAAGGAGGCCACAACACCTGGTCAATGCACTTAGTTGTCGATCCACCAACACCTCATCAAGCCACACTACGCAGCATAAACCACCTCGCTAATGAAGGAATCTCAACGAAATCGGAAATATCTGGATATTTTCAAATTCAGGTTTAGAGAAAATTGTTAATCACAATTAGATGAGACAACGAAATCCTCACTGTTTGGACTTCCCAAGAACTGACTTCCACATGATGTTCACATGGACCAAGTGGATTTTGGCACACTATGATTGAGCACAAAGCTTTAAGGTTGTTACCTCAAAACAAAACAAAACCTCCATGACCTTTGCACATACCTAGATGCATTGGTTAGGGAACTCATCTGAATACAATCCAAACCTAGTATTTCTAGACAAATGGGTTGGGAAGCACCCCTTTCGAGAAACATAGCCAATGTACCTAGGTAACCGACTTAGGTCAACAAACTCCCTCAACATAAAGAGAAAAAAAATTACAAATATACATGGAATGATATATACAAATACCTTAACCTTCGACCATGTACAATAAACAAGAGGAATTTCCTTGGGTGTTTATTGAAGCCTTTCTGTAGAATAAATATTAGTGCAAATATTATGAACTCCACCTTCATGGGAAAGGATGTAAGTGCATATATTTTTCTAAAAAAAAATTTGAGGAAGACTGAGTATGTGACAAATATCAACTACAGGATGATCTATTGCAGGGAAAAACTAAACCACAAAAGTTGATGTTCAAGGAATCATGGGGTAAATGATATCATGATTAATGTAATAACTTCTATCTAGTTATGTTGAAATTAAAATGATATTTCTTTGTAATATTTTTAACAATGGTGAAAGGGATGGACTCCCTTACAACCATTGAGTGAGGGGTGAGCACCCTCAGAAAGCATTTAATAAAATAAATGTTTATTGGTTTTTGTCTTTGGGGTTTTCAAGGTATATTGATGTCCATTAATGCGTTTGCCAATAGTGTCATTCTAATGATATTGCCTCCTTCAATTACGATTGTCACTTACATCATAACATATGTGATTAAGTAGGCTAAGTAAATGAATAACTATAATGATCTAATATTACAACAAGGAGCTTTATGTTAATGTGTTGCAACAATGGCAATGAGCTTTATGTTAATATATTGCAACAATGGTTATTTGTTATGTAACTTGCTATTCCATTTATAAAGTTACTTTATGTAATGATGATGAATTTATCTAATGGTCAATTGAGGAATATGGAATAAGTGATTTTGAATGTTACCTTCAATTGAGAAATATGCAATAAGTGATTTGAAATATTACATGCTAATAAATTCTGCATAAAAATTATAATCTTATATATTTTTACACCACCTAGGGATGTTACAAATATTATATTATAATTATAATAATTAATTGTTACAAATGTATATATATGTCTATGTGGCCGTGTTAATTTCAGTGAAAGTGAATATTGATCACTTATTTTATTTTTTTACACCACATTGGGATTTTAGATCATGAGAATATTATATTATAATTAATTGTTTGATATATATATATTGAAAATAAATATTGATTACTTATTTTACTATCATTAAATGAAATTAAAAAAATAAATAATAATAATAATATAGTTATAATGAATAAATTTTTATTTTAATAATTATAATGAGTATTAAGTATTTTTTAAACCATTTAAACAAATAATCAAAATTAACATATATATAAAATATAATATAAATATTTTTTAAATTAAAATTTATCACATATCAAAAATATATTGACAAAAACATATATTGATTTTTTATTATTTTTTATTAAATAATAAAAATAAAAATATATATAATTTCACTCCTGCTGAATAAATATTCATTTCAAATAAATTTATCTTTATTTATTTTTTAAATTAATATAATTATTTATTTGATATTTTCATTACCCTACCAAATCCCAAAATAAATAAATAGTAATATTATTTAAAAACATCTCCATCTCCTTGTGCACATTTGTAAAATATCTTTATCACTTTCTATATAGTTATTTTAAATACAATAACGCAAATCCTTACATGTAGATAAGATACATGGAGAAAGCACAGAAAAATGTGAGTAGACGTGAAGGGATCCGTGCACGGAGGAATTTTAGGAGTTGGGTTTAGCACTTTGAAAGCAGATTCGATTCGATAGGGATCCAATGCAGTGCTCGCTTTGAAAGAGACGTAAAATACAAAAAATGTATTCATTTCAGGGTTGAATTTGACACCATTGCAGCGCACTAACCGGAATTGGGCGCAGCCTGCTGGACCACTCACATTTGTCGGACTGGATAGATGTCGAAGAAAGTAGGACGTTTGCATTTTCATGAATGTAATTAGTTCCCAAGTTTGGTCCTCGTCTACGACGGGGAGGATGAAGAAAAACTAGTTTAGACCAAGGAGCCACTGTTGTAGCGCCACTGTTGTAGCGGTAGTTCTTGTTGGGGCTGAAAAATTTTAGTTTTTTGAGTTGTCACACGCTTTGGCAGTAATTTTAACATGTTTGGAGAAAAATATTATAATCTTTTTGCAGAAAGGGATTAGGCTGCTTCAATAAATTAAAAAGTTTTGATTTCTTTAAGGCTGCTTCAATAAATTAAAAAGTTTTGATTTCTTTAAATATATTTTAGGTCACATGACATCATGTTTTAGACACATCGTACCATACCGACATAGGTGCACAACTACAACACTAAGTGGACTCATCTATGAACCACTCGTCCACAATGAAATACATCAACATGCATGTTTACAAAATGTAACTAGATGGGGCCAACACGGTTCGAATGGACCCGCGTCCATGAATTACACTTGTATGAATTACACTTCCATATTTGTTTGACCAATTCCAAGTGTGCGATCCATGGTGAAGGAACATTTAGCTAAAGATTTAGAGTCATATTTGTTGGGTTGTCAAACCTTCATAAAGGAAGGCGTACAAGAACTTGCAACAGGATAAACCTGACAAGACGACTGCGGCCCCTGGAATGAGAGAAATGCTAGAGCTTTATCACAGAAATATATTTCATTATTTCCTCAAATGACAGAAACTCAAGACAATTAAGTTATTAACGCAGAATATTCTTGCAAACGAAACTTAAATTTTAATTATTTTTTGGTAAATTTATCGTAGCCATATGACTTTATCGCGCTTCATGCAAATGACGTGATGAAAGAAATGAAGAACTCTGTCACAGAAATTTCTTGGACTTATTTGATTTCGAATCATGGAAATGCAAAAAAAAAGTTCGAGGTGCGGAATGTGTCAGGCACAAAAGAAGGACAGATGAGGGCCATAAAATAGTACGAAGGCATCTGTGATACCTGCAATGTAAGGCCCAATGATTTTAGGCCCTGAAAAACATTCCCCCAACTTTTTCCTCCTAACGATAATGAGTTGGTCATGAATGTGCCTCAGCCTCTACACTGCGGTAGACCTTTAGTAAGGGTCTAAAGCTTGCAATTCCAAGCACTAAACAAAGTCCATCGTGTAAATCCTCTTATTCCAAGCACTAGACGAAGTCCATCGTTTAAATCCTGTTATTCCAAGCAAGTCTAGCATTTAAAGCCTGCTATTCCAAGCGCTAGACATGGTGGAGCCGCTTCCCGAGGTTCAGCAAGCTAGACATGGTGGAGCAGCTTCCCGGGGTTCAACGCCTATATGGCACAAGATCAAGTGGGGTACAAACTAGCCTTAGCTCACACTTCTGCTAACTACGTAAAAAAGGAAAACGGTGGCATGTAAGCTTCTGCTTTATTTCTAAATGTGTCTGTGCAATATGAATATTTCTTGCATCTCCTCTTTCAAGTCATGAATATGAATGTTTCTTCCTTCAAGTCATGAATCTGAATGTTTGTTACAGTCTTACAGTGAGGTGAAGAGGCCCTTTCAGCTAAATTAACATAAATTGTTCTTAAGAGAGTTACCGTCCCTACGATGACCTTTCCTTAAGAAAATATTTTTATGAACCGAAGCGATGGCCCCTTCTGACTGAATGCTAGGTGTTATTAATATTCTATTGACCATCTTTTCTCTTGCTCTATTCTTCGAGTGTTAGAGAGTTGCAATGTTCTTGGAATGAACCCAAAGACGCAATCGTAGCTTCAATCTAGAGCGTAACAACTGAAGAAAACTTTTACTTTGTCACGCACAATATATTCGACAGGGAAAGAAAATGAATTGTTTCATGCATAGAAGCCTTATATTTTGAAGAGGTACGAGGAAATGATTCACGACATTCAACTCTGCTAGTTAAGGGACATCCGAGTCTAGTATTTGCTGGCCTATTCTTCTAGCCTCTCCTTCCAGCTATGGAGTGGGTAACTATCTGAATGGAAGTACAACTTCAACCAGCATGTATAGTACATGTCATGGTGGGCAGGCGTTGGTCCATGGTTTGATAGGTCTCCCTTGCTCTTAAATGAATCCCAGAATAGAAGCCTTGGAGCATTGTGAGAGCAAGGACTCCCTTTAGCCTTAGTGTAAGGAAAGTCCTTAATCCCAGGAAGGCTGTATTTTCGGGGACCCTAATAAGTATGATTATGCATTCATTTAATTGATGAGTAAATTAAAGAAATAGCGGAAGAATATATAAAAAGTAAATTAATTAATTAATTAATTAATTATATATATATATATATATATATATATATATATATATATATATATATAATAATTAATTCTTTAAAAAGAATGCGTGCAATGTCCTAATTTGCATGCTTTACACTTGTCCAGATCGACTATTTCACCTTGAACCTTTCTCCTGTTTGAGTGTTACTCCAACATCTCATAAAAGAGATATACCACTGCGCTGATAACTTGCAATTTTTGACATTGCTTAAGACCACGGACACTGGATTCTGTCAATGGTTGTTTGGTTGTACTTGTCATCCCAATAATATAGGGTGAGATGGCCATTCCAACAACTTCAATATGACCAGAAAAATGCAGGAAATTTAGAGCACATTAACCAAGCTATGTCTAATGACGGATGGCCATCTGGCCCCAGGCTTTGGAGTATTTCATCGCCATCTAGCCTCCTTTCAAGCGTAGATTTGTTACATCTAGCCTTCTTTCAAGCGTCGATTTGTTACCCGAGAAACGCAGTCAGATTTGCCCTAGGGTTCCTTTCCGGTAACCACTCGATCCAACCCTGCCTTCCGCACTTCATTTGCACTGTATGTTTCGGTAAGATTCCTCTCTGAGTATACTCTCGGTGATGGAGGGCTTGTAACCCTTCCAATGTTCACCATTGTTGGCTATTCTTGGTTGTCGAGCTGCTACTTCAGCTCTGCACTTTTCCAAGGGATTTTCAACACTAGGAGACCATCCCTCAGGTGAGCGGCGACACATTTTATGTCTATTGTGTTATTATTGCTCTGATTTGCTTCCCATTTTCTATGTTTGGGATTCTAATCCACCTTGCATTTGGTTGTTGACAGGTTATAGTCCGTCGACCTTCCTCCTTCGCACGCAGGCTCAAACCATTAGGGTTTTGCTTCAAGGTAAGATCTTCGGCGTATTTGTTTTCATTGTTTTGGCCTTACCAGCCTCTTATGTTGTCAACTCTTGCTAATTCCATGGGAATTCTGGTTGCCCTGGCATGCCTTGATACTCAGCTTGCTAATCATTTGGTTTCAATCTCCGTTTGCACTCCCAGGTGTTGTCACAGGTGCATTTCGGGTTCTGGGTGGTCTATGTATTTGTTCAAACTCGTATAAGAGTTATCATTTATGTTGTTTCAACAGCCTAGATTTTGCTATAGTTTTAAGGCCTCGACAGACTGTATTTGTTTAAGCACAATAGCCTCTTTTAAATATATTTGATGTTCTTTTCCTCCTTTTATAATTTGGAGGGCTTCGCCTCTTACGGTGTTTAACACATGTACATTTTTATTTTGTATTCTCTACACCGATGTTTTTTCTTAGTACTCGAATTTGGGGCTATTATTTACATAGATAAGAGATACTCAGAAAAATTTAGAGAATTATTTTCATTCAAACTTATTAATCTTAATTATTACCTTGCCCAAATACATAGAGATACTCTGATGTTGTGGTGAACCATTATAGGATCTTTCAGCCGAGCATAGACGTCACGCAGTAAGGAGCATGGTGTATAAAGCAAACTAGAGACTTCGAGATCCTGCCCATGGTTCTTTAGGAGTAATCATTGACTTACGGTAAAAATAGAAGAGCTGCAATCCCAATTGGCTTCTTCAGAAGAAAAGTTGTCTAACGATAGTGGGATTAGGCTTATAGGAAAAAAATATAATCATCAGTGGAGTTGGCTATCAGTTTAGTACTTTGGCTTGCCACAGAGAGTCATGAAATCAGGAGATCACAGAACAAACAAAATCAACATCAAATCAATGTTTTATCAGCTTTTTGTGCTACTACTCTGCTAGTGAAACTTACTGCTCTAATTGCAAGGGCAGCGGTGAAACACAAAGCATCAACAGATTGTGTAGCTTATCTTGATGAACTCACTTTGATGTAGTAGCCAAAAAAAATAGACGTAAGAGTCGTTGAACTTACTTTGATGTAAGAGTCGATAATAGAAAGGTCACCAGTAAGTAGACTTGCTCACAAGTAGACCACCCGTTTGAAGATCAATGTGTTTTCAAGGGGATGAAGAGGGGCATGAGGACTGAACACATTGTTGTGAATGAAGACGAATGAAGACGAGGCAGGGTGACTGAACACATTGTTGTGAAGTGATAAATGGCAAGAAGAAGCTGATTGAGAGCATAGACACCTAGACATCTGGACTGCATGCAATCTATGTGTGTCTCTTACCGTATACAGCCATACCTCGAACTAGTTATCCAAAGTTTTAGGAAAAGCATAGAGTCGAGCCTGTGAAACTGCTTAACCTAAGTTTTAAGAAAAGTACATGAACCTACCAAACTGTTTATCCTAAGTTTTAAGAAAAGTACACAGTGGAGCCCCAAACTCTTTATTCTAAGTTTTGAGAAAAGTATACATTCGAGCCTGCAATAAAAGGTCGAAACAAAAACTTTCAATAAAAGTTTGTTGAGCAGAACATTTTATTTAAAACATTGGTTAAAACTTGAAATATACCAAATATATTGTTTGGTAAAAGTGATTTAATAAGAAGTCAACAATCAATTGAACACTATAGTCCCTGCTATACCAGAGGTAAAAACTAATAAAAAGGTTAGTTATTAGAAAATAAGTCGCATGCTATGCAGAGCATCTTTATCTCGATTGCTGTTTTATCAGCCGCGGTTAATTATTTGACTGCGTAGATAATCTGACGTGCCATACATACCACTACGCAGTAAATGTAGTACATACTGATCCTTAAATTTAATCAAATACATTATCTGATAATAAACATATACCACCCTAAGTGTTAACTGCCCAATGACAAGTCAGTTATTTGTTGCCATCATGTTTCATCTAAAACCTTTAGGTAAAACCCTAAGGTGCGTTTATTTTTCTCCCAATTCTGATTTTTGGCAGCGTCGACACTAATATTCCGCCTCCCCCAGGGCGTTCAGTTTGTGGTAAATGCATGCACATTCCAACTCTCTCATATTTTTCAACAGACAGAAAATACCTATTGCTTCTCTTCATTGACGTGGCGGTACGCTACCCGCAAAACGGATATACAGGAGTAGTTGGTTGACAGCGTCTGTTAGTTAAGTGGCAATTATCCCAAAAAGACGGAGAACGACTGACAAAGTCGAGTAGACTGATTTTGTATTGGCGAGAAAAGGTTTAAAGTTGTTAGAATGCAGGCTTTTGTATTTCGAACGTGTTGCTTTTCGAATTTTGATTTGAATCAAAACTTCTCCTCTACTTCTTAGAGTCAACGAGTCACTCATTATGACAGGAAATGTGGGAGAATTTATTTTAGAAGGGCGAATTGTCCAAATCCTTTCGTCATATAAGGAATAAATACGCATAGTGGTTGGGTTGTACATTTGTTTGTACATTTCAGCAATAGGCACGGTAGATGGTATGTAACTTTGGGCAACTTTCCATGGAAACCCTTTTCAAGGTGGGACAGTCATATCGAATTATGCGGATGACCTATAGCAAGACAATATTTTACTTCCTATAATAGAAAATCCACGGCACTACTTTGATTTGGCATTGAATATTATTAATTTTATAAATAGTTGATAATTAAAAAATATATATTAATTTTAAATATTTGATAATTAAAATTAATTAAAAAAATAAATATTGTTTTTCTAAATAGAGTAACTAAAATGTTTCTAACATAAATTATTTTAATATATTTTTGCTTTATTTTAAATATTATTGAAAAATGGATTTAGATTTTTCATTATAGGAAGTGTATATTTAAAGTTTATATTTAAAAATTGATATAATAATATTGAATGCATTATTTTGTTATCTAAAATTTATTTAATGTTTTATGTAACTAGTTTAGATCTATCTTACTTCAAGATTTATCCAAAGGAATCAAATCTTATTTAAAACATTATTGAAAAATAGATTTAGACTTCACTTTATATGAAGTGGATATTTAAAGTTTACTTTTAAAAATTGATTTGATGATATTAAATGCATTAGTGTCTTGTCTAAAATTTTATTTAACTAACCTAACTACTTTTTAATATGGGATATACTAAGAGGGATCAAATCTCTTTTCGCTATAAAATAGGATTGCACATCAAGAAATTTGATCACACTCGTTAAATCCGGAATTAAGATGGATCTAAGTGTCACATACCTATGTGACTCAATATTAACAATTACCTACTAGGCTCCCATCCCCAAATTTAACTTCGATTAAATTTAGATTCAATAGTCATCACATGCATAATTATTCCATCATCTCATCAATAAAGATTATACATGCAATTATACTCATACACTTAAAAATTCGACAACATCAACAATAATGAACCATATGATAACACAATGCAATTATACTAATAAGTTTAAAGATGTGACAACATAAAGAGTAAGGAGCCAGATACAGAACATCCCAAGAAATTGAAACCAACTAGATTAGCTGGAGAAAGTCACTTGGAAAACCGAGCACCGCCACCTAAGCTAGAACTGGTTTCCTCTAGTCCACCCCCAAGCCGACAGTTCTTGCCATGGATCAACTGCCTCTTGTTGATCCCTCCAATGGGTATTTAATAACCTTTTTCATGATATGGTTTCCATTAGCGGCATCTCGCTTTTATGGATTTTTTTATCCATTGCCTAGGCTTTTCCCTGAAAAACTCGCCTTTATCTCCTCCAAGGCTTTTCCTCATAAAATATTTCATTTCTCGCCCGTAAGGCTTTTATGTTTTTCTTAATTTAGCATCTTTCTCCAGCTAAGTAGCTTAATGGATATTTATCTCCAATCCATTAAGATTATCTAGAATTAGATCTAGAAGTCTTATCATGAAAGAATTTTCCATTTCCATTAACCAATGGGATTTCATTTGGCAAGACCATCGTCTCTTGGTGTCTCGTTTTCCAAGCCTTTTACATTATCTTTATTTATTTAACACTAAAGTATTTATTCTCATTGTTACCCTTGGACCTATCTTTTCTTAGCTTAGGTTAACAGAGTGTTACATATAATGGAGGGGTGTTACATACTTCCTCCCTTAAATTTACACTATCCTCAATCTATTGTTGCATCTTACAATGTATTTCCTCGTTCACACGTAACTGTTTATGAATTTTCAAGTTCCCATGGCCTTGCCACCTGAATAAGATCTTCTGATACATTGGTTACAAAGGAGTTCCACCAACAATATCCTTCCATTGCTACATGTACATTTGTTTCAGTGAGATTTGGTGAGAGATTTTTAGATGTAAAAACTCAATTTTGTTTACTATAGTTAATGTAACAACACTACTACATTAGTAACTACGGGTTAATGTTACCCTCCATTTAACGATGATTTGTCTTTTCCATTTTATTTAAATAATAGGATGAAATGCATGTTCTTCCAATGCATTTGTGTTCTTGTCGAACACTTTCTTCCTACAGCTTTCTTGCATTAGTCACAATAAGTCCAACTAGCACATTTGCCCAATCAACATGTATAAAATATCATATCCGGTTAGCTCACCATAACCATCACAATCCATATGTGACCATCATAAAGTAGAATCATATGGCATATGTATACTAAGACTCAAACAAAATACAGATACTTATCCTTAGTTTCCACCTTTTTCTTACCTCTGTACGCACTCTGGATCGATTGCCACCAGACAATCATCCAATGGCTTCTCCTCAACCATGTGCACCTACACATAGTGTGCATTACACACATACCGCTATACATGTCATATATCATCATGCAACACGTGCATCCATATGAGTACCATATGTACCGTTTGTACACAGTATCACCTGTACAATTTGTACACAGTACCAAATGTCCATAGCATCACCTGCATGACATATACTTCATAACCATGTTAGTATTATGCCAAAAATTCCTTCAATTATTCATATTATATTTAAGCAAGTCCAATCAAATGTGCTCAGTTTGTCGATTAGAGATTAAGGAATTCATGAATCTGTCCAACTTCTATAACGAGTGAATAATTTTATGTCAAAGTAGTCAAGTGCTTTTATTTAGCAATTCGTTTTCATGTGTCTTGTGGTTGCACAACAATTTCAGCAAACTAATACCATAGAGGTAATCACGCATAATACAACTTTATCACACTTATAACCTTGAGTTTTGGGATTTAATTTGTCATTTGACAAGGTCTTAATAACAATGGAATATGACCATCACGCAATGATAACACAAACTATTGACTATGATAGTTAGTCTAACATGGCCTTCAATGTTATATTGCAATTTTAATAACCATCTAATCCTTGTCTTTAGCCCATCCAATAATTATTTGGTACTCAAAATTACCCCACAGGTAATCTAGTTATACCATATGTTTTCATGTGTGCTCCTTTTAACACTACTTCCAACACCTTGATGGTCATGAATAATTTAGTGTATCTTTAAAACCTAGTATGTAAGTACATGCACCTCCTATACATGAGTCATGAATGAAGGTTACAATGTTCTCACATTACCCAATCTCTTACTTTCCAAGTTACTATGTGTACCAGGGTGTGAACTTGTGTCATTAACATGTGGATACCCCACCTTAACACTAGATCATGACCTAGTAGAATAAAATTCATTTCTTCGAAATCAAATAGATTATTGAATTGTTTATGCAATAATTTTTACCCTATCAATGCAATTGAAAAGGTAGTCTTCGCCAAGATTTCTTGCTAGTAAATAGTGGTACAAAATATAAATCTCAGATTGTACAACTATCAATTAATTTGAATAGATTGTTAGTTATCATTTTATCAAAACCATTTATCTTTTACAACAATATCGCTTACCACTACCACTTAGCCATCCAAGATGGTTAAAGCATCCTATTGATTTAACGAGTTGTTGTATGGTTTATTATTCTCTCTCTTCTAGAACCTTTTATATGTCACCCCTTTGATGCATGTATTATTTTATTGCTAGCATAAGATCCTTATATCATCATAAGTTGTACTAATCCGAAACCTTTTGGATTTATCAAGAATTTGTTTATTAATTCAGAAAATCATGTTCCGAATCTAGTGTACAATTCATGTTATTCATTAGGCTGCTCTGAATTGCTCGATTTCTACTTCAATTTCATTAAGGACCCCCATATATAGCATGTATTTACATTTATATAGTTTCGATCTTATCAATTTCCACATGAAGTACATTTTTAAGGTCTACAATCATTCTACTGGAAACATTTTCTTCTTGCTGCAAATGTGAAAGGTTCTGATTTGTGAGATATTAACATAACTCCATCTATTTCTAGATGGATATGCACATCAAGATTGTGAATTTTGAGGTTGCGTACCTGAGTTGAAATAATTTACACATTGAAATTTAAGTGACTTTAGAATGTTCCCTCGAACTTGTATTTAATATTGTCTTATAGCTATTCATCGAGAAGCACTAGGAGCTGCTTTTACACTCCTATTCTTGCTTTTATACTAGATGTACTTTTGGGTGTCAATACCATTGACCTTCCTATTAGAATCATAAATTATTAATGTATGATGTCTTCTCCAACATGCATATAGCCAGTTGTATTTCATTTGTGCATTCACTTCACATTCTGACCCTAGTTTCATTTAGATTGGAATATAATTTGTGCCTCTTTCATGTTGCTACTGAATATCTGAATAATGACCTAGTAAGGTTTAACTCCTTATGGTAGTGTATATTTGAAGCGTTTTCCCCCAAGGGTGAATTAAATAGTTTAACTAGTGGCAAAACCAGATCCAAAAATGAACCGCATCATTACATGTAAATGCACAAAATATTAATTTGAAATACAATTTTAAAAATACATAGTGTCATACCATATACAAAGACTTGCCTTAACGATATTTCATGGGAAACTTCATGAATAGATACAATTTAAATAAAACCTTCAAAATTTATTCTAGGATGGAACCCACTTAATTAACCATCGACTTCTCTTAATGTTGATATAATTTCATGAACTTCTTTCCTGATGATTTATATAGTTTCCATTTATGCACTTTTAGTTTTTATTTTTCCTCATATTAGCCATGATCTATGGAATAACAACACTTGACATTTTATCTATGTTTGTTTGTGAGTTACCTTATAAGAGTTAAACTTCTCATCCTTCATATATCATTCTTTCTTAGGATCTCTATAAGGATAAAATTTATTTCGTTAAGTTATGTCCTTGACTGGACTATCCTTACTAGCATTAGTTTTGAGTTTTATTAAGATATGTCCTTGTATAGAAATCATACCACTCATAAATTAAATTTTAATATGAGTAGAATAATATGATGACCGTATCACTAAAATCCATCATCCCACTTTCAATGTAATAACCATACTTTACAATTATTACAAATTTGTTCATTCCTCCCGCTCTACTATGAACATCTAAAACATATTGAACCAAATTTAAATCATGGTATAGAGTATTTGTGCCTTAACGACTTAAGTTTTGGGAGAACTTCCACACATAAAATAAAAATTTAATCTTCACATAATTCCTAACATTCAATAAGTAGGCATAATTAAAAAGGTAACCTAATTATGGTTGACCATTTCTACTTATTGGAATAATCATCATGTTATTTGTTGTCATTTCTTTGCATTACTCTTTATTCCACTACAACATTGCAAGGTTCTATGTTATATAACATATTGCAGAATTATTTGTTTCTGTATAACCTTTCACTCTTCCTTTCTCTCCACAATGCTACTATAGTTATCTACAATACTTAGACTTGAGAAATTAAATATAAGTGCAATGATTAAATCCCTTCTGGTTTATTCATCAAAATCGACTATACCCATTGTAATGTATCTTAACTCAATTTTTAAATCATGGTAATTTGTGAAAATTTTGAGTCATCCATGCATGTGAGCATACCAATGCAGCTCAATGTAACCACACAATGAGCCATACATTTATGTACGCACATGAATGTAATCACATAATGAGTTTGGAAGAGTATCCATTCATTGTATGCATCATGAAGGATAAACATACATCCTTCAAGCATAATGTAAATTATTAACTCCAAGGAGAAAGTATTCATATACTTATGAGATGCTTTATGCATAAAAAAAATAGCTCATATAAATATACACACACATACAGAAGTACCCATAATTTGATTGCTACATCTGAAAAGCCCTGAATATTCTGAATCGAAATAAGGGACTTCTTATTTAGTAGAATAACTAATTTTCCTAAAATACTTGCCCTTCAAAAATTGTCGACTATGGAGTTCGAACCTACATGAAATTAGGCATTTATGTTCTTAAGTCAGCCCCCTTAACTACTCGACCACTCGATTTTATTTAAGGAGGAATTCATGATGGCATTTTTGGATGCCTGAAATAGAGACCTCATGTTCATAAAAGTGAATACTATATAAGAAAATAATTCTACACTCATAAAACCTCTGGTTATCATATAAAAAAGAGCAGAATTAGCTTACATGACCAACAACTTGTTTATTTCCTGAGAGCATCCTTGTGAGCATAACCAATTGCTTCGTCCAGCCTCCTGTAGATGGTGAGGCTCCATACATGTCTTAGCCCCACCCACTAGGCACTAAATTTTCTACAACACACAGATCAAGCTCGTATCCTCTTAGCCAGATATATAACTTTAGAATTGACCAGCCTAGCACTAGGAAAACTAGGCTAATCTTTTTCACCTCAACAGGTAGGAGGAAATTATTAGAGGTAGCAAATGGGTTCTATGAAATAACAATAATTGAAATCATATACTATATTATGCTTTCGTCGATTTGAATTTTTCGATTTCATCCCATGCCCCCAACTTTGTCAGATTCCCGGATCTGGAGGTACATAATTTTTCCCCTATGTTTATCTTTTAGGGCCTTCCAAATAAATCCCATTCACGCTGTTAGGCCCCTATACTACTAGTGGAACCCCTTATTTTTATTAGTACAACCCACTTATTATATTGATGTACCCATGTAGTGCCCATATTATTACTATTGTGCCACATAGAAGCCCATTATTGTTATTATTGTGCCCTTACATTATTATTTTTATGTCAGCTCTGATTATGTTATGACCCCTTAGACTCCTATATATAGAAAGGAGGCCTTTTCATTTGTACCATCCAAGAATTTTTCATTTATGTAATGTAAAGGAGGTTGCCCCCTCGAAGAGGCTAAATTCTAAGGCGTTGATCTATCTTTTCTATCTTTTTCTTGAGCTGGTTTCATAACATTTGGTATCAGAGCTTTGGATTCTAGGGTTTCGCTGCTCCAAACAGGTCATCGTGGCATTTTCGCTAGAACTTTTTTCTACGACATTTCAAAAGCTAAAAAAAAAACCATTTGAGAAGACATCGCGCTGAATCTCGGGTCCGAATTTCAGAGCTTTTCGCGCTATATTTGTGGAGATATGATCTGAGGAAGTTGGTCTTTTTGCAGACTCCTAAATTACATTCCAAATAGGTGACCTGGGGAAAAATCGTCATAACTTTCTCTCTGAGCATCAGATTGAAATTTCGTCAGAAGCTACAGAAAGAGGATGGACTGTAGTTTCTTGTATATCTTTTTCAGATCCAAAGGTCAAAATAGTGACACGTTGCACTTCATACAAGATCGCTCTTCTGAACTAGTCCATAATCAGGTCATCTTGGGAGATTGTGCATAACTCTTTCTTGGAGAATCAAATTTGGATCAGACTAGTGGCATTGGAAAGAGGACACAGATAGCTACTACAGGTCGCAATTTCAGAACTTAAAGATCCGCAAGTACAGAGTTACAATCATTTCAAGATCAAGCTCCTAAAATCAAGAAAAAAGAAGATGAGGAAGTTTGATGGCAAGGACCTGGTAAATTGGATACTTCAGATGGAGCAATATTTTGATCTACATGGTGTACCAGTGTTACAAAAGGTATGTATTGCATCTTCATATTTAGAACTGGATCAATTTTTATGGTATGAAGGGCTTTGTTCTGGTAAAAGAATTGTTACGTGGTCAATTTTCACGGAGGAAATGACAATACATTATGAGGATACAAAGAGAAACACCTTCTTTAGAGCAACACCACAACAATTGGAAAGAGTAAAAGGGCTTTGTGACATAATGAAAAGAAAAATTATGGAAACCAGGAAGCATACCCCTCACAACTCTAAATATGGAAGTGTTATTTCTCCCAGCCTTCCACAACCTACAAAGGTTACACAACAACAATTGGAAGAAAAAAGAGAAAAATGGCTTTGTTACAATTGTGATAGCAAATGCACTAAATGTCATAAGTGTGTTGAGAAGAAATTATTTTACATAGAATATGAAGAGGAGGAAGAAAAGGATCAAGAAACATCAAAAGAAGAGGATATACGCCAGGACCCCAGCCCAGAGAAAGAAGAAATGAATCAGACCATATCTTGTAAAGCATTGACAAGAATTACCACTCCTCAAACTCTCAAGATACAAGGACATATCAAGAATAAAAAGGTGCAAGAAGTGAAATATCACATCAATAAAGAAGAAATGAATCCAACCATATCTTATAATTCATTGGTCGAAATTACCACTCCTCAAACTATCAAAATAGAAGGACATATCAAGAAGAAAAATGTTCAAGAAGTGAAAGACCACATCGAGCATCAAGAAATGAATCCGACCATATCTTGTAAAGGATTGGAAGAAAGTACCACTCCTCAAACTCTAGAGATAGAAGGACATATCAAGAAGAAAAAGTTTCAAGCAGAGAAAGATCACATCGAGCATCAACAACAAGTTCTCCAACTTTTAAAGGATAACACCACTTCGGTACAAAATCAAACGAAACAACAGGTATATCAACATCGTAGTGAAAAATGTTTTGATGTAGGTGATTGGGTATTTTTACTGCTACATCTCAAGCAAGCTATTTATGAGAAGGAAATGTTGGCAATACTACATGCACTTAAAAAATGGCGACCTTACCGAATGGGAAGACTCTTCAAGGATGAGGATGTGGAAGCATTGCTTTGTGCTATTTCTATTATCCAACCAAATTGGATAAAAGAAGCAAGGGATGAAGGGAAGAAGGACGAAGAAGTATCGCCACTTATTCAAAAGTTGCAAAAGATCGAATTCAAACAATATTGCCAGAAATTGAAGAGGAAGGAAAAATCATATTGGAACCTAGAGCAGTCACAAAAACAAGAACCTGACAGCTACGAAATCAATCAATTTCAGAGTATCTCATCAAGTGGAAGAACTTACCCGCTGAAGATTCCACATGTGAGGAAAAGAATTTTATATAGAAGCATCAGGAACTACTCAAGCGTTGAGGACAACGCTTTTTGAAGGAGAGGGGCGTGTTAGGCACCTATACTACTAGTGTAACCCCTTAATGTTATTAGTGCAACCCACTTATTATATTTATGTACCCATGTAGTGCCCATATTGTTACTACTATGCCACATAGAAGCCCATTATTGTTATTATTGTGCCCTTACATTATTATTGTTATGTCGGCTCTAATTATGTTATGACCCCTTAGACTCCTATATATAGAAAGGAGGTCTTTTCATTTGTATCATCCAAGAATTGTTCATTTATGTAATGTAAAGGAGGTTGCCCACTCGAAGAGGATAAATTCTAAGGCGTTGATCTATCTTTTCTATCTTTTCCTTGAGTTGGTTTCATAACACACGCACTTTGCATGAATTTTGGAAATTATACCGAACAATCGACTAGAGGCGGAGCCCGAGGCTTCATGAATCTCGTTAATGGTGAGGAGATGTTTGGGTTTGGTTTTTGCCAAACTCTATCTCTCCTTCCTAGTTAAACACACTCTACTGAAGATGATACCTCCCATGTTTCTATGATGTCAATAGCTCGCATTGATATAGGAGGCATTTAAGAATGGTCTTGCCGATCCCAACATAAAGATAAGATAGAACTAATACGTGTTCAGCTGGAAAAACAAGATAATTATTATCCAGATAGAATGCGTTGATGTAATGACAACCCGTATAACCATTATCATCTCTTTTTCTTATGAGCCTATTCATAAGGATAACCATTATCCCACAAGTATGCTCCTTATCGAAACATCTCCAGCTCAGTGGATAAGGCGAGTAGACAAAGTGATATTGTAGATCTTAAAAAAGGGAAACATAAGTCTTGTCGATCTAATTACATGTGTCCTTTGTGCTCTAAATCTATAGTGAAAAGGAAAGATAGAGCTACGAGCACATTGTCAATGGAATAAAAATTATCCAACTGACTAGTTTTAAAGTAATTCAATTAGAAATTGCTCATGAATGCTTCCATATTAGCGGATAAGGTAAGCAGGGAAAATGACTTTGTGGATCGAAAGGTAGCAATCGTCCTTAAGGTGATTTTCCCTGTCCCTCTATTGGGAAAGGTGGAGTTGTGTTTTAAATCACACACTTTGAAAGGCTTCCCTAACCACAAATCTCACTCGCACAAGTTTTGGAAATATCTGGAACCAGTAACTCCATTCAAGAAAAAGGCGGAAAGAAAAATTGGTTGGTAATACCATTCTGTCTCTCTGGCATGTCATAGCCTCCCCTCATTTGAGTTGGTGTTACTTGACACCTCTATAATTCAATCTATTATAACCATCATAGGGGGGCAGGACCCTTTGAAAATTCATTGCTAGTTTTCCAACATAAGACAACATTTTTGTACACGTTTCATAATCTATGAACAATTTGAAAGACCTTTATATCTACATACCCACTGCTTTGGCAGAAGGTTCCAATGACCATCACCGTGTAATATTATATACTTAGTAAGAAATATGTCGTCTTCAACTATCTAGGAATCCTTCCTCATTTCGGTTTTTTCCTGATCATTATTCACATAATATACCCACCAATTTTCCATTATGCTAACTCAAAAGCCTTCAACTTTAGTCTTCATACTCATAGAAAATTGAATGGACATCTATAATCTGCTAATCATGAATGTACGTTTATAGAAAGCTTCCCTTGAATGTCAAGGTGAGTATCTTGTCCTTCGCCACTTATAAACATCTATGCTACTGGTCCCCAAATGACAAATACAGTTAGGCAGGCTCATGCTTTAGAATTTGGAGGATCTAAACCACCTGCATTCCATGCCAGCAAGAGAGTGAGAGACATTAAATATCTGTTTTGGACCAAAGCTAAAAATAGCAGTTTCAGAAAATACTTTATAGGCATTGAATTGCTCTGAAACGACACTTGGCAACCTAGGGAGCCTTTAAAGTCCAATAGGGAAAGGTAGACCCGAGTTTCCAAAACCCTAGAAGAAAAAGTACACAAGGACGAATTATAGTATTTAAGTTGAAAACTGACATAGACGATGATGGAAAATCCTGTTTAAAGACATTACTGTGCATAGATCCATTGAGAAGGGAATTATATAACTGAGATCCTTAATGTGATCAAAGATGACTGGCTGAAAGGCCTAGTATTCCTGTCAAAGTTTGGGAATGAAGGAATTGTCTCATTTGTATTATGACAATGGAGACTGTAACGAGAAATGTCCACGTGGAGTGGTGACGTTGGTTCTTAGAAAGTGGTGTTGATTTTGGACCGGTTTACACAACAAACTCCGCCATGTTCATGGTTGCCAGAGAGGCAGACAGACATCATAATTATTTTTAAAGCATAGTCCATTATTATTTAAACGAATAGTTTTGCAACAGATGTTCATTGCTAATCTAAATTAAAATAGATGATAGATAACCCATACCTCGGTTCTTATGTGTAGATTCACCATTTTGACATATTTCATTACTAATATTATCTAATTAAATAAGTAGATCATCAAAGCAGAGTTGTAATACTTACTTACAACTATAGAGAAGAAATCCACAATATATTTCATCCCCATGCATTCTTTGCAACTACACAATCTTTAATCATTATAAGTGTTGGGGTCCCATATTTCATATGAGGAAGTGTATCTTCACTTGATGATTTCTAGATTTGAGAGATGTAAATAATGATTCATTTTTGAAATTATTTCCATGAAAAGGTTGATCATAACATTTGGATCCTAAATATCTTGGCTATTCATCATTATTGTTGTCAACTCAAGGTACTAGTACAAAAATTGACACCTAATTACCTCTACTCTCCTCGCATCAAAGTTTTCCCTCCCCTCCTACTTCACTCATCCCATCCACTTATTCCATCTCCCCTCATTAAATGCCCATCAATCACTCCCCTTACATACCTTTCCCCCTCTTTTTCATACTCAAAATCATTCCTCATTCTTCATTTCCCAAAGCAAAGGTCAAGCAACACATCACAACAAAGAAAGGAGGGTGATTTCCAAGAATTCAGGCCTTCATCGTTGCTAACTATGCAAAGACTGCAAAAAGAATGATTGCACAAAGTGACTGTGAAAATATTCCCCATCATCTCGATGTCACCTCAGCAAGATATTATCTAGTTTTTTTAACACCTCACCATCCACATGTTAGCCCCTTCAAAACCCATGTCTTGCTTTTTGCTAGATCGCTCTCCTTATATGAAAACCATCAAAAATTTTGAATACGAGTGTGCACTGACTGCATAAGGACAGAAAATCTAAGAAATTCGAATTTTCACTCTTATTTCCAGTTTGATTCCACCTATGCATGACCAAACCATCTTATATAAGGATGATGTGGAGGAAAAACTACTAGTTGCAGTAGAATTTGGTGCATTCAAGGTAGTTAGCATATAATTTTAACCTTGACCGAACTTTGAATGCAGAAAAATATCAGACATTTCTCTATTTGGGTCATCATTTCTCTGTCGATGGAATATTTGATGGCACTTGGAGGTCTATGCGCTAAAATTTAGCAGTTTTATTAAGAATTTTGATTCTTTATGCATTTGTTATGAGTTTGTCATTATACTCATTACTCTTTTTTAAAGAGGGTTTTAATGTATTTCGTAAGAGTTTGTCATTATATTCACTATTGGGTTTTAATGTTCAATGTGAAACAATATAGAAGATTAGAATAATGCTTTTCTACTAGTCTTTATAGCTTATGAAAAAACTGAGTTTGTAAAATATCATATTATTGTCACATCTCATGGTGAAGCACTCAATTTGAAAGAACTTTGGCTCACTTATTATATTTGTGTGGTTCACCTATTATATTTGTGTGTTAGTGTAAATTCTATTAATAAAAATATATGGAGAAATAATGAAAACTATGAGGAAAGAAATATCTTGACGGATATATTTCTAAACTGATTAAGATTTTTAATTGGATATTAACATAATAATTTAAAATAAAATTTCTTTGGTTGTTTCAATTCTTTTGGCATAATGAGTTGAGTAATGCCATGTGTTTATAATTATTATCATTGCAACGTAGTTATATAACACTTCACCATATCCTGAGAAATTTTAAGATAATTAGAATGCTATGACCATGATTTCTAAGAAAGTTGAATGATATTTGTGGATTGTGAAGTATTTCCTATGATTATGCTTTTATTGGAGTCAGGGAAAATTTTAAGAACCCCCCCTAAATTTATAAATATAATAAATGGGCGAATCTCCATGGTATATAGGAAAAATAGAAGGCGATTTTATCAATAATATAATATGTATATATAATTTTTTGGCGAATCTCTCACCAGGCATGGCGAATATTTTACTCAATTATAAAATCTTGTAAGATCTTGGCGAGTCTTTCACTAAATAATAAAACTTTGTAAATTCCTAGTGAATCTTAGCATAGGCTACATGCTGGTTTAATTCCCCATTTAAATAGGCTACATTCCAGGTGAATACCATGGGTCAATACCATGTGCCATTTTGGTGAGTACCATGGGTCAATACCATGTGCCATTTTTGTTTTTATTAATTCTAATATTAGGGTTAATAATGGTTTTTTGCATGGTATTAATAACAATCTAGTCCATGGTATTTGTCCCATAGTATTTTGGCCATAGGTTTCACCTAAATATAACCCATTTTTTGAGTGTTCGTAAATATAAGGTGACTTATGGAGTAAATACAAAAAAATGTTTTATTTGTTTACCATACCTCTCGTTTATTTATATTTTTATTAATTTACCATACCTTTTTTACAAATATGGTATTTGGCCCATAGGATTCACTTAAATAAAACCTGAGCCTTCATAAATAGAACGAGGGTTATGGACTAAATATAAAAGAGGTTTTATTTATTTACGATAAGTCTAGTTTATTTATATACCTTTTAAGTATAAAAAGACGTTTTATTTATTTACCATATCTCCACTTTACTTATATTTTTATTTGTTTACACCCTTACATGTATATAAGGTGACTTATGGAGTAAATATAAAAAAACATTTTATTTATTTACCATACATCCACTTTACTTATACTTTTATTTGTTTACACCCTTACATGTATATAAGGTGACTTATGGAGTAAATATAAAAAATGTTTTATTTATTTACCATACCTCTCATTTATTTATATTTTTATTAATTTATCATACCTCTTTTATAAATATGGTATTTGGCCCATAGGATTCACTTAAATAAAACCTATTCTTGAAAATGGGCGAATGGAAGGTTGTAAGTCCTAATTTCAAGGGCTAAATTTACCTTTTTTACCCTCTCCCTTAAAATAAGGTGGGCTATTTGAGGTGATTTGTAAAAATGTACTATGATACAAAATATTCGCCCACTAAAAATTTAAAACCCCTTAATTTCGCCAAAGGGCGAACATTCGCCCCTAAAATTATCCTTGATTGGAGTATGTAGGATTTATTTTGCAATCTTGAAAAACTACGAGGGATTTGTGCATCTTTATTAATACATGTTTCATTCTTACTTTATTTAGTTGCATTTGCCTATGTCGTATGAAATTTCTAAAAATTTGAAAGTGCACTATCTACAATTTGCGAGCAATAACTATCTACAATTTTGGGAACTCTCAAGAATTTGTATGTATTGACATTTTCACCTGGTAATCCTTGCACCATTGAATAATATTTTGAACCTCTTAACATGAAGACAAAAAAAAACAAAGGGAACAAGAAGGACCCTTCTTAAGGGGATTTGAGAAGGTGAACATTGCTTAACCCACACCTTTTTTGTGTCTCCTTTGAATACCACCAATGATTTTCTCCATCAATAATCAAGTAAAGACTTTTCTTCCTATAGTTTGTCTTTTATGTGCTTTTGTCTACTTGCATGTTCATACATTCATTTTAAATTTTGCAAGCTATATTTTGTATTGTGCTAACCATAGCCAACTCTATTGTGTTGTATTAGTACAACTCCTTCTACAACAAGTGGAATTTTTATCAATCACATGAAAAATCCCACCAAATAGATTGGTCGCTCCACATGTAAATTTTTAGTTTTCTTTATGCACAATTCATGTAATTATGAGTTCCTTACCCATATGAATTTAAAAAAATTATAATTTCTCTGGTTTTCTTATTTTATTTTTGAGTCAGGTTGTATCACTTAATATCATGCACGTAATCACTTATAATATTTAGATAGACAACACATTTTACTAGGTAAAACCCATTAAAAATAACTATTTTCTTTTCTTTTTCCACATTGATGGTGTTGGAGCATTTTTTGTTTTGATAAGTTAGAATAAATTAATCCAAAAAATGAAAATATTTTTCAACAAATGTTAAGCTAGGATATGTACAAAAAGAATATTGAATATAAAATGTTAGGAAATATCTTGATAATATGTCCATATCTAAGAAAACGTTAGAATAGATGCCCTGAAGAGTGAAGGCAAAAAATAAAATTTTAGGTTAGAGAGAAAAGAAAAAAAGAAATAAACTCTGAAAGTGTGCAAGTCCAAGTGCCACTACTTTTACTTTACTATGCAAAATAATGGTGGTGTGCAGCTTGTCATAAATGCCATAACCCATGATAGTCAAATAGTTTAATCTTGACTAGTTCATGCTTTAAATTTCATGTTTATAGTTACAGAATAAAGATCTAGTCAAATAGTTTAATCTTGGCAGATCAATAGTTAGGTACAAAATAACAAGGAGCTCATCAGTTTAATCGGAGCCCTTGGATGTTATAAGGCTAGAATTAAATAGTTTGTTTTTCAAAAGAAAAAAGAAGAAAAGGGTATGCTAGCCTAAGTGCGCCCAATTAAGTGAAGAAAAAATGTTAGGGTAAGTAAATGGGTAGGTAGAATAAAATTTACATAAGTACATTTACCATGCTTGATCATGTATTTCAGTGTGTAGGAGTAGTTATGAAAGTGAAAAGATGTTGACAAGTTGATTTGGTTAGCTCCCCCTCATTCATTTCATTCCCCACTACATACTTACTAATTTCCTCATTATCCTATCATTTCCTAAGAAAATACCCTTTTCCCTTCATTTTCACCTTTACCCCTTGGTTTCACACATTTTCCTAGCAATTTACCCTCCAAACTCATTCTCCTACCCAAAAACCCCTTCTCCCTAGTGTGAATCCCATTCCCCTTTGAAAATATTAACTTCCCTTGTGTTTTCCCTAAAAACCCATAAAAAACCCTTTACCCTAAGTATAAATTCCCCCCTCCACTTTATAAAGTTAACTCCGCCATCCCCATTTAACCTATAAAACCCTTCTAGTCTAAGTTTTGTCTCCCCCTGCATTATTTAACATTAACTTTGTTATATTGCCATTTCCTGATATAAAAACTCTTTTAACCCACCACCCTTGGTGTGGTTAAATAAACCCCATTGCCGTTAGCCTTGATCCCACTCCATAAATCCATCGCAATGTGTTTAAACCTGTTTTATTCATTAAAATAATTACAAATCCTTTGTAATTATTCCCCGGGCCCACTAATCTCCACGCCAGCTCCCTCCATGCATCTCGACTACGCGATAGTCATCCGATCACCTACTCCCAAATCTAATGATCCACAACCATATCGCGCACTCCCAATCTCTGATCTTTAAAGGATTGATAGCATGCGAGATTCATGGTTTTTCTCGAGCCCCTTGTGGTTACGTGTCATTCCCACATTAACTCGTGTGCCCTCAGAGAAAAACCACCCCACGACCAAACGTAGTGCAATGAGCCTCTGAAACCGCTCCCCCACGTATGGTAAAACCATCCACTGTTCACTTTGTGCCAAATTTTAAAAATTTAACCGGTTACCCATTTAAACGTGAAAACCCTCACTTTTGCTCTTTTCATAGTAAAACCTGTATAACCCTCCTGCGGCATGCTAAGCCTTTGCAATTGATTCAACCACTGTTTACATCCCAAAAACGCTCTGGACTCCATCCACGGACATTTCAACTCAAATGAAGCAATTGTGGCCCTCCCTGTCAACCTGTGTTTTTCGTAACAACTGTTGTATTTTGTAGGTGATTAGTAGAAGACCAGGAGACCTGGACAAATAATTTTTATACTAGTAAAAAAGTCTGTTTATTCCAGATTCTTGAGAAATAAGTTCAAATGATTTTCTTGTACAAATATAAATCAAGTCTAAAACAAAGACAAAGTAGAAGAAATCATTTACATAGTAAATGTTAAAATAGACAATTTACACAGTAAAAGTTAAAACAAAGGAGTTAGGTAAAGAAATACAGATGAAAGACCAAATGGTGAAAGTGTATCACATGGAAGGTCATAAGTAAATATGAAATCCAACGTGAAGACCAAACAGCCAAGAAGCTTAAAGGGAAAAATATCAAAGACCAAAGCTAGCAAAACCTAAATAATAGGGACAACAAGCAGTCGTTCAATAGCTGTCTCTTTCTCTTGAATGAAGATATTTCCTTTTCCTAGAATAAATCCTTAAACAGTTTAGGATATTTTCTTAATTCTACTATTGTATAAATAACTCTCTTCTCAAGTTATTAAGGGTCCATTCTTCACCATTGAACCAGGTTGACCATTGAAAGGGAGTTCACCCTTGAAGAAGCATTTGTAAACATTTGATGTATTAGCTTTTTTGGACCCTTAATACAAAGCAAAGGATTTTGAATTTAGTTTTACATAGTTTGTGTTTCTTGTAAGCTTTTCCAGTGTTACACATTATGTTTTTCTTCATATTCCTATGTCTTACAGAGATACCTAGGTAGGAATAATTGTGTCTCAATCTATTCCTATAATCTTATGAAGAGAAAATCATTAAGGAGAATGGATTAATGAACTGTCTGTTTAATTAGTTCCCTCTGAATCAATAAATCATCAGCATCTTGTTATAAGCATAAGCACATTCTCTTGAACCTTCTGAACATCAGTCATAGGTTTTCATACTTATGATTATTTAATTTTCTGTCAGAAAATTATAATAATCATATTGTTTTTTGTTTTTGCTCACCATTATTCAAGCTATTTCATTGAGTAAAATTTTATAGCAACCCTATACTTTGTGATTAATATTATTCAAAAGGTTAGGCATTATAGTGTTACATCTGTTTTATTCATTGGTCTTCCAAACTAAAACAAAAACCCCAAAATAATTATCTTATATGCTCTGGCATTAATAGCTAACCACTATTATCTCAGAGGTACAACATTATTCTGGCATCGTTGTTGGGGAATCCAATTCCATTAAGTTTTCCTTGGGCAACAATATTCATTCTATTCCTTTAAGGTATTTAAGGTCTAAGAAAGGTTAAAATCCTTCACCTGGCAACTCCACTAGCCCAAACTGGCAGCTTTTAAGCATACCAAATCTCATTTAAAATCTGACTTAGTTAATCCTCTGTCAAATCCTGAAAAACTTCTAAGAAAAGCTAGTTCTAAGGAGACATCAACCATCTTATTCTTCCTCTTCAGCCTTGCAGTTTGAAGAGTTAGTATCATTTGATCCTTTTAGTAATATTCCATCTGTTCCTAATTTGACACAAATACATCCTGGGGTTTTGAACTTTTAGACAGGGGAGTTGATTTAGATTCAGCTTTCCTCATTCATTCTTTTGAAAAGAATCTAGAACCCCCACTACCACCGGGATTACCTAAAACTGAGTCTGACTTGGGTGTTCATTTACCTTAATACAAACCCACAGATTTCATATTCCCTACCACTTATTCATTCCCTTCCACTTCTAAACGACTTGAAGCTTCTACTTCTAAACAACCTCTAGAGACCATCTCTGTATATACAAATCCACTCTTTGAAACAAAATAGGGTATTCATTCACAGGTCCCAAAGTTAGTTCTTAAGACTCCTTTAAAGTTATTCAGGATATCCCTTCCTTCTTTACCTCGACATAGTCACGCACCCCCTCAATCACCTTCTTATTCCTCTTTTTCATCTTCTTCTTCTTCATCCACTCAAACACCTCATACACCACCCTCTACTATGGCATTCCAAACTATTGTACAGGCTATATATGTAGCTTTAGTCTTACTTGCTAACCTCGACACATTCCCAACTGGGTACTTGAAATAGCTTCCCAGGTATAATGGAGAAACTGTTCCCACAACTGAAGACCATGTTTAAGCTTTTCTAGACTTTGCAGACAACATGAATATTGAACAAGAAACGTTTACATGAGATTGTTTTTACAGTCACTTGAAAGAAATGTAAGAATTTGGTTTAGGCAATTACTTGTCAATTCCATTAGAAATTGGGAAGAGTTTACAAACATATTTAAAAACCAATGGGGTGTAAAGAAATATCCTCTTTACTTTCTGACTAAGTTTGATGAACTTAAAAGAAATTTTGGTGAACCTATATAAGATTTTATCAAAAGGTTCAATAGAATTTATCATAAGATGCCCCCTGATTGTAAACCCCCTGTAGCAGCAGCTAAGTCTATGTTTTCTAAAGCCTTTGATGATGATTTTGTTGTAATGCTAAGAGACATAACTTCAAGAACTCTTGAAGATATGAAAACAAATGTTATATAGGTGGAAGAAATAGGGCTACTTCGAATTCCTTGAAATCTAAAGAGGAAGAGGCCTAAAGAAAACTCAAACCTATTCAAGAAGTCTCTAGTTCCTCTGGTTCTTATAAGACTAAAACTGAAGATTCTAAAATAGATGGAATAAATTCTCTTCTTAGAAATCTATCTAATAGAATTTCCAAGATTGAGACTCAACCTAGGACAGTTCAACAAATAGTTACTAGACTGCAAAATCAAAATCAAGGTCAGTATAGAAGGAATCCACGATTACAAATTCTTCAGAGACCTAGTAATGATCAGCAGGTTCCCACTCCTTTATTGATATATGACCAGCAACCTGATGAAAATACTATGACTATTACTAAAAATATCAATAACATGGATACTTCTTCTAATAAAATAGTTATGATTCCTCTCTCACAACAAAATCAGGTTCAAGAAGATCAAGAATCCTCACAGGTTTCTAAATACCATGCCTTCTCTAAATTTTTAATTGCAGAGTTGAACAAGAGATATGATCTTAGGCCTAGTCCCGGCCCTGGAAGACCTCCAAAGGAGACTTCAATAATTGAACCTCGTACCAAAGCTAATGAAACTCAAACAATTATTATTCGACCATTAAATCAGTCAGCTGATACTATTCAAAATGATAAAAATGCTTTGACTACATTTAACGTTGAAAAAGAGTTAGAAAGAGTTAAAATCCCAATTCCACTTTTAGAACTTTCCAAAAACTCTGGGTATAAAAATCAAGTCTCCGAATGGATACAAAACACCTTGGTTGATGCTGAAAGTGATATCATTAGTCTGCAAGATGAAAAACCAGTAGTTACCTTTAGTCCTAGCTCAGATATGATAGATGAAATAGTGCCTCCTTTCTATGTAACTCTTAAGACAAATGATTCCATGTTATATAATTGTATGCTTGATTCTGGAGCATCACATAACCTCATGCCAAAAACTATCATGGACCATTTGAAACTTGACATTACTAGATCTTATCATGACTTTTACACTTTTGATTCTAAAAGGGTGCCCTGCTTAGGATTGATTCAGGATTTAGTAGTAACTGTTGCCCAAATTCCAATGAAAAGTGTAGTGCTTGATAGAGTTGTCGTAGATATCCCTCCCAAATTTGGAATGCTCCTTTCTAGGTCTTGTTGTGCCAAATTAGGGGGAACTCTTCAGATGGATATGTCTTATGCCACTATTCCATTTTATGGGGGAGAACAACTAAGGTTATATAGAGAGGTAAGATTTGTGCACAATGTTTGCAAAACAGACCAACCAAGGAACCATCCCCTTTATGCAATTGATCGGGATTTTGGTTGCTTTCAACTCTCTTCAAACCAAATACATGAAACTCAAGTTAAAATAGAAGATGTAATTGAAAGTCTTGAACCAAATCAAACTGATGTATGGAAACTATTTTTTTATGGTTCTTGTACACAAGATGGGGTAGGAGCAGGGGTAGTTTTAATTTCACAAAAAAAAAAAAAAAAAATATCACCCAATCATGCAAACTTGACTTTGAAGTTACAAATAATGTGGTTGAGTATGAAGCTTTCCTTTTGGTACTGCAATTAGCCAAAAGCTTAAAGGTTCAAAACTTAGGTTTTTTTACTGATTCAGAACTTATTGTCAAACAAGTGAGAAATATTTGTTAGACTAAGCATCCTAGACTTAGGTGTTATCGAAATGAAGTTTGGGATTCAGTTGAAAACTTCTTTGATGCTTTTAATTGGACTTATATTCCAAGAGATCAGAATATTCATGTAGATGCCTTAGCTGTTTCTGCTAGTTCATTTAAAATCCCTGATCAGACCAATGTACTCTATCAAATACAAGTCAAGTACAGACCATCCATCCCAGATAATCTAAAACACTAGCAGATATTTGAAGATGATGAACATTTGAAATCTTTTCTGCGGGTTATAGATGATTTTTTAGTTCTACAAATTGATGAAGATAGAATATAAATATATGAAAATACAGATGGAAATGATACTTCAAATTTCAATTCAAAAATTGTTGATCATGACATTATTCAATTGTCTAACAATTTTATTCCCAAAGGCCTCATTCCTTTAGAAAAATTGTTTGATTAAGATGATGTCCTCAGAAACCCTTAATCCATTTCTTCACAAGATGACATAGAAGAAATAAATATTGGAACAAATGATGATATTAAAATCATCAAAATTTGTGCATCTCTAGATCCTGAGATTGAAGATCAATATCTTAAGTTACTTCAAACTTATAAGGATGTTTTTGCATGGACCTATGCTGATCTAAAAACCTATGTTACTTCATTAATAAAACATAAGATTCCTTTAAAGCCAAAAGCAGTTCCTTATCAACAAAAACTTAGGAGGATCAATCCAACTCTTCTACCAACCGTAGAAAAGGAAATTAAGAAAATTCTATATGCCTAGATCATTCTCCCTCTTAAATATTCCAATTGGGTTGCCAATTTGATTCCTGTTAGAAAGAAGAATGGAGAAATCAGACTCTGTGTGGACTTTATAAATTTGAATAAAGCATCATTAAAAGATAAATATCCTTTGCCCAAAATGAATTAGTTACTTCAAATGGTTTCATGAGTACAAAGACTTTTTATGCTTGATGGTTTCAGGCTATAATCAGGTAAATGTTGATTCAACAGAGAGAGAGAGAATACAACCTTTACTACACCCTGGGGTACATTCATGTATGCCAGAATGCCATTTGGCTTAGCCAATGCTAGAGCAACATTTCAGGGAGCTATGGATGTAGCTTTTGTGGTTCAGGTAAATAAATTTGTGGACACTTATCTTGATGACATAACTATTTTTTCTAAATTTGATCGGAAACATCTAAAGCACTTGATGAAGGTTTTTGATAGGTGTAGAATATTCAGAATATCATTGAATCCTAAAAAGTCTTTGTTTTCTATCAAAGAAAGAGAAAATTGTTGCGCCATATAATTTCATAAAAAAGAGTAGTGATTGATCCCAAGCGTGTTTCTACCGTTGAAACATTGACCTTACCTAGAAACAAGGAGATTCAAGCTTTTCTAGGCAAGATTAATTTTTTAAGAAGAATCATCCCAAATTATGCTGAGATTGTTAAAGATATAACTGACATGCTCTGAAAGGATTATGAAGTTAAATGGACTATCTCTTCTGAGCATGCCTTTGATCAAATCAAGAAAACTATCTTTGAATCTCCCACCTTGGCCAGCCCTGATTACACTAAACCATTCAGTATCTTTTTCTTTACCTCAGAAACAACCCTTGCTATTGTTATACTACAAAAGAATGAAGATTCTCATGACCAACCCATATCCTTTTTTAGCAAGGTTATGAGAGATGTCGAGCTTAAGTATGAAATAATTGAGAAGCAATCCTATGGCCTTATTCAAGCCCTGAAATCGTTCAGGATGTATGTCCTACATTCTCCTATTACTGTTTATGTTCCTGACAGTGCTGTGAAAATTGTTTTAAACCAAAAAAACACTAATGGAAAGAGAGGTAGATGGATCACTCAAATACTAGAGTTTGATCTAACTATAAAAACTACAAAGCTAGTAAAAGGCCAAGGATTAGCTAAGCTTCTAGCTAAATCCAACTGTAAAGTGTTCAGAATCAATTCTATTTTAGAAATATAAGGGAAGAATCCACAAGAACCTTCTCAAACTTCACATAAGAAGAATATATAAGAACCTTTTTTCCTTGCAGAAGGGAAGAATCCACAAGAACCTTCCTTTCATCCTGAAGAAAATAATCCACAAAAACCTTTACCTTTAGATGAGATCAGCCCTTTACACATTGATGAAAAAATTCTGTTGTCAGATTGGTACCAAGATATTGTAAATTTCTTGATCCATTTTGAATGTCTAGCATCATTCTCCAAAAGCCAGTGTAAAAATCTCAAACTGAAAGCATTCAAGTATTGTATCATAAATTCAAATTTGTATTAGAAGGATCCACTAAATATTTTGTTATTATTTTTAACAGAATTAGAAATTGAGGAATCATTGACCAGTTTCATACAGGATTTTGTGGAGGATATTATGCTTAGAGAGAAACAACATATAAGATATTAAGGGGATAATTTTGTTGGCCAACATTGTTCTTACAAGTAGGAGAAAAGTGCAGAGGTTGTGCTCCTTGTCAAATGTTTGCTGGTAAGAAAAAATTAGCAGCTCTTCCATTGGTTCCATTAATAGTCTCAAAACCTTTTAGCCAATGGGCATTGGATTTTATTGGAGAGATTCACCCTACTTCAAGTAATCAACATAAATGGATCCTCACTGCAACAGACTACTTCACCAAATGGGTGGAAACAATTCCAGTTAGAAATGCTACTAATTCAGTAGTAATCAAATTTATTGAAGAGAACAAATTATCTAGATTTGTTTGCCCAACTCAAATTGTCACTAATAATGCAACAACTTTTTCTAGTGTTAAAATGATTGAGTTTTTCTAGAAATATCATATTTTGTTACATCATCCAACTCCATATTACCCACAAGGTAATGGCCTTGTTGAATCTTCAAATAAAAGTTTGGTAAAGGTAATAAAAAAGACTCTAGCAGATCATAAAAAGAGCTGGGAATCTCATTTAATTTATGCAGTATGGGCAAACAAAATTACTCCAAAGAGATCTACTGGAAAATATCATTTCCAGTTAGTTTATGGGAAAGATGCAATCTTCCATACCAATTTGGTCTTCCCTGTTTTGAAATTCCTACAGAATTCAACAAATGAACCTGATGATTTTTGAAGGAGAATAAATCTGATTATTGAACTAAATAAAAATAAAGATGAAGTTTAATACAAATTGAAAAAGTATCAGAATAAGATGAAGAGCCTATTTGACAGAAGAGCCAAGAAAAGGAACTTCAAGGAAGGTGATTTAGTCCTAAGATGGGATTCCAGGAGAGAAGAAAAGGGAAAACATGGCAAGTTTGACAACTTGTGGTTTGGACCTTTAGTAATTGCTAAAGTGAAGGGAAGAAACACTTTTGTACTACAAAATCTTGAGGGGATATATTCCAATTATCCTGTAAATGGAAGGTTTCTCAAACATTACCTTCAATGCTAAGAAGTTGAAGTAGATTTCATTACTACCATTGTAAAAAATCCGGTTTCTTTTACTTTACAAGCTACCAGTGTGATTTTTTACAGAAAAAGACTCCATAGCCCGAGGAGAAGGTACATGGATCTATAGGTTCTTTGCATTCTACAGGAGAAAGCAATCCCTAGTTGGATCCAATGTTGTAGCATTTTTTGGGTTTGATAAGTTAGAATAAATTAGTCCAAAAAAATGAAAATATTTTTCAAAAATTGTTAAGCTAGGATATGGACAAAAAAAATATTTAATAAAAAATGTTAGGAAATATCTTGATAATATATCCATATCAAAGAAAATGTTAGAATAGATTCCCTAAAAACTAAAGGAAAAAAATAAAATGTTAGGTTAGAGAGAAAAGCAAAAAAGCAATAAACTTTGAAAGTGTGCAAGTCCAAGTGCCACTATTTTTAATTTACTATGCAAAATAATGGTGGTGTGCAGCTTATCATAAATGCCACAACCCATGACAGTAAAATAGTTTAATCTTAACTATCTCATGCTTTAAATTTCATGTTTATAGTTAGAGAATAGAGATCTAGCCAAATTGTTTAATCTTGGCAGATTAGTAGTTCGGTAGAGAATAATAAGGATCTCATTAGTTTAATATGAGCCCTTGGATGTTATAAGTTTATAATTAGATAGTTTTCTTTTCAAAAGAAAAAGGAAGAAAAGGGTCTACTAGCCTAAATGCACCCAATTAAGTGAAGAAAAAAATTTTAGGGTAAGTAAACGGGTAGGTAGAAGAAAAGTTGCAGAAGTACATTTACCATTCTTGATCATGTGTTTCAGTGTGCAGGAGCAGTTATGAAAGTGAAAAGATGTTCACAAGTTGATTTGGTTAACTTCCCCTCATTCATTTCATTCCCCACTACATACTTACTAATTTAATCATTATCCCATCATTTCCTAAGAAAATACCCTTTTCCCTTTATTTTCACCTTTACCCCTTGGTTTCACACATTTTCCTAGCAATTTACCCTCCAAACTCATTCTCCTACCCCAAAACACTTTTTCCCTAGTGAGAAACCCATTCCCCTTTGAAAATATTAATTTCCCTTGTGTTTTCCCTAAAAACTCATAAAAAACCCTTTACCGTAAGTATAAACTCCCCCCTCGGCTCTATAATGTTAACTTCGCCATACCCATTTAACCTATAAAACCCTTCTAGTCTAAGTTTTGTCTCCCACTGCATTATTTAAGATTAACTCCATTATATTTCCATTTCTCGATATAAAACTCTTTTAAACCACCACCCTTGGTGTGGTTAGATAAACCTCATCGTCGTTAACCTTGGTCCCACTCCATAAACCCATCGCAATGTGTTTAAACCTGCTTTATACATTAAAATAATTACAAATCCTTTACAATTATTCCCAGGGCCTGTTAATCTCCGCGCTTGCTCCCTTCGTGCATCTTGACCTCGTGATAGCTGTCAGATCACGTGCTCCTAGATCTAACAATCCACAGCCATATCGTGCGCTCCTGATCTTCGACCTTTAAAGGCCTGAGAGCACGCGAGATTTGTGGTTTTGCTCGGGCCCCTTGTGGTTACGTGGCATTCCCATGTTAACCTGTGTGCCCTCGGAGAAAAACCACCCCACGGCTAAAAGCGGTGCGATGAGCCTCCGAAACCGCTCCCTTGTGTATTGTAAAACCATCCTTTTTTCACTTTGCGCCAAATTTTAAAAAGTTAACTATTTACTCGTTTAAACGCGAAAACCCTCACTTTTGCTCTTTTCACAGTAAAACTCGTATAACCCTCCTGCGCCACCCTAAGCCTCTGCAACCGATTCAACCACTGTTTACCTCCCGAAAATGCTCTGGACTCCATCCACAAACCTTTCAACTCGAATGAAGCCATTATGGTCCTCCCTGTCAACTTGTGTTTTTCTTAACAAGTGTTGTATTTTGCAGGTGATTAGCAGAAGACTAGGAGACCTACACAAACAATTTTTATACTAGTAATTTTTTTCCTTATTCTAGATTCTCAAGAAATAAATTCAAATGATTTTCATGTACAAATAGAAATCAGGTCTAAACCAAAGATAGAGCAGAAGAAATCATTTACATAGTAAATGTTAAAACAGACAATTTACACAGTAAAAGTTAAAACAGAGGAGACACATAAAGAAATACAGATGAAAGACCAAATGGTGAAAGTGTATCAAATGAAAGGTCATAAGTAAATATGAAATCCAACATGAAGACCAAATAGCCAAGAATCTTAAAGGGCAAAGTATGAAAGACCAAAGCTAGAAAAACCTAAATAACATGGACACCAAGTAGCAGTTCAATAGCTATCTCTATCTTCTTGCATGAAGATATTTCATTTTACTACAATAAATCCTTAAACAGTTTAGGATATTCTCTTAGTTCTACTATTGTATAAATAACTCTCTTTTTTAGTTATTAAGGTTTCATTGTTCACCATTGAACCAAGTTGACCATTGAAAGAGAGTTCACCCTTGAAGAAGCACTTGTAAACATTTGATCTACTATCTTTCCTGGACCCTTAATACAAAGAAAAGGATTATGAATTTAGTTCTATATAGTTTGTGTTTCTTGTAAGTTTTTCCAGTGTTACACGTTATGTTTTTCTTCATATTCTTATGTCTTATAGAGATACCTAGGTAGGAATAATTTTGTCTCAATCTATTCCTATAAGCTTCTGAAGTGATAATCATTAAAGAGAATGGATTAATGAACTGTCTCTTTAATTAGTTCCCTCTAAATCAATAAATCATTAGCATCTTGTTGTAAGCATAAGCATATTCTCTTGAACCTTCTGAACATCGGTCAGAGGTTTTCATACTTATGATTGTTTAATTTTCTATCTGAAAATTATAATAATCATATTAGTTTTTGTTTCTACTCACCACTATTCAAGCTATTTCACTGAGTAAAATTTTATAGCATCCCTCTACTTTGGGATTAATATTATTCAAAAGGTTAGGCATTAGAGTGTTACATCTATTTTATTCATTGGTCTCCCAAAGTAAAACAAAAACCCCAAAACGATTATCTTAGATGCTCTGGCATTGATAGTTGGCCACTATTATCTTATAGGTAAAACAAATGGTACACTCTTAACACATTTACATTTCTTAGTTGAGATTGCATTCTCTTATTAGTTTTTTGGGACTAGAAATGAGACTTTGCATTTAGATATGTTCTTCACCTCACACTTCATGTGATCTAGGCGAATCAAAATGGATCGTAAGTCTCCTCCATCTCCCTTACTAAGTAGATAAAAAACTTCACATATCATTAATTAAGAAATAAAGTGATGTGCCCCATACAAGAACACACACTTTATTTTTTCACAAGGTTGCAATTTCATCTAGTTTATTTAGCAAAAATAAGGATCCCATGATATCCACATATTGTAGTTTAATATATGAGATGGCCTCCATTACACTTGCACATAATTTGATCTAGGTGGATATTTGTGGCCACCCACCTCTTCCATTTTCTCAATAGATCACTATCTTCATGGAAATTTTCTATGATTTTTTTTGGTCCCAAACTTTTGGGGAAATTTTGATGCCCTAAATGATGTTTTTCCCCGAAATTCAACTGGCATCATTCAAAAGAGGTAGTCCTCAAATATTTCTTTCTGGTGAGTATTCTGCACCCTAAATGGAGATTGTATGAAAACGTTGTGCCCCAAGAATTTGATGCACCAAATAACCACCTAGGGACCCACACACCTTTTGGAATTTCATCTTCTAAGGTTAGGGTTTTTATACATATATGGTCACTTATTCATGTTAAACGACCATTCTCTCAACCTTCAAGAAAAACTTGTGTGTGTATCTTCAATCCCTCTTTGTTCAAAGACAGCTACCACCATTCTAGCCAGTTTGTGTTCTACAATAGCATACTATTTCATTTATTGATAGAAGTTAGATTTTCACCATATTACTAAGATTGTTATATTTATTTGTGTTTTTTTTCATTTCATTTCATTCCTTATATAACTCAAATCAGTGGTATTAGAGTAATTTTATCCTTATTTTTTCTCAATGCATGTCCTCAATGAGGTCAAGGTACAAAAAGTTGGGTCTCACGTTAGTTTCACTTAGGGATGATCATTATTGCAAACCTAGGCATCATCCCATGGTGGAAGAAAAGAGAGATGATATATTTGGAGATCTTATCAAGTTTTTTCTTGAGGAAGCATTGCCATGTTAGAGGAATGAGATGATAGACAATTTTACCATATCCTTTCATGATTGCTAATGACAATCGAGGCACCTTCAGAAAGGAACAATTTTGGAGGTGTGCAACACCTCGTTTATTTTCCAAATTTTGTGATATAATTGAGAAATTATAATGATGCAATGAGTTAAAAATCTATGATGTGATGTAATGCTTATTTTTATTAATAAACATGTTAAAATTCTAATGTTGAAGAAAGGGGTACAGTTAATTGATTGTGATTCCTTGAGAGGAAAAAATGCCTTGATTTTATTTTCCCTTTTGCTGAGATGGTTAATCTTTTTAAGAAGCTTCGAGAGAGAGGTTGGGAAGATCAAGGGTCAATGTGTGATTATGAAAACAAGAGGGAGGATCAGTCGAGAGGTTATTATTCTTTTATTTTTTTAGCCTATATTGTTTTCTCTCTAATACATTCTTTTCCCTCTCACGCCGTGTTTCAAATTAGCAAGAGAGTTGGTAGCAGAGCCTAGAGAGGTTTAGACCTTGTGACTGGTTAGGATTTGTGAATGACATCTTATGTACTGATAGGAATTGAATGTGTTGCAACACCTTTTCTTCGAAATAGATGTCTCTGAGAACTAGAAATGGTCTTGTTTGTGTGTGACACATAGATCATTGAAGAGGGGAGGGTCAAGTTATTACAACTTGATTAGAGAGTGAGTCCATTATGTTCTATAGACTTGCACGGTCTTGTTGTGAATTTTATGAGACAAATCAAAGATGGAAAGGATAAAAAAATTAGCTTTTCATGTGTGTGAAGGATAATGGCCTTCACTTTTATGTTAAATATGGTCTAAAAATTGTGTGCTAAATTCCTAAGTTTAGTTTTCCCTCATATCATCCAGAATATATCTCTAGGGTGTCTAACTATGAAAAATACTATAGAAAAGTCTTGCCTATGGTTGGGTGGAGAGTGGGTGACACTTTTCCAGTTCTAGATTCACTATTTCTGGATCAAATAATTACTTGTATGCTTGGTAAATGAAATTGATTATTGTAGTAATATATGTATGAAATTATTTATTCTTAACATGTTTCTTTTTTTAATATATCTGCTTATGAAAAATAAACATATGGAGGATATAAACTCTATTGTGGTGAACTTTTTAATTGTTTTCTTAAGCTCTAAGTAAGGAAATTTATTTGACTTGGGAAATATGTTCTTCTTGGTAAGGATCGTATTAATAAATTGTCAAATATGTGGATTAGTTGTGCACATGCATGCCTTCCTTGTTTATTGCATGTTTATTTTTCCTTAGTTTTCTCTATAGAGTATAAGTACCAATTTAGAGATCTGACGTGTCAAAAAGAAGCTAGGGAAGAGTTTTGGGTCCATTCTTGGAGTTTGAAGGCCAAAGCTAAAATGTGATATATATGGTAAACATGTTATCTAGGAATTTTTACTATAGCTTTTCTTATGATAGATTTTAAAGGATGAAACTTGGACCATAATTAGGGAAAATATCACTAAATATCTAATTCGATTTTCATATCTTGGTTCTCTATATTTTTAGATATATAATCTAAGAAGGTTGTACTTTCTAAATGTGTATTTGAATCGGTCATCTTAAAATTTTCACCATAAATTTTCTTCTAAGAGATTTTAGAAGTTGAAACTTGGATCATAATGAGGGGAACTCTCACTGAAAATATGGTTGAATTTTAAGATATTTATTCACTATAATTTTGGAGATATTCTTTAATTCATGTACCCTAAATGCACCTGAATCAAACTTCAAACACATTAGCATGGCACTTTTACTATAAATTTATTTATTTGAGGTATCAGGCCCTAAAACTTGGAGGAGACCAAGTGGATATCTAAAGGTATCTATGGTAGAAGTTTCAGATCTTGGTTCTCCTTAATTTCAAAGACATGCCTCAGGAAGTTGGGTCTCCTGAATGATCCTTAAATTAGAACTAATTGTTATGCTAGCAAAGCACAAAATAAATAGGAAAAAGAAATTGATATCCCATTTCCTTATCAAGCTTTATAGGACCTAGTTTGAGAAAAATGTGATTCCCCACAATATTAATGAAGGACTATGGGGGTTGGGTGTGTGATAGAGTGGTATCAAGGCTAAGGTTCAATACTAAACTTGGATGGGCTTCAGTATAGGAAATAATTTACGTTTTAAATTGATACCTATACATGCATGTGTCCTATGTGAACTTATTTTGTTGTATATATTAATACAGTGATGTTACTTGAAAACTAATCAAAATTTAATGCAGGAAGATAAACATGCAGGATTGTATAAGCTTGTAACAAATCAATTAAAGGTAATAGACGTGTTTAATTGTTATGATTTTAATGGTATTAATATTTTTGTGTTATTTGAGCACATAAGAAGACTTTCTAGTAATAAAAAGAATGAGAACGATGTCTACTAGAAAGGCATGACTTAGTATTGAAAAGATCTCCTCTGGGAAATGGGGAGACAAGAGGGAACATCTCCCAACCTTATTGAGACAATGAAGACTTTCAAGGAAGACCTTTGGAGATGCAAAGCAGATAATAAAAGGTTAATCAAAGAACAAGAAAGATAGGCATAATTGAATGCAGTTTTCTTGCAAAATTTATCTAAATTTAAAAGTGGTTGCAACAATTTGCATCAATGTAATAAAATGAATAAAATAATATGATATTTCTATATGTTATGACTTGGGATGGTGTTAATTATGTATAGAATACATATTTAATTTTGTATAAGATATCTAATATACCAAATTATGCTTTTTTTATAATTATTTGTGGTGCTCCGAGTAGATGTGTAATCTAAAGTTGGCAAAGATATTTTATAGAGTAAATTATTTTTTAAATAATTATTTGATATAATAGGTTTTGTGTTAAGTGGAAATATGTAATATAGAGTTGATTAATAATATTTAAAAAATAATAATAATGAAATATTTAAATTTTAATAAAATAAGTTAATTTTCACTTTAAAATAAAAAAATATAATTATAAATAATTCATTCAAACAAACAAATATGTCAAATTTAAACCTATAATAAAGTAATAATCAAAATAAATATTTTTACATATTGAATATAAGTACTAACAATTTTGAGTTTGATGATGTATGTCAAAACTATTTGTAACAATTAATTTATTTGGTTGATACCGTAAAAATTGTAACATTTGTGATGCAGCATAGTGCCTATGTTTACATTACTTTTTTTTTATCTCTGTTTCTTTTGCACAATCACCTCTCTGCATTTTTCTTCGCACAGGCTTTCTCCACATAGCCACTTCACACAACTTCCTCACACATGCTTTTCATCATAAATATGCGTAGAGATACAACTCATATGGGTCCCTATGCAGAGGTGTGGAGCTCTGCGCACCGTTGTTCTTCCACGTGCAGGAAACTTCAGGTAATGTGGAACAAAGGTGGTGCAACAAAGGTGGTGCTGGAGAGGGTATGTGCGGAAGAAATTATGTATTCATAACAAACACAACACTAATAACAACAAGGACCTTGGTATTGTTGGGGAAGCGTATTGTGATTGAGATGCGACAGTTTCTTTTCCCTAACTACTATTGAAACACATAAGCTCTGCAATATAACCAATATAATGAAATTGCAAATATAACGAAAAATTGCAAATATAACGAAACTACAAATATAACAATATTATTATATGTAGTCGTATTTATATATTGGAGGACATATTTTCCATGTATCTGCTATTAGTTGTTTATAACAGATGGGTATTTAGCAGCTTCCCTGATTCCAAACACTAGAGTGATATTTGTAGTACCTTACTTAAAAAGTTTAGTTGAGGTGTCTTTCGACAATGATATACAAGATGTTATATCGCGATTTTGATGCATATTAGAGCCCATCCAACCTTGGGTGAATAACTAGTCCCTCAAATCGCTACCTATGATTTCAGAAAAATTAAGCTTAGGCGGATTTAAATCAAAGAAAAGTTAAGGGGCACACAGTTTTCTCAAGTCAATCCCCAATTACATAGATCTGAGCTAATCAAACCAACATTCTCTAGAGTGGAGTGCCCATTAGAAAATAGAATCTGTATGCTTTTTCTGCGTGTTTTCCAAGTCTGATTCCAGGGAATTTCCTAGCACAGCATCCCATATTTTCTCATGTTGTTTCCTTACTACATTAACCCACATAACGATTTGTTTTTTTTAGCAGAGCAGCTTGCCTCTCGGGTGTTTTGGATTAATTTGCTGGTAGCAAAGATGAGGAAGTTGAGATTTGAGGTATGTGGGATCCATATTTTGGGTATTGGGTGTATTCTGTATCTTATGCTCTTTGGGTTTGAATGGAACCATACACCAAAATTGTGCTTGGAGAAACGACAGGACGAAAATAATGATAGTTTTGCATGTTAAATTTTGGTGCCAGTAGCGATGTCCATATTTGCTCAAATGCGAATGTGGATATGAGAGACACCTGTTTTGAGTAATGATTATTAGCCATTATTAGCCAGTTCACTTTCATCTCAACACTATAAATCATTCATTCATTCTGTCAAAACCCAATGTAAAGGAAATGTTGAATAAAATTGAATTGATTCATGAACTTATTTTTAATCCAACCTGTTTGACATGAACTGAATGCATTAATACAAAAGTAGTTGCGAGACCATGAAATGTAGGTTGCACAAAATAGAATATTACACTAAATCGCTACCCCACAAATTATTAAATTTGTGTTATAAAAAATGCTATTGAAACATGACGTCATAATAATAATTAAAAAAGTTTTATAACAAAATTTATACTTAGAAGTTAGAACTTCATAGACACAAAAATCCAACGCCACAATCATGTGCTCGCTCAAAGGTGCATATACTCAAAATTAGGAATGGTAGTCTTATAACCGCCTTTTGCAATGATTATCTTCTTCTTCAACTCCATGGAGCATACCTGCCTTGATCGTGTTGTGAGTCCATTACTCCCATGCCGGAAACTGTAATTTGTTATAACCATAGTCATCAAACTTCTATTACAATATTTGTGGAACTTATCTAATTTTTTTTAGTTTATTTAATATTTATAATTAAAGTATAAAAAAATGATTAATTTTTTTATTTTGCATTGTCCTTTGGGAGATTAAAGGAGTGTGGAGCTAATGAGATAAGTAGTTCATTGTACACTGGTCTATTTTGCATTGGTATTTGGGAGATTAAAGGGGTGTGGAGCAAATGATCTAAGTAACTCATTATACACTGGTCTGCACTCTCGCACAATGAACTAGCTCATTGTGGGGCAGTATGGAGCTCTACACAATGAGCTAATTAGCTCATTAGCTCCGCACTTAATCATTTTACCATTAACGTTATTTTTTCGGAAAGCAATGTGCCTTGCAACAACCAATATGAGAATATTGCATTACACAGCGTTGGATTGAGCATGGGAAAGAAATTTTAGTTTTGTGCATATAATAAATTTTAACATATAAAAATATGGTTCAATGAATTTATATGGAAGAAACACATCAAAGAAATTCCGCACCTTTATGAAACATATCCGCCAGTGTGAGTATCTCACCTGCAACAAGGCCAAAGGAAAATGATGACCACTTCTGTCTTCGAAGGCATCAGAAGGACGCTCCAAGGGAGGGATATGAGTTGGTTTTGAAACACAACATGGAGGAAAACATGATTTCTTGGATATTGGCTGAACCTTAAAAAAAACTACTGCTCGATTTCTTTAAAAATGGTTTCGGATTTTACGTTGTTATCAAAAGACACGGGACTCTAAACTCATACACCCAAGAAATTTCACAAAAGGAATCGCGTATAGCTCACTATGCCTCACATTGTTTCTTTAAAATTGTCATAACAAAATGTATACTTAAAACTTGATAGAGACGAAAATCCAACGCCACGATCATGTTTACGTTTAACTGTTTATATACTCAAAATTAGGAATAATAGACTTATGGCTACTTTTTGTAATGATTAGCTGCGTCTTTCACTTTTTTGTTCTCAGCTCCGTGGAGCATACCTTCCTTATCGTCGATGTCGGGAATCCATTAATCCGCGAGACCATAAGTGGTAGCTCCTCAAGTAGTAGATTTGGTAGTTTGAGTCTTCTTATGCTTATGATGACAGCTATGAGTTTCTTCAAGTGGAAGAGGAGGCTTATTTTACATTCTATGTGAATGACAGAGTGTAGGGTGTTGTTCATCCACGTTAGTTTAATAAATTTTAACAATTAATAAAAACAAAATAAAAAGGGTAAATTTTAACAATGAATAAAAACAAAATCAAAAGGGGTAAACTAGGCATAAAGATTTACCAAGCAACTATGAATTGTAATATACAACTTTGGAGAACCAAGGATTTACATACGGGAAGACAACCTCCAAGAATGTTGTGTTCGATGTAACCTAGTATACAAGGTGATCGACTTGGTTACCTATGGTGAGGATAGCATCCTATGGTGGAATTCCAAGATATACTTGACGATACGTGGAAGTAAAGTTTGTGTTACTTTTGTCTAATGTGTAACTATACGGTGAGAGTATTCCCATACACTTTTGATGTGTCGAGCGCTATCTAATAAACCATGAGGTATGTGGAGAATGGTCTAATACACTTACATATGTGAAACGAGATATCACCCTAGGAATACAACGCTGGCAAAAAATGACAACTCCTATGTTCATAGACGTTGGAACACATCTCTAGCCTATACCTCTAGATATTTGTGTTAATGTTTCAAACACTCCTTAATATTGATTCAAAAAATTTTAAAGTTTATCTTGAATCAAGTTTAAGTTTTCAAGACTCACCACGAATTTCATCTGAATATCCTAAAATGCAATCTAGCAATGATGAAATGAAACTTTTTCTTTCAATGAAAACCTATATACCAGAGGGCATAGAACAAAGAGTATGTAGCATATAAGATGCAAGAAAAATGTTTGTTAAATGCAACTCCTCTAATGCAATTGTTCCTAATTCCAATTCACACACAAAACCCTACATGTAATGCATGATGCATGCAAATTTTCTTTCCAATTCCACTTAATTTTCAAATGAGAACTAGAATGCTTGCATAATCATTGATAAATGAAAATATTCAGAACGATAATTGAAACACCAATTATTTCAAGCAATCAACAATCAAGTAATCAATTTTCTAATGACCTAATTGATAAGAACAAAGAAAAACCTAAACAAATTCTTATCAAAGACACTAAAAAAAAAGAAAACAAGATGAAGAATTCTGAGGGACCAGGACACACTTAGGGACACAATGAGAACTAGTTGGAACAAACCTAATCAAAGAGAAAATCACAGAAGGAATTTTTTTGCATGAAACATGGGTTAAAACATGTGCTAAAAGGGAACCAGTGCTCTACAGTGCAGGTACATAGAAGGATGGAGAGCCTTGCAAAGCTCTGTCTCCATACCAGGGGAAGCAATAATCAAGGTAATGACAAGTTACAACATAAAAAACTGAATGAAGTTGAATGAAATGTCTTCCTAGGGTCAATTCAGATTGCGTGAGGAAATGGGGGTATGTTCAAGAGGTGAAACATGTACTAAGGACAAGGAAACCTCTAAGGGAATGAAACAATCCCAAGTGGAGTTTCCAATTTGTTATGCATAATTTACCACTGTGGACACTAGTATATTCCCTAGACCTAGTGGACTGGTCTAGAACAACAGAAAGCACAGAACATTTTATTGTAGATAAATTAAAAAATGGAAAGAGGCTTACTTGGAATCTTTCACAATATTTCCTTTCCTTCAATCATAGCTCTGATTTCTAAAATTAGAACCTCAACATACATTCATAACAAGACAAATATCTACGACATATTTGTAGCATTATCCAATTAATCTATTCAGTCGATCAACAAAGCATTGAAATACATGAATGTAAATATATAGGAAAATGATATACTCTTTGTATTCATAGAAATAGGAGAGAGTTTGCAACCAATAATAGCAGCTAATATTTTAGAGATCTCCCCAAGTTGACTTGTCCTTCATTGTCACAAAGCACACGTCAATGTCACCCTAATTCATGAAGATGATAACTCTCTTACGTTCAAATCAGCGACATGGGGGCATGGCCAGTCTCCAAAATCCAACCCTGATGTTGTAGATGGCTGTAAATTTAAAGGAGAAGGATGGTAGCTTTGGAATTCTTGTCCATTTACCAATCTAGGCTTGAGATCCACTTGAGATAGGACGATGAGCTCAAGGGATAAGAGGTGAAGTATCAAATGTAGGATCAGATAGGATTCAAACGTCTTATCTATGGTAAATGGTTAGAACAACTCCTAGAAAATTCTGGAAGAGGAAACTCTAGGATTCTTTTTAATTTTCCTGAATTTCTAGAATCAGTGCACCTCCAACAAGGGACAACCTATTGTTGATTAATGTTGGTGCAAAAGGAAGCAACCTACTCCTCAATGTAGGTCCATGAAAGGGTAGGGTGTGTTGGGCCTTAAAAGCACTAAAATGAATTAGTCAGACCCAAAATATCAGGGGTTTGGAAGAGTCGTGATTATGGATTTGTTTATGGATGATGACAAGGTTTTCATGGATGTGGATTGATCCAGTTTGTAGGGCTATTGACCATATGCAACAAAATGGCATATACCAATCAGATTGTGACAAGGATTGTCTCAATATGAAAATAAACAATGGTCACCCATGTTTATTTTAGTGTTTATAATATTTATCTTAGGGTTTATATACCTTGGGTTTATAATATTATTCCATTGAGTTTAATATTAATCAACCATGGTCAACCATTTTTATAAAATCAATCAAGGTCAACCATGGTCCAATGTCACACTATGACAAAGATTGTCTCAATATGAAAATCAGCCATGGTCAACCATGTTTATTGAAGGTTTTATAATATTTATATTAAAGTTTATATACCTTGAGTTTATATTAGTCCCTTGGGTTTAATATTATTCCATTGGGTTTATAATCTGTTGGGGTTTTAGTATTAATACCTTGGGTTTATTATACCCAAGCTGGTCTATAAAATCTAGCATTGTCAACCATGATCCAACATGATCAACCATGTTTTATAAAATCAATAATGATCAACTATGGTCAATCATGTTCAACCATGCTCCAACGTCGCATTGTGACAAAGATTGTCTCAATATGAATATCAACCATGGTCAACCATAGTCCAATGTCATATTGTGACAAGGAGTGTCTCGGTATAAAAATCAATAATGGTCAACCATGGTGTGATGTCGAGTCTCAATATGAAAATCAACCATGGTCAACCATACTTATTATAATGTTTATAATATTATTCCCTTGGGTTTAATATTTATTCACTTGGGTTTATAATTCCTTGGGTTTTAGTATTAATCAATTGGGTTTCTTATTCCATTGGGTTTATAATATCAATCATGCTCAACAATGATCACATGTTGCATTGTGACAAAGATCATCTCAATATGAAAATCAACCATGGTCGAGCATGGTTCAATATCACATTGTCACAAATATTGTCTCAATATGAAAATCAACCATGGTCAACCATGTTTATTTAAGGGATTATAATATGTATCTTAGGTTTTGTAACATTTTTTTATATTATTTCTTTCGGTTAAATATTATTCCCTTGGTTTTTTAGTATTAATCCTTGGGTTTATAATTTCAATCATGGTCAACCATGATAAATCATTGTCAACGATGTTCAACCATGGCCAATCATGGTCGACCATGGCCAACCATGGCCAATCATGGTCGACCATGGTCAACCATGTTTTATAAAATAAATAATGGTCAACCATGATCCAATGTTGCATTGTGACAAAGATAGGCTCAATACAAAATTAACCATGGTCCAACTTCACATTATGACAATTATTGTCTCAATATGAAAATCAATCATGGTCACCCATGTTCCAACGTTGTATTGCGATAAGGATTGTCTCAATATGAAAATCAAGCATGGTCAACCATGTCTATTTAAGGGTCTATAATATTTATCTTAGGGTCTATATACCTTGGGTTTATATTATTCCTTTATTAATCTAAGGGTTCAACTATGGTTGAGGATGGTCCAACGTTCATTGTGACAAAGATTATATAAATTTGAAAATCAATCTTGGTTGACCATGGTCAACCTATTTATTTAAGGGTTTATACTATTTATCTTATGGTTGGTATACCATGGGTTTATATTATTCCCTTGGGTTTAATATTATTCCCTTCAATTTATAGTCTGTTTTGTTTTTAGTATTAATCCCTTAGTTTTATAATATCAATCATGGTAAAACATGATCAACCATCATCAATCATGGTCAACCACGGTCAATCATGTCTTACAAAATCAATGATGGTCAGCCATGGTCAATCATGGTCAACCACAGTCCAACGTTGCATTGTGATAAAAATTCTCTCAATATGAAAATCAACCATTGTCCAGCATAGCATTATGACAGATATTGTCTCAATATGAAAATCAATCATGGTCAACCATGGTCAACCATGGTCGAACATCAAATTGTGACAAGAATTGTCTTAATATGAAAATTGATCATGGTAAAGCATGTTATTTTTAGGGTTTATAATATTTATCTTAGGGTTTATATACCTTGGGTTTATAATATTTATCTCATGGGTGTAAGATTATTCCCTTGGGTTCATAATCTGTTGGGGTTTTAATATTAATCCCTTGGGTTTGTAATATCAATCTCTTGGGTTTATTAATCTAAGGGTTCATATTGCTAGGGGTTTTATATTATTCTCTTGGTTCAACATCGCATTGTGACAAATATTGTCTCAAATATGAAAATCAATCATGGTCAAACATTTTTATTTAAGGGTCTATAATATATCTTAGGGTTTATATACCTTGGATTTATATTATTCCCTTGTGTTTTATTTAGTATTAATCCTTTGGGCTTATTATTACCTTGGGTTTATAATATCAATCATGGTAAACCAACATTAATAGTCAACTATTATCCAAAATATTAAATATATTTATATTTAATATTTTTTAAATAGTAACATATTAAATATATTAATACTAGCCTAAATCCATCTTAACTCTAGCTCTACCAAGTGCCAGGAGGGATTAAATCTCTTGAGATGCAAACATATTTTAGAGTGAAAAGAGATTTGATCCCTCTCGCTTGGTATATTTGAATTTAAGATGGTTCTAGGCTAGTATAATATATATGTAGTTGACATTGAAATATTTTATTTATAATTCATGTTTTCTACTTTAAAATGTTAAAACATGTCCCCTTAATTTTTTCTCCTGTATGTATACATTTAATTAGTAATATTTTATAAAATATTACATATCAAATCCATATTAAACATTGAAAAAATTACAAATAACCCTCACACATCCATTGAATTAGAAAGAAACTATTAATGGAATAAGAATTCTCCCAAACTTTCTCCCTGATCCAGGTCTGGGTGTGACGAAGGACCCTTCCAAGACCTTTTACTTTTGTGATGTGTTAAATTGCATTTTTAAAAGAACATTAATGAATACATCTGCAAGCTGTAAAGAAGAGGAACATGTCAATCATCAGCACATGGAAACATAAGACATTGATAACGGAGTTCGTCCAGGAGGGACTAAGTCTCTAAGCCCCAGTGCAAGATGGTGTAGGCCGCTGCACTAAGTTTTGTCAATAGTGAAGATGTACACAAGAGATGATGTCGTGATCATACAAGGAAAAATGCCCTCATGCAGGAGTGGCTCTAAGAGATGTTCCACTACAGGAACTAGAGTGGCTCTAAGAGATGTTCCACTACAGGAACTATCAGTCAAAAGACTCATATCAATATGACACAAAACGCATGCATGATGAGCATCTTGCCAACATGTCATAAAAGAGATCTCAATGCAAAACATGCATGAGGAAAAAAAGAGTAACCTAGCAACATACAACAAGGATCTCAAAGCATAACATTACAAATCATGACAGCAAGTACATCACACAGAAGATTCTGCATCACATCAAGCAAGGAACCATGACAACATGTAAGAAACAAGATCCTGCATCAATATCAATCAAGGATCTGTGCAGCACAATGCATAAAGAAGTAGTACATGAACACATCATATACCTCAGAAGCAGGGGCCATCTAAAGAAGTGGATGTCAAGCTGCTAAAGCTATTCGAACCATCGATCTCAAGGCATCAATCGCATGAAAATGACTACTCACACATGAATGTGGACATCTGCTCTGGCACTTAGAAAAGTGGCTGGAAAATGAAATGAGAGTGACAAATATGAAGGCACCATCAGATTTGTGGCATCGAATAGTGCAAAATCAACTGTCTAAAATTTGAATTCTGAAAGGTTGAGAATCTGGGGCTCAAAGAATCTTTTAGATTCCCTTGGGATTCCTCAAAGATTCTTCTCCATGGGTGGACTAGAAATCTACAACTCAAATGGCGAATCTGATCTTGCCATTGTGATCCTTGCGGAAATCCATGAAAAACAAGTATAAACTTGACTATATTCCGACATGGCAAAATTTTACCTCTTTGGGAAAATTTCAAGGCTCATGGTTCTGTGCCCTGTTTTTGCTGAAATCATGGTTCCACATGCACTCTGAAAATGACCAAAAAATGCAAAAATATGATGGAGAAATGGACAACTCCATTGCATTTGTGGCGACGACAGGTGTTGAATCCATATAAAATTTGTCAAATTCTGACAAAGTGGAAATTTTGCCCTCCTGCAAAATTCATGGTTCCTGCATTAAAAATTAATTAAAAATTAATTGCTTCAAAATGTGTGCCCTCTCCTGGTTCCTCCATCTCCTTTTGTGCAATAGTGAAAATTATTGTTTATATAAAATCACTGGCAGATAAAACAAGGCGACAGTTATGGTGTAATGGCAAATATTAGGTTTGGTTGGGGAGGGTTCGGGGGATCAAACCCTGCCCCTCTCATTTTTGTCACATCATAACAAAATGCATTTGAAATGGGGATCGGATCCGCATTGGGTGGCCTACCCCCGTAATCCCCGCGTGGTATTTTTCATGTGATATGGCGCATACTATATATTTGTTTTAAGTTTGGGTCCGTCCACTTAGGGGCCGGCCACGTGAGTCGGGCGGGTTCAACCCCTGTCGGTCCCTTATCTCCTATCGATGATGCGTTTAAGTGGGAGAAGGTTTTTGGGTGTGGGCCAGGTCCACCGGTGGTGGCTCGCACCCACTCCTATTAATACAATGTGTTTAACCATGATGCGAGGAGGTTGGAGGGTGAGGGCTCGAGGGGGGGTGATGGTCATCGAGCCACTATATTTAATTTTCTTAATAAGTGTTGCGGTTTCAAGGGCGGTGGGGTCATGGCTGCCACCCCTTTTCTTAATATATTTTGTTATGAAATTTTGAGGTGGTGGGGGTGGTGGCCCACCACCTCACTTTTGATTTTTATTTTTTAATGAGCGGGTTGTTTTTAAATTTTTAAGAAAATAAGGGTCATTGGGAAAATTAACGAGGCCGCAATTTCGACCGATTTCAGGAGCTAACTTTATGCCTTGGGGTCAGTCAAATTGTAGGACACTTAAACCTGGCCCACAGCCCAACTAAGAAGCTAAAACAGAAACCATGAGCATTGAAATTTTCCCAAGGAGGTAAAATTTTGCCATGTCGGAATATAGTCAAGTTTATACTTGTTTTTCATGGTTTTCCATAGGGATCGCAATGGCAAGACCAGATTCGCCATCTGAGTTGCAAATTTCTAGTCCACCCATGGAGAAGAATCTTTGAGGAATCCCGGGGAAATCTAAAATATTCATTGAGCCCCAGATTCTCAACTTTTCAGAATTTAAATTTTGGACAATCGATTTTGCACTATTCAACACCACAAATATGATGGTGCATTCAGATTTTTCATTCTCTCATTTAATTTTCCAGCCACTTTCCTAAGTGCCAGTGTAGATGTCCACATTCATGTGTGAGCAGTCATTTTCATGCGATCAATGCCTTAATATTGATGGTCCAAACAACTTCAGCAGCTTGACATCCACCTCTTCAGATGGCCCCTGGTTGTGAGTTATATGATGTGTTCATGTACTTTTTCTTTATGCATTGTGTTGCACAGATCCTTGATTGATATTGATGCAAGATCTTGTTTCTTGCATGTTGTCACGATTCCTTGCTTGATGTGATGCTGAATCTTCTATATGATGTACTTGCTATCATGATTTGTCATGTTATGCTTTGAGACCCCTTGTTGTATGTTGCTGGGATACTCTTGTTGTCGTCATGCATATTTTGCATTGAGATCCCTTTTATGCCATGTTGGTGGGATGCTCATCATGCATGAGTTTTGTGTCATATTGATAGGATTCTTTTGACTGAGAGTTCCTGTAGTGGAATATCTCTTAGAGCCACTCTCGCGTGAGGGCATTTTTCCTTGTATGATCGCGACATCATCTCTTGTGTACATAATCACTATTGACAGCACTTAATGCAGCAGCCTACACCATCCTGACACCGGGGCGTGGAGACGTCGTCCCTCCTGGACGAACTCCATTATCAACGTCTTATGTTTTCATGTGTTGATGATTGAGATGTTCCTCTTCTTTATAGCTTGAAGATGTATTCATTAATGTTCTTTTAAAAATTCAATTTAACACATCATGAAAGTAAAAGGTCTTGGAAGGGTCCTTTGTCACACCCGAACTTGGATCAAGTGGTATCAAAGCAGTCTTTGTATTGATGTGAATTGCAGCGTAAACAATAGAACGTGCAACGACAGAGGATGAAAGAGCGATGTACGAGACCATGCTCAAAATTTCCAAAAGATTGGAGATCATGTATGAAACTCTACAGAAAGAGACAGAGGAAAAGAAGCGATTGCAGCTTCAGTTGCAAGCCACAGAAGAGGCCCTGGAAGAACTGAAGCAAAACAAACATAATCTTCAAACAAAGAACGATGAATTAAAAACACTTCTACATGAAGACAAAGAGGAAAAACAAAGTTTGCTACAACAGCTGCAAGCAAAGAATGAGGCTTTGGAAAAGCTACAGCGAGACCCATGTGAGGTAAAAAGTAGTTCTCCATCTTCATGTATGTTTCCTAATGATCATTTCGCCATTTTTTAAAATCACACCATAGGAATTGGCTCCAAACTGTTGAAGAGAATGGGGTATGAAGGGAAAGGCTTGGGCGTTAATGGCCAAGGCATTGTCAACCCCATCAAAGTAGAATAATTACCATGTCGAACAAGACTTGGGTATGTCAGAAAGGAAGTTGGGGAATGTGCCACGACAGTTAGCAAACCACCAACAACAGATGATGAGAAACCCTCATCAGTTCTTTCCAAATCGAAAGAGAAGGTAAAAGATGTTGATTTCCTTTTGATTTCGTCTTCACATAGTATGAGTTCTGTTGGAGATTTGGAGATCCCCATTACAGGGAAAAACATGAGGCTACTTACAAGGATGAAGCATGAGGAGGAAGAAGAACTTGATGTTAATAACCAAGGCATAACTCAACCTTTGGAGGTTGTGCACGAATATCAATTTGTAGGCTCGAGATACACTAGTGCTCGAAGGTGTCAGAGTCGTCTAAGACATACTTGAAATCATCGAGGAAAGAGAATGATGGGAACACATCCACATCATCGCACGACAGTGCCTATTGTAGGGAAAGAGCTAAGGCAAGCTCTCATCGCCATACTAACATCAAAGACAACAAGGGAAGGTATAACCACTTTCGATCTTTGAATGTTCATTTCGATTATGATCATGTTGATAATAATGAACGTAAAACATGGCATCAAAAAACATGCACCTTTTGTGGATTTCATAACCATACATTTTCTAAGTGTTGGAAAAGAATGGCAGTACTCAAAAGGATGAGGCGAGAAAGACCCTCTCAACAGCATGAAAAGAAACAGGTTAAGCAGATATGGAGGAAGAAAACCTACTGTAGTCATTGTGACAGAAATGGGCACCAAAGAGCCACTTGTTGGAGGCTCCATCCAGAGCAGTGCCTTAAAGACAAAGCATCGGTGCATGAACCAGGAAGAGCAGTTGTTCAACAAGAAAAATAACCACAAAGAGGAAACCCATTCACATTGATAAGTGAAAAATTGTTTTTAGACATGTTGTCGTTTCATGGTCATGCTTTTGTAAATCATTTGTTGCATTTTAAAATGTAAAAGTGATGATGTGTTTTCCATCACTTGTTCAGCAACAATGATGTCTAGTCTTATTTTGAGTCACATTTTAAAAGTGATGTTATGTTTCCATCACTTGTCAAAACAATAGTGTTTGGCCTTATGTTTGTAAATCATGTGCTGCAGTGATGATGTGTTTTCCATCACTTGTTGAAGCAACCATGACATGTTGGCCTTGTTGTCATAGCTGAGGTCTTGCATCCATCTTGATGTAAACTTTACCACTGAGTATGTGTTATAAACTTGTGGCAAGTGTGGGACATTTGAGGTCATTAGTTGGTCACGACAATCAAGCATGTAATTTGCAAAACAAGGTACTACAGGTTGTAGAGGTAGCAGGTGTCGGCTCGTTGTTTAAGGCTCCGAAGAAAAAAGGTGAAGGAGATGGAAGTGAGACCTTTTTAGGATGCTTGTGATGCAGGCAGGGTAGAGAGAAAGTTGCAGATTATTTTTCATGCTTTTGGAGGACCAAAAGCTCCTTAGTGGGGAGGATTTATCCAGGTGACTCAAGAGAGACACACAGGAAAAAGAGGGTTTATGAACGCTTGAAAATCAAAGTGCTCAAAATGACTTCGACCCAGGACCAGAGCGTAAATCTCGTCATCCTGATCGCGGAGGTGTGAATGGTTTGTCAATCCAAGCTCGTATGAGGGAGAACGAGCCAGTCAAATTTTTGGTCAAAGTTGGGCTCTGGGCCAGGTTTAAGTGTCCTACAATTTAACCGATCCCAAGGCATAAACCTAGCTCCCAGAATTAGTGAAAATTGTGGCCTCGTTAATTTTCCCAATGACCCTTATTTTCTTAAAAATTTAAAAACAACCCCCTCATTAAAAAATAAATAAATAAATAAATAAATAATCATAAGTGAGGTTACGGGCCACCACCCCCCACGACCCCAAAATTTCATAACAAAATATATTAAAAAAGGGGTGGGTGGCCATGACCCCGCCACCCCCAGAACCATAACCCTTATCAAGAAAATTAAATATAGTGGCTCGGTAGCCATCACCCCGCCGAGCCCTCACCCTCCAACCTCCTCGCATCATGGTTAAACACAATGTATTAATAGAGGTGGGTGCGGGCCACTATCGTTGGACTCGGCCCACACCTCGAAACCTCCTCCCACTTAAGCGTGTCATCAACAAGAGACAAGGGATAGGTGGGGGTCGAACCCACCCGGCCCACGTGGTTGGCCCCCAAGCGGGCGGCCCCAAACTTAAAAAAAATATATAGTACGCGTCATATCACATGAAAAATACCATGTGGGGATTATGGGGGCGGGCCGCCCAATGCGGACCCGACCCCCATTTCAAATCCATTTTGTTATGATGTAACAAAAACAAGATGGGTGAGATTTGATCCCCCGACCCCTCCCCAACCAAACCTAATATTTGCCATTACACCATAACCATCACCTTGTTTTATCCGCAGGTGATTTTATATAAACAGTCATTTTCACCAGTTCCTAGAAGGAGATGGAGGAACCAGGTGTGGGCACGCATTTCAAGGCAATTAATTTTTAATGTAGGAACCATGAATTTTGCAGGAGGGAAAAATTTCCGCTTTGTCAGAATTTGACAAATTTTATATGGATTCAACACCTTTCATCGGCAAAAATGCAATAGCGTTCTCCGTTTCTCCATTAGAGTTTTTCATTTTTCGGTCATTTTCATAATGCATGTGGAACCATGATTTCAGTAAAAACACGGAGTGGAACCATGAGCCTTGAAATTTTCCCAATGAGGTAAAATTTTGCCATGTCGGAATATAGTCAAGTTTATACTTGTCTTTCATTGTTTTCTGCAGGGATCGCAATGGCGAGATCATATTTTCCATCTCAATTGCAGATTTTCAGTCCACCTATGGAGAAGAATCTTTGAGGAATCCCAAGAGAATCAAAAATATTCCTTGAGCCCCAGATTCTCAACTTTTCAAAATTCAGATATTGGATAGTCAATTTTGCACTACTCGATGCCACAAATCTGATGGTGCATTCAGATTTGTCATTCTCTCACTTCATTTTCCATCCACTATTCTAAGTGCCAGTGGAAATATCCACATTCATGTGTGAGCAGTCATTTTCATACGATCGATCCCTTGAGATCGATGGTCCAAACAACTTCAACAGCTTGACATCCACTTCTTCAGATGACCCCTGGTTGTGAGGTATATGATGTGTTCATGTACTTCTTTTTTATGCATTGTGTTGCACAGATCCTTGATTGATATTGATGCAGGATCTTGTTTCTTACATGTTGTCACGATTGCTTCCTTGATGTGATACAGAATCTTCTATGTGATGTACTTGCTATCATGATTTGTCATGTTATGCTTTGAAATCCCTTGTTGTATGTTGCTGGGATACTCTTGCTATCGTCATGCATGTTTTGCATTGAGATCCCTTTTATGCCATGTTGGCGGGATGCTCATCATGCATGAGTTTTGTGTCATACTGATAGGAGTCTTTTGAATGAGAGTTCCTGTAGTGGAACATCACTTAGAGCCACTCCTGTGTGAGGGAATTTTTCCTTGTATGATCGCAACATCATCTCTTGTGTACATCATCACTATTGACAGCACTTAATGCAGCGGCCTACACCATCTTGACACCGGGTCCCGGAGACCTAGTCCCTCCTGGATGAAATCCGTTATCAATGTCTTATGTTTTCATGTGCTGATGATTGACATGTTCCTCTTATTTACATCTTGCAGATGTATTCATTAATGTTCTTTTAAAAATGCAATCTAACACATCATAAAAGTAAAAGTCCTTGGAAGGGTCGTTCATCACACCCGGACCTAGATCACTCCCTCTATATGTATTTCAGGTTACAATATTGCAGTCAACTTGTGTGTTGAAATATTTTATTTATAGGTTACGTTAAACTTATATCAACTTCGTATTAGAAATAAAATATATTGAACATATTCATAGTTATCTAAACTGGAAAAAAAAAACAAACAAACTACTTTATTTTTCTCTATATAAAGTAGATATAAAATTGTGATAGTTAATATAGACATGGAAATATTTTACTTATAGTTGAAAATAAAATATTTTTTGTTCTTAATATAAATTTGTTTTAAATATCACATGTAAGTTGAAGGCAGAATAAAGTACACATCATGTAATATCAATAATACTATTTCATGTCATATCCATATTTAGTGAAGAAATTACATTTTCTCCTGTAAATTATTTTCCTCCAATGGGGGCGAGAAGTTGGACATGATGAAGTTGTAGTCCCATCAAGCTTACAAAAAAAGGGGTATTTTTCTTCAAGTTACTTTATATTTCTATAAAAAGTTATATAAAATTAAGATGAAAATTGAAATATTGTAATTATGGATGACATCAATCTCTTTTGTTATTAATATTTTTAATTTTTTACTTTAAATAATTATTTTACTGTTTTAAATGTAAATTTACGTGACAACATCTCTCCCATACTAGGTTGTAGAGTGCCCCTCGGTACAATAAATATATTAATATTTAATATTTTCTAAATACATATTTAATATTTTCTAAATATATATTTAATATATTCATATTCAATATTAGAGTTTATAATATAAAGTTATAATTAGGGCTTATAATATTAGGTTTGATATTATGGTTTATAATATTAATTTTGTAATATAAAATATATTAAATTGATGCCTACTGTGTATAACAACCACATTTATTATTGTGGTTGTGCTAATATGAAATTTGGTACTTTAAGAAATTGTTGGGCATTAGATAATCTAGCGCTCCCCATGTGTTTCAAGACATGTGCTTAACTGCCTCTTAAGGATCTGTTAACTTTAGCGATGCGTTTGTTTACTAACACTTGTAGGTTTTGGTGTAATGACAATCGTGATTTCTACAAGTGGTATTAGAGCCAAAGGTCGCAAGTTCAAATCACACTTGATTTTTGTTTGGGGGGAGATTGTTGGGCATTAGATAATTCAGCGCTCCCCATATGTTTCGCGACATGTGTCTTAAAACCTCCTTTTGACAATCTATTAATTTGGAGTTGTGTCCATTTACTAACACTTACAAATTTGAGTGTAATGACAATCATGATTCCAAAAAAAATCTCGCCTAATGCAAAGATCCCTATAACCTTAAAAGTCATTAATTCCTACCATTAAAATTAATAAAAATTCTCAAAAAACACTAGTAGTATTCTAAAAAAACTAGTAGTTTTCATTTTATTGTAATATAGAAATAATTGTTTATATATATATATATGATCTACCCCAAATGCATAGAGATAAAAACTATGATATATTGCAATAATTTTTAGGCAAATTGGTTTTGATGTTTGGTATCAATAATATTGTGTCATGCTGCTCTGTGCGGTCGTCCCCAATGCTAATACAAAATGTCACATATAGAAACATACACGAAACATCATCGAAACTGTGAAGTTTTCGGGCAGACAGTTGTGTGCACCGGCATTACTTTGACCAATGTTGAGATAACTTCGACAACTCTAGGAATGGCTTTGGTGACTACTTTACCACCCAGTGGCTCGAGAAACTAGTGCGGTCCATTGGAGTCCTTTAAAAGCATCACGCATCACAATAAAACATAGCCAATCTTAACACGATTCGATTAGGATTTTGTTGTATGGGAATTTCATAATAGTGTGAACTTTGGTCATTGGTGAACTTACTTTTTACAAGATACTAGTATTTGATACAATTTAACTTATAAATTTTTACAAAATTGTCTTTAAAATAAGAGTATATATAAATTATTATTATATTTGTTATGATGAGGTCTTTTTATTTTAATTATAAAATTTTAAAATGTATATTATAATTATAATTATAATTATATATGTATATATATGGAAAATTTCAACCAAAGAAAATATTTTACTATTTTTTAAAATATTTGTTTTTTTCTCCATATTAATCTTTTCTATGATCGTATTTGAAAATTGAAACATATTACTAGTACTTATCTCACCAAGTAAGCATTTATTAATCCTTTCTATGATCGCATTTGAAAATTGAAACATATTACTAGTACTTATCTCACCAAGTAAGCATTTATTGGTTATCTCACCAAGTAAGCATTTATTGGTGTAGACGGTTAGGTATGTGAAACTTTTGCTAATGCTTATCTCACCAAATACTAAGTGGTTGTGTATGTTATATCAATTTATTTATATCTATTACTGATACACCAAATTAATTTGATAATTTTATTTCTTTTATATGGATTTTCAATGTTACACCAAATTAATTTGATAATTTTTTTTTACATGGATTTTGAATGTTTTTTCTATTCAAAATTAAAACTAGAAGACATAAAAATTAAGATCACACTTGTTTATATTTTATATTAATTTTTTGGATGCTTTGTAAATTTATGTTAACTGTGCATAATCCACTTAATTGGTTATAAATTTGACAATATTATTTTGGGTCATTTGTTGTTTTCAAATAATTTTTTATTGGATAATTTGTATTATTTATTATTCGAACATTTTTATAACTTATGTTTTCTAATATATATATATATATATATATAAGAAGAGAGTTTACGATATGGATACCAAAATGTTTTCCAAAATTACTTTTATCTCTAGCTAAAACCCCTATCGTCGGCTCAAGCAAGATTTGCACAAGGATGCTTAGGCATGGATCAACTATTGGGGGTAAAGGAGGAGAGCATCTTGGAGAATAGAGATAATATTAAAAATACAATCACTTCCAAATTTAAGGACAAGTTCTGGGACTCTAAGGAGCTTCAGGGGAAAAGGAAGATAAGTTACTATAAGGAGTTGATCAAGCCCTCTCGCTAACTAGAATAGTCTCTTTGTCTTGACTAGTGCTCAGAAGAAAATGAACATTGTGAAGATAAGAACTAACTCCCACGAGCTTGAAAGTGAAATTGGGCATTGGTCTATCCCAAAACACCCTGGGAAGAAAGAATCTGCCAGTTGTGTGACACTAGGAGAATTGAAGATGAAAAACACTTTCTCTTTGATTATCTGACCCTTACTCACATCCATTCTCATTTATAAAACATATGCCAGACTTCCAACCTTCTTGACTTGTTCAGCCCCAATAACTATAGTGATCTCGGAATGCTCTTATCCATTCTCTTTGATTACAAAAATAATATTTTAAAACTTATCAACTAATTCCTTTTTCTTAAGGTCTAATAAACTTCATCGGTCTGAGTGGACACTAATCATCATCATCATCATTCTATATATATATATATATATATATATATATATATATATATATATATATATAATTTGCTAGATAATTTAATAATTATACTAAAAAAATAAAAAGTAAATATAAATTTGGAAATGTTGAAATAATTAATATTTTAAATTTCATTTATTAATATAGAAGAGATTACTAGAATATATCAATATATTTGATTAAGAACTATAAATAAAAATTAACCTTTAAAAAAAAAAAAAAAAAAAAAAAAAATCCTATTTAATAAAGAACTCCTACTTTAATATATAATCTTTTCAAATAATAATTTAATAAATATAAATATATAAATATTATATAAAATATAAAACTTAGAAATATTATTCTGGTAAGAAATAAAAATACAACCCAAGATTATATATATAACTTAAAAAATAAAAGTACCATATCATTGTGAAAGATAAGGATATTGAATACACAGAGGATCTATACATCGATTCAACAGAGGGATCGCAGATCGCGACATGCAAATGAGAAGCTCAGATCTGGAAGACCGCCGACAGCCAGATCACAAGGCAACCAGCAACGTTACCGTTTCAGGCAGAGCAGGAACTCAGCAAAATTGCAGACATCAGGTAACAAAAACTCTTTTCCAGATTTTCATTAAAACCCCAGAGACGCAATCTTTTTTAGTATGGGTACATGCAGAAAGTACTGTGCTGCAGCTGAAGCAGCAAATCTGTGCATTGACTGGATACCCTAGCCAGATCCAACACTTAGTCAATGGCAGATGGTCCCTCCAAGACAACAGAACCATGGGAAGCTATGGGATTAACCCAGGAGAAACCATCGTTTTGAACCTCAGACTGAGAGGAGGAGCCCCTCCTCAGGGTCAGACAAGCAGCTCAGGGGGAGACAAAAACTCCTCAGGAGGGGACAAGGGGAAAAAGACAACATCTCAGTAGCAACCCAAAGGAGGTTCCTCCTACAAAAACATTCTTCAGGGTAACAAAGATACAGGGTCCGCTCCAGATCAAGGCAGGTATACTCCTAGGCCATACATAGTAGATCAGCTAGGGCAAACCCCAGCCCTAAACTTTGACTCTGCAGGGCTTGATGTCTTCGTTAAGTCCTATGAAACGCAGGCCCTAATCTGTCGCTTTAACAGTTTCTGGCCAAAACCAATGGATCTATTCCATTGGATTTTCTCCACTTGGACCATGGAATGTGATATACATTTATGCTCCAAGGGATTTTTTATAGTTAGATTCGCATCCTCGGAAGTCAGAGAAACAATCATCAGAGATGGGCCTTGGTTCTGGGGAACATCGGGGCTGTTCATGACCCCATGGTTCCCAGATTTCGATCCAAACAACATGACTGTATCCAAAGTGCCGGTTTGGGTTCGTTTATACAACCTTCCCCTTCACTTTTGGAGTGAACGAGTCTTGGAAGGAATTGGGAACAACATAGGGAAATATATCAAAACAGATCTGGAAAGGATTGATGAAAGGGTATACACTTTTGCACGCATTTGTGTGGAAGTAGATCTAAGCAAAGGGCTGCCAGATAACATAAGGCTGATCTACAAACAACAAAACTGGCTGCAAGCACTAGACTATGAAAATACTGCTTTCAGATGCAGGCTCTGCAGGCAGACAGGGCACCTGCAAAGCACATGCCCAGAAGCCAAAAAAGTAAACAGTAAAAAGAAGCAGAAAGGGAAGCAGAGGAAAGGATGGCAATTTCCCCCCTGACTCAGATGATGAAGAATCAGAAGCAGAAGAGGATGACACCCCCGCAGAGAATGCAGAGGTACCCCAAGAAATGGAGACTCAGAAGGAAACTACATCAGAAAACAAGACCACAAAGCTCCACCAAAATCAGGCAGAGAAGACAAGCGAGGATCAAAGCATGGGAGGGATCAAACGACATCACCACTCAGATACTTCAGACTCAGACAAGGAAACAGCCCCACAGAAAGCAGAAACACAGTTAGTCATAGCTTCGATCGAGCCCACTCAAGGAGAGTGGCGCAAGGTCGAAAAGAAAAAGGGGAGAAAAACTTGAAGTGTGAGTTTTTACTCACTGCCGGAATTCAGTTTTTTGCCTCTTTCTTCTCTCTTCTCTCTTCTATATTCTTATTCTTTTTTATGCAAGTTAGTCCTCTAACGTTGCGTGGGGTGCGAATGCACTCGAGCCCATATGGGCAGCTTATGGAAATGATTCAATGCATCTGCTAGTGTAACTTTTCATTTTTTAAATAAAAGATTACCGTTTTTTCCCCTGGAAAAAAAAGATATTGAATACATTAAATGTATTCTTTTAATTTCAAAATTTTACAATAACATAATATTGGATATCAATTATAATAAATACAAAATTTTAATGTTAAATTTATCTTGAGAAAAAAAATCTAATATAAAATATACCATTTTCTAATATATAAATATAATAAAATATAATATTATTTAAAATCTTAATTATAATAATAATTCATTAAATACTTAATCAATATAAGGCAAAAAATTATTTAGTAAACAAATTATTTTTTTAGTTATGTGGGTTTAAGTTTGTAAATATAATATCGTATGTCCGTGCCCTTTATAAAAAATTATATCTAACGTAACATAAAACATCTAATAAATGATTAATAAAAAATTGTATTATACAATAACTTAATTTTTTTAAAAGGAGTTATTAACCATATGAATGATGTTAGATACAATCAGAAAATATGTGTAATAAAAATGAATAAGTATTAAATTTTATGTTTTTCTTCCAAGTGACATGACAGACGATGGTATAAATAATTTATGTATATTTAATTTATGTATATTTTTCATATGGAATATGTAATGTTGTATTTATGAACAATAATTAAATAATAATGAAAATTCAAATTAAAAATTATAAGTGTTTTTTATTGGTTATGATAAATAATTAAATTTCTAAAATTATAGAGTGTAATATTTAATAAAATTAATATATTTGTAAAAAGATTTGAGTATTTCAATTTAATTTAACAATAAATATATTTAAAGGAAACAAAAATTAATGACTATCGAGAATATTAATTAGTGATTGTAATATTATGAAATATTATGTAAACCATGAGATTCAAAATTCATATCCTCATGTGAATCAAATTCAAAAAATAAAAAAATAAAAATAATAATAAAATTAAAAATTAAAAATAAAAAACCAAAATTATTTATACATAAATAATAAACTTATTATTTTATAATGTACATGATTAATATAAAAAATAAATTAATTAATTAAATTGCGTCTAATATCCCTACACTTCAAAACTCAATAGTGAAAATATTACTAGTTTAATATGAAAATATTATTGACGTGAGGTCATCAAGACTCGGTTAGGGTTTCTAAAAGTTAAAACTAATATATGGATAAGAAAAATCCTTGATATTCCAACCACTGAAAAAGAAACCGGGATGTTATGAAAAGAAAATGGGAAACCATTCTGGAGTGTACAACTAGTCGTTTGGTTTTCGGTTGCAAAGTTTTTTCTCATTGATCACCATTAATTTTACTTAACTTCACAAAGCTTTGGCTTTTGCGGTGTTGCTATGGAAAAGTCGGGTATGTACATGGAAAATAATGGCAGAGGTCGCCTCAGAGATGGTAAGAGATTACTCATTGGTAGTCATTCGAAGGAGCCCAATGGTTGATAATTGTTATCGACAATTTTTTGAAATTCAAGGCATAAGTTTTGTACGCTTGGTATTTGAGAAAGGTTTGACATAAAAGGACTCCACATAATACAACAGTTATGTATGTGGAGAAAAATAAGTACATATGTTAATTTCATTAGGGAAAAAAATTGGAAGTATTCTTGCGCACAGAAGATAAGTTAATGTTTTCTTGAAAATATCCGAAGAATTTCTTGTGCGTACATACTAGTAATGTTTTCTCGAAAAGATCTCAAGAATTTTTATTATGGTATGTAGATACTAATAATGTTTCTTGAAAATATCTCAAAAAAATTGATGCATAGAGACAAGTAATGTTTTCTTGAAAATATTTTAAGAATTTTTTTTGTATGGAGAGAAATTAATGTTTTTTAAAAGATTCATGAATTTTGTATGTACAAACCTATGTTAAATATGTTTTTATTTTGATAGATTTCTCTAGGAAGAAATAGATATTTCATGCATAAAAGAACAACTAATTGGGGTAGATTTTTTGAGAAAGGCAATATTTATTGTATGTATAGAAGAACAACTATTGGGTTAGTTTCTTTTTTGGGAAATAGTATTTGTTTACCTGCAAGAATGATAGTTATTATGTCAGGTTTTTTTTTTAATATTATGTATTTGCATGAAAGAATAATAGCTATTGTGTTAGTTTTTGTTTTGGAAAAGATTATGTATTTGCATGCGTAATAGCTGTAGGGTTTGCTTCCTTTGGAAAGAAATATGCTTTTACATGTATGAAGAAAATAGTTGTTAGGATAATTTATTTTGGAAAGAGAATATGAATTCACATGCGCAAAGGTCATAACTAATGTGATAGTTTCCTTTAAATACGGGTAGTTGTGGTAGTTGTTCTTTTGGAAAATAATGTGTCTTTTGCAAAAAATAATAGTTAGTGTGGTGGTTATCTTTGGAAAGATTTATCTCTTCTTGTATGAAGAGATGATGGTAACCATGGAGATTTTTTCAAGTATAACTGTGTTATTGTGGGTAAAGTAGAATGTAAGTATTTCCCTTTCTCATTATACATGTGAAGTGGCAAATATGAAAATTTCTTGGGAATCTTGACGTATTTTACCTTATGCATGTGAATTATGGATGGACTGACATGTGTCATAACCACACATGTGTAAAGATAGATAGAGATGTTTTGGTAGTTATGTAATTCTAACTAATACGTGTGCAATGTTAATCAATATGTATGTCTCAATACTTTTTATGTGTTTTAATTATGCACATGAATAAATGTTTGAGGAATAACTAGTAAAGACTTATTATTTGGGTTCGATAAATATTTCATAATCATGATTTCATAATTGCTGATGTAGTAATTGCAGGAAAGGATTGTGTATTAGGCGAATGAAGGATTATGTTTAACATTATTGCAGGCAATGAAACTGATGGTCTCTGAAGATTGAGGGAATGTTGTAATACCCCTCTATTCTTTATGTTAATATCTTGCTATTTTTGGGGGAGACTATTTTTATATTTAATGGTTGGAGAGCCATGTTGGATTTGAAATGAATGAGAAGGATAAAGTTATTTTGATGAAATAAATATATTTTTATTAATAAATAAATAAAGGTGGAAAATAGATGGGAAAGAAACACTATACTAAAGAGATTATTTCCAAGATTTGGAAACTATTATTTATGGATGAGATCAAAATAAATCTTCCTTGAAATTACTCCTAAAAATACCTAGTAGGGGATAGACAATTTAATATGATGGGAGACAAAAATCTATTAAATCACTTAGTTGTAGAAAGACACTAAGTATGGGTGGAATAAGGCACTATGGGAGAGAAAAATGGGATTTGAAGAAAAATGGGGAAAAAACACCTTTTTCGAAAGAAAGAAAAAAAAATATCCTAGTCGAGTCGGTTCGTAGACCGAAAAGTGAGACACTGCTAAAATATGCTAGTGAAAAAGAGGTATAAAATACAATACATATGAATCAAAGGAGTTTTTTATTCCATTGGCAAGTACATCGAGTCTACTTAGGGGGGATTCGTGGATTTCATGGATGGAAGGAAAGTGTGTCTCCAAAGTGCATTTCTAGCCCCAAATATGATTAAAAAATCTATTAAATTTGTTTTACTTTAAAATTATGATTGAATGATCGTGCACATGAAATAGGCAAGAAATTGCAAGAAAATTAGCATACAAGTTAGAAAATCTGCTCATTTTTTTACCTTTAAATTATGATTGACTACTTGTGTGCATGAAATAGGCTCAAAATTGCAAGTAGTGGATGAGTCTATTATGGTTATTCAGTTGGATGAATTTGTAATTATATGCTTCTTGTACATATCGATTATTTGTTTATGACTATGGTTATCTTCTTTGACGGGGATATCATTATGTATGCATATTTACTAATACCAAAATTTGTTTATACATATTCTTATATATATATATATATATATATATATATATATATATATATATATATATATATATATATATATATATATATATATATATATATATATATATAAACTCCAAATTAGTCAACTCTGCATATTTTTGTAGATGGGATAATTTAGAAAACAAAATTTCAAAAAACAAGAACTCTATGAGGGAATTAAGAGGCACAAGTAATGATACTGGTAGATCATCAATCAGTTGAATATGAATGTAAAGGTTTGGCTCACGAGTTAGTTCAACTATTCCCAGTGAGGAACAAGAATTTTAAACTATTGTGGTATACAAATGAAAGTTTTCCTTGATAGGCAGTGAATATGTAGTAATTCCTAGTTAGAATGCTACTAAATTTTTTACCAAGATTAAGCACAATAGAGAGAGAAAAAAACCTCATCTCTTCCCTTAATCAAGATTGAAAGAAATTAGAGGAACTGGGAAAAAGAAAAAGAGTCATGCTTGGATGGCATTTATCCATCAATATGCATGATGGCCCACAAATTGATGGTCGTTATCTCAATAGCTTACAATGTTGTTACAGGAGGAACAACAATCATTGATCTCTCAACAAACTACAGTTGTTACAGGAGGAACAAAAAATCAATACTCTCACAACAAACTACAGTGTTGTTATAGGAGGAACAATAAATCATTTCTCTCACAGTAAAATACAGTGTTTTTATAGGAGGAACAGAAAATCATTGCTCTCACAGCAAACTATAGTGTTCTACAGGAGGAACAACAAATCGATTTTTCTAGCCACACAGTATGAAAAAACACAATTTGAATATCCCTTTGTAACTCCCCAACCAAGGATATTTTTAGAACATCATTCATGCAATACCAAACATACCTTGCTCTGCACAAAACCCAGATGCCAGAATTTCGAGTTTCTTCTTCCTTTGATTGGAAATTGACCTGCAAATTTGATGACAATTTTCTTTTATGAATTTTATTTCTTCTGGTGGCTTGATACAGAGTGCTCTGTATTCTCAAATCTATAATGTAAAATGTCTCTTTCCAATACACAACCTTGGATGCAAAAGTACTCGATTATAATATTAACTGAAATATGATTCTCCAGGTTCGCATTTAAATGTAAATAACAAAGAAAATATAGTGCAGGAATTCCTCATTCAATACAACGATTTAAAGATTAAATCAATTTCCATCCCTAGATATTAATATCATGGTTCACAAACCTCACAAACACATATGCAAATAATTGTCTCACACACACTTACAAATTCAACTTGATGATACAAAAAGCCACTGGTCTAAGAAATGTTGTTCAGTTAACTTCAATCTCACACCAAAACTTCCAGCACCTAAAAATGTTCCCCCTCCCTCACTAAAAACCAAAAAAATTGTTAAAGAAATGAGTTCAAGGATTTGAACCAATTTCCCTTAGCCCTAACTACCTACTAGCTATAAAATCATTTCTTTTAACTATATATTCCTAACTAATCTTAACTAAATATCAAAAGATTTTCACAAATAAACTTTAAATGTTCTACCTGTTGAGGGATTAAATTCCCTATGGCTTTGGGTCAAAACCCTAGTAGAGTGAGGGTTATCTACAGTAAAAAACAAGAATTCCACACAGCCATGATACTTAAATAAGCAAACTACACGAAGAGAGATGCACCTGGGGGTCCTTCGTTTGGGTAGATCCCACCAAGGTCCAAACCCTCTTGGAGTTCCTCTTGATCCTTGAACCTACAAAACAGCCAATTCAAAGAAGCATGTCAATATATAGGCAGAGTATCGTATAAAAATCAACTTCATAACTTATTGAAAGATGGTTAGTTATACATTGAAACAATTACTCATATGTAAACCATAACAATAACATCATATGCATAAAGAAGATTGATTTCAGGAACAAAACAAATGTTACTTTATTGCAGATAACTAAAACAAAGCAAGGAATAGTATCAGCTGAATCTTCCTCTTGCTAGCTCGAAGCGGAACCATCCTCCGGGTGCATCCAATCCCAAGTCTTCAAAAGGCTCCTTCCATGACTCACACAAGGATATCTTAACTAGTGAAATGACATCATAACTCAAGGAAACAAGGGTTTCCTACAGAAGTGGAAGTGCGGGAAGCACAGGGATCTTCAGACTTGATCAGGGATAATCTCAACAGAGTAATTCTCTCTCTTCTCTCCTCCCTAAGGCCTTCCCATTTAAGCCCTTTTATACCTCTCCCAAAGTAATTGTTTAGTTGGGAATTCGTTGGGAACAGTTGGGCCATGGGCACTAATAGGTAATCAATAGGTAAAACCCATAATCTCTGCCCGAAATTAAGGAGATATATTTTTTTGAAGTGTTTTAAGACATATACACAGTTGGGTATACACTGACCCGCATACACATGTGTTTAGCTCAGGGTAATCTCATGTACAGGGAATAAAACACTGTCTTTTAAGTATTTGGACCAAGTCTGGAAGGAGGGGTTGCCCTAGGCCATAAATGCAGCATCACAAATATCAAGGGTGAGATTTGGAGCTATAAAAGATGCCCCCTAATATATGAGGTCAGAAGGGGTACATGATGGCCGAAATTTATTAAGTACATGCAAAGGAAACTTGTCAAAAATTGAGGAGGACTTCGCCAGATTTCAGCCTACCAAGCCACAAAAGGAGATCAGAAAGAAACATTGCCTAAGGCGAGCATACCCATGCTCAGAGAAAGTAAAGCATGTCCGCATATCAAGTACAAGTGGATCCACTAAGTATATAAGTATAGAAGACTGGAAATATGTAATGGATCATCTGATCATGATCGAACAAGTACATGTTTGAATATCACATATAAGAATGTCAATGATGCTGAAGGATGAAGCTGATCACTGATATCAAAAACTGATCCCAACGGTACCAAATGAACATGACGGAACAAGATGGTACTACACTACAAACTCGGATGCCAGCATATAGAATGTTGCCATGAATGACTGCAACATATAAGGTGGAATGGTATCAACTAGCATCAACAGGAGAAACTATCAAGTGAACCAATGAATGCTGATGCAACCCAAGGTCTTCACCGATTACCGTGGTACATTTCTACACAATGGGAATGAATGAGCTGAAGTCAACCATGTGAGAAATTATTTAATTATCGATCATTGATGTATACGATTAACAAATGCAAGACTACTCACTGATAATTATAATGAGAGTCAAGGTACCCAGTACAATCTAACAAGTGCGAATAGATGATCTGAATTCAAACACCTAGAAGAATCTATCGATCAGGAGATAATGATGGTTTCTCATTGTCGATAGCAAAGGATCTGCCACTAATGACTCCAAACCCCAAGGTACTACCAAATGGACTCTATACCTTTGCCCCAGAGTAATGAGTCATAATCGATGGGGAAAGATCCACTAGAAGGAAGGCATTAAAGCATCCTTCATCAATCTAATGCAATTGTAACTCGTAATGTGGAGGGAATCGAAAAAAAAATATGCAGTAACCCGACTGAAGCACATTTCCGGTGTACACAAGATGTGGCTAGTGCATGACAGAAACCCTCTAAACTGACCAATAATGAAAGTTGACACAGAGGTGAGGTATCCACCAATAGGGTCAAATGGAAACCAAGGTATTGCACAAATACCAATGTGTGATAATGTAATCTGACATCGAACACAAGGGAAACTCCTTCAATCAAATACCCATGATACTAATCGATGTTGAGAACAAGGTGACCTATCAATAATGAAAACAGGGCCAGGGTGTGGCTCTAGGCCTATCCTCAGAGCAAGATATTGTCATCAATAAGGAGAAGAACCGCCAGCAAGAAGTCAATGGAGACCTTCGCAACCGGCACGAGTAAAGGACCAATATAACTGATGTGATGATAGACAAGACACTGATAATCAGGGATGACCGATAGAAAAATGATTCAAGGGACACTGCAAAGAGGCTGACTTAGGCTTACCTCCCTTTACAAAATGCACAACTCAAATGATGACTTTGTGAGAGCATATGATAACTCTGTATAGGCTCATCATGTAGGAGGCACAAACGAACTCTCCATATAATTGGAAGAGATAACCAATTTGAGGAGCACTGACTCAATAACAAGGTTAAGTCATACCTAAGTCAAAATAAATCCTGCCCAAAATGGAGATGATACTTTCTTTGAGTGCTTTGTTCAAGGGCGACACAACTCTAGCTGCCAACAATAAATGGAAATATTGTCCCCTTCCCCTCTTTTTGGAATATATAATTTTTTTTGTATTTTTCATTAAGCTTGAAAAGAATAAAAGAATGTTATAATACATTGGAAAGAATGAGTGTCGGTGAAGTAGATGATCTAGCTCCTAGGATTGGAACAATCTTATGCTCAATGCAGGGAGGAAAAAACTGGCCAAAGACACTCAAAGGTAAGTTCCTTCCACGGGTCATAGTGTGTCAAGTTACAGAATTTAAGGGATTGCAAGTTTGATTTTACAGATGACTTAGCCAAATTTTGGCTTAAACACGAGTCCAAGTGAAGCCGACTAAATAGTCAATATGTAATGCAGTAGTACAACTCAACACGAAGAAGCCTCTAGGGTATAAGGCCAGAACGAAGTGAAGAAGCAAAACGGAATGAGTCTTCAATGCACAGGTCATGGTGGGACTAGAGAGGACTCTGAAACCTAAGGATAAAAAATCAGCATGAGTGCCAAGTGACAACAAGGTACTAACTAGGGCGCCCATGATAAGTTAGGCTCTACCACACAAGTCTTGATACTTCTAAGCAATGAGAAGGTTCTGCACCATAACTTGGTGGGGTCAATCCTAAGGCCAAAATGGGAAAGGAAATTGATAAGTGCACAATGCAGGTGGAAAACCTAACCTATATGCCAATTTCGAGAACCAATACCTGTCAGAATGGATCAACCATAAAAATTTGCAAAGGAGAAATCTTCCAAGTTCTGTAAACATAAAAAGGAACACTAGAGAAGAAGTTAATACACCCCAAATATAAACTTCATATAAACTCTTATGTTATAGAATACAAAACTTGAAAATGCGTACCTTATATATATAATATAGTATAGAGAACCACGTCACCTTGCGGTTTACACATAATAGTTCTTTTGGACAAACCCCTTGGAGGGCTTAAGCCAAGGACTCCTTTGGTAGTTAAAACTCATGGCTTCAAAGAGTTCCTCCTGTGAAGGCAAATCAAGTTCTGAGAAATCATGAGAACTACAAGGATAAAAATAGGGAATTAAGGGATCCCATATCCCTATAAGAAGTATCTCTCAGTCAATCACCAAGACCAAGTCCCAAGAAGGAGAATAATAATTCAAAGGATCCCTCTCAAAAGTGATTGAAAATTGAGGATTCAATGCCACATTATTCACCTATGGCGGGGTAGAGTCTACTAGAACACTTGGAACAAACCAAGGGGTATTCTACAGTAAGGTCGAATCAGGGTGGTAATTATCATATGCAAGCTGATCAATAGTGAAAATATTCCCTTCATGAGGAAAACACATCACTCGAAAGAGTGAAGACACCACAACATTCATAGCATAGACATAATCACGCCCAATAAGCATATTAAAGTCTAAAGGGATATCAACCACCATTATATCAATTAAGACAGTCTTCCTACCTAAAGTAATAGGAAATTGAGGAAGAATACCCATAGATTCACCAGGTCTTCTATCATAAGCTAACAACTGACTCTAAGCTTTCAACAACTTTAGGGAACCCAAATCTTTCCAAGTCAAAGAGGATATAATACCAGCAAAGGATCCTTCATCCATGATACATCGATAGACATTTTTAGAATTAACTCTAACATTTATTTGGAAAGGTGCAGCGAAAGGAAGATGAGGCCCGACAAGACTATCCCAATCAAAAGAGACACTCTTAGAACTTGGAGGGGGAACATTTGAAGAAAATAGAATGCCCCCCATATGAGAAGACTCTGTACTAGAGATCAAATAGACTCTTTTGTTAGGCACTTCACCCCCCAAAAGAGGAGTGTAATCAGCCAGAGATTACACTCGCTCTACCACATTATAAACCAATGGTGGATGAGACTGATGAGAAACCATATCAGATCTAAGAGTAGAAGAACTTTTAGACTCGGACCATATCCTTTGTACCTCTGGAATACCAGGGCATAAATGAGTAATATGGTCTCCCTTGCATATCTTACAAGGGAACTTAGGTTTAAAACTTCTACGTCCAGGTTTCTTATCAACATCCATTCCGCTAACATGACTAGCAGTGGTTTGCGGAGAGTCCTGAACATGAACTATAAAGGTCAGTGACTCTTTGATAGCATGAATTGCAATGACTAGACTTGTGCCCCCAGTATGACTTACTATGGCTGAAGGCTTATCTTCAACATGACTTGCAGAGGTTGATGATGAATTGCTAGTATGACTTGTAGTGACTAGACTTGTGCCCCCAGCATGACTTGTAGCAGCTAAAGGCTCATCTTCAACATGACTTGCAGAGGTTGTTGATGAATTGCTAGAATGACTTGCAGTGACTAGACTTGTGCCCCCAGCATGACTTGCAGTGGCTAAAGGCCCATCTTCAGCATGACTTGTAGAGGTTGATGATGAATGGATAGAATTATTCTTCTTCTCCGTCTTCCTCTTTCTCCTCTTTTTAGATTTCTTATTACAAGAAGGAGGAGAAAGAGGAATCCTAGATTTCTCTTTGAAAGAAGATGAACACTTAACATCCATGTGATTCCCCTAAAATAAAGGATTCATCTGAGAAGCTTCAAGAACATTTGGAACATTCGGAGTGGACCACAGCCAAGAGAGTAGTCCAACATTCAATCCAAGAATATTCAAAGTGGCCATCAAGGGAGTACCAACATTTCCAAATAATGGAAAAGCATAAGGATCCCCTTTTGGGAGGGTACCTTGGTTGGTTTCCACAGGAATATTGACCATATCTAATTTTTTCACAGACCCTTCCCTTATGGGAATGTATAAATGACTTTTCAAGGAAGATAGATATGCAATCAAAACCTTTGCCCCTCGGGAAGCAACTCGACAACTTCCAAAAGAATGAACAAAAGCCTTTCAAGGTCGACGAAGTGGTAAGTCAGTCACTTAGAATACAAAGTCCAAAAAGTTTCTAGAAAAAATACCTAAAGCCAACTATATACGGGGAACAAAGAGCACTCAACTATAAAGTCCCTAAAGATACAACCAATCAAGAAACTTCTAAATATTTCCACTCCAGGTGATGAGGACCGGACACAAAAATACAAGAAAGTGAAGTAAGGGACCTTCCGAAGATAGTCTGGAATAATGACGGCCCAGGCCTACCAGCGAAGGTATCAGAGGAAGTTACGTTGACCTCCAAAAAACAGCTTGTGTTGGTGCAAGCCCTCGAGCTTTGCAAGGGTGCCCTCCAGAAGTACCGTTGAAAGTGATACAATGTCGACCTCAAGTGCCACAGGATTCCCCTCTACAGCTACCTATGTAGATCCCTAGGATAAGCAACAAAGGTTACCAACACGTGTCAGAAGCCAGGTGGAACAATCTTGAGGTAAGATCCAACAAGTAGGAGAGGGGGTATCCCTCTTCCTTATCTTCCAAAACCCTTGTGCTTACCTCCTAGATCCAAAGTTTTCCTGGTCTTCCTAACGCTATTGGATTTGCGCTTGTTATTTAGACTTCTATGTTTGACAATTTAGAGTGGGCTTGGAGATTTTTCTCTCCACTCGCCTAATCCAAGGCCCTAAATATCCTAAAACTTGTTGGTGTGTCTAAGTCGACAATGTAAAAAGTTCTAGTTTATTTTATTTAGCACTTGTTTTTTAAATTGGTTGTTCTTAAGTCAAAGGGATAAACGGAAGTGAAACTGATGATGTGTTTATGACTCTACCAAAATCAAAGAAAAAATAACTACATGAATGCAATCATTTTTCTTTCTATGAAAAGAAACTTCTACTTGGGTTCTAAGAAACTCCTAGAAAGCAAAAAACTTTTTCTCTTTTCTTTTCTTGCAACAAACTTCAAACATGCAAAAAGATTACTAATGCATTGACAACGTAAAACTATCCCAATGCAAGGTGTAATGAAGATCGAACAAGTACATGTCTGAATATCACATATAAGAATGTCAATGATGCTGAAGGATGAAGCTGATCACTGATATCAAAAACTGATCCCAATAGTACCAAATGAACAAGATGGAATAAGATGGTACTACACTACAAACTCGGGTGCCATCATATAGAATGTTGCCATGAATGACTGCAACATATAAGGTGGAATGGTATCAACTGGCATCAACAAGAGAAACTATCAACTGAACCAATGAATGCTGATGAAACCCGAGGTCTTCACCGATTACCGTGGTACATTTCTACACAATGGGAATGAATGAGCTAAATTCAACCATGTGAGAAATCATTTAATTACCGATCATTGATGTATACGATTAACAAATGCAAAACTACTCACTGATAATGATAATGAGAATCAAGGTACCCAGTACAATCTAACAAGTGCGAATAGATGATCTGAAGTCGAACACCTAGAAGAATCTATCGATCAGGAGATAATGATGGTTTCCCATTGTCGATAGCAAAGGATCTGCCACTAATGACTGTAAACCCCAAGGTACTTCCAAATGGACTCTAGACCTTTGCCCCAGAGTAATGAATCATAATCGATGGGGAAAGATCCACTAGAAGGAAGGCATTAAATCATCCTTCATCAATCTAGCGTGATTGTAACCCGTAGGCCAATAATGTGGAGGGAATCAGACAAAAAATATGTAGTAACCCGACTGAAGCACATTTCCGGTGTACACAAGATGTGGCTAGTGCATGACAGAAACCCTCTAAACTGACCAATAATGAAAGTTGACACAGAGGTGAGGTATCCACCAATAGGGTCAAATGGAAACCAAGGTATTGCACGAATACCAATGTGTGATAATGTAATCTGACATCGAACACAAGGGAAACCACTCAGTCAAAGACCCATGATATTGATCGATGCTGAGAACAAGGTGACTTATCAATAATGAAAATAGGGCCAGGGTGCAGCTCTAGGCCTGTCCTCAGAGCAAGATGTTGTCGTCAATAAGGACAATACCCGCCAGCAAGAAGTCAATGGAGACCTTCGCAAACCGGCAGGAGTAAAGGACCAATATAACTGATGTGATGATAGACATGTACGAATATACAGGGTAAGTTCCTGAGACAGAACACCAAAGGACACCGCTCACAAATAGATAACAGATCAATACACCAGTATTTTGACGTGGTTAAAACCCTCAAAGAGGGAAACAGTCCACGACCTGAGCCAACGCAGCCACTTCAGGCAATTTATTAATAAAAGAATGAAAATTTACATATGCTTCTCTTATAGACGGGTTACCCTACAAATGACCCTCCATGCTCTTTAAATAGAGATCATGGACCAATCGGGTGTTAAGCCATGGATCAAGTGTCGGTAATACTGAGGAGAGAATGAACCGTCGGATCACTACATATCGTGACCGTCGGATTGTAAGTTACAAAATGTACATAGTAAAGAAACACACTTCACCTAACTCTATACTAGACCAAGTTGTACTTAACTATTTCCTATGTGTCAGAATATCCTAACATCCCCCCTTAAGAACAACTGGGGATAGGATTGAAGGATTTACAAATATGACACAATAGGAGAAGGAAGGAGGCACTAGAGCCTATCCCCCCTTAGTGACAACTTCCTGAACTCCAACCATAAATCAAAGTTTAGTGAACTTCACCTCTGTGAGAGCCTTTGTAAAGATGTCTGCAACTTGATCATCTGTTGAAAAATATTGCACTTCAAGAACATGGTCGTGAATGAGCTTTCTGATGAAGTGCATGTGCAGTTCAATGTGTTTGTTGCGCTGATGTTGGACTGGATCTTTGGATAGCTGAATGGCACTTTGATTATCACACCAAAGTGTAGTCGGATGCTGCTACTGAAAGCCAAACTCTGACAGGATCTGACGAAGCCACAAGGCTTCCTTCCTAGCTTCTACGGCACCACGATACTCTACTTCTGCTGAGGAAAGAGAAATGACACCTTGTTTCTTGCAAGCCCATGTAATAGGTCCTGAACCAAGAGTGAACACATAACCTGCAGTAGACTTCCGATCATCAGGGTCACCAGCCCAATCGGAATCAATGAAACCAACCAATAGAGGAGTTGCTTCAGCACTGTAATGAATCCCAAACTGAACTGTACCTCGAACATAACGAAGTATTCTTTTAGCTGCTTTCCAATGACTTTCATGTGGGTTTTGCATAAACCGAGCAACAAGGCCAATGGAAAAGGAAAGGTTTGGATGAGTATGGATTAGATACAAAAGTTTTCCTATAAGTTGACGGTATAAGGTAGCATCAACTTCAGCAGAAGTACAAGTGACTGAAAGTTTGACTCCAGACTGAAAGGGAGAAGGGGTTGGCTTACAGTCTTCCATGTGAAAATGGCGTAGAATATCACAGGCATACTTGGACTGAGAAAGGGAAATACCTTCCTTGGATTGCAAGACTTGAAGACCGAGAAAATAATGTAAGTGTCCTAAGTCTGTCATTTCATTTTTCCTTTTAAGGCTAGACTTCACATGGTTTATAAGGTTGGGATCGCTACCAGTCAGGATAAGATCATCAACATAAAGAACAAGAATGATAAGAGACTTGCCCACTTTCTTGGTGTAGACAGTATTGTCAGAATGACACCTAGAGAAGCCATATTCTAAAAGAAAGTTATCCATTTTGGCATACCAAGCTCGAGGAGCTTGCTTGAGACCATAAAGGGATTTCTTAAGCCGACATACAAGGCTAGAGTCTATTTGTATAGAGCCAATAGGTTGTTCCATATAGATTTCTTCATGCAAGTCCCCATGCAAGAAGGCAGATTTAACATCCATCTGATGGACTTCCCATTTGAAAGAAGCAGCAAGGGAAAGAACAAGGCGGATAGAGTTCATTTTGGCAACAGGGGAGAAGGTTTCAGTGTAGTCAATGCCTTCAACTTGTGAAAAACCCTTAGCAACAAGACGAGCTTTATGATTATCAACTTTCCCATCTGGTCCATACTTGCTTCTGTAAACCCATTTGCATCTAACAAGTTTTCGTCCCTTTGGTAGAGTGTTACACTAAAAAATGTCACCATGACTATTTACAGTTAGTATGGCTCCATCCACTGTCATACTATCCTCCTTGGCAAGTCTCATGCCTCTGCTCTCCATGTCAAACTTCAAGAAAGAGAGAAAAGTCATTTAAAGTCAATTATCTCTGGTACGCAGTTTCTCTTAGCCTTACCTACGGGTACGCAACCCAAGTTCACAATACCTGCGTACTTGTACGCTCTGTATGTAAAAGGGTGGGTGCGTACTCCTGTAAAGGTCAAAAGGCGCAAGTTTCACTCCAAAAAAGTTACTTGTGGTCATTTCTATAGTCTTCTAGAAGCATGTTTGACGTTTATGAAGCGCCTCCAGATGGTTCATGTATCCCTACCAAAGAGGAACTTATCCCATCAATAGGGGAGCTATCCCATCCAAAGAGGGGCTTATCCCATTGATGGTGGACCTGAATAACTTCCTCTAGAGCACTATAAATACAGGCATTGGGCCAAAGGGAGGGGAGGTTGAAAGCTGAATATTCCTAAGGGTAGATGCTGCTGGAATTAGGACTTCCTTGTAGAAGCTTGTGAGGAGAGATTACCATCTTTACTTGTTTCCATTGGGAGGTGGGTGAGTTGATCAGAGTAAGGGAGAACTCTTGTGGACCCTGGGAGGAGCTTGCACAACACCAAGGCTCAGGTTGTAATGGTTCCTTTTGTTACCTTTTAATACAAATTAGTCCATTCTTCTCAACAATTTGTTATTTATGAGTTGTTTCATATACTCCTTGGTCTATATGTTAAATATGTTTTATTTTATGTGATATTCAGGTGCTATTTAATCGTTTAATTGTTGGTGAATGCAGGTTTCGAAGGGAAGGAGGAGCTCATCCGGATCAACGAAGCTGGACTACTACAACAGCGTTGGATTACAGGTAGGATCTAAACACTTGATTTCTCATATTGTAAAAGCATATTTAGGGAAGGATTGCTCTTATTTGTCTTGTTTGTCATTAGAAAATCTTAGGCTTTCTAGGAAGGTCGGTTGTGTCCGCACTAACGACTCATTCCACGTGACAAAATGGCGACTCCGCTGGGGACTCCATGAATGTGTTTGAGTTCTTTTTGATTTTTGGTTGTCTAGCTGTGTATTTGGGTGGGTTAGCTTAGAGTCAATTTAGTTTTTTATTTTTCTTAGCCTTGCCAGCAGTACGCAGTCTCTGGGTTTGACACAGTGCGTACTTGTACGCACTGCGTCTTTGTGCACAGTGCGTACCCGCGCCTGTGTGAACAGATGACCTGCGTACCCCTGTCAATTTTGAGAAAATTTCAATTTTTGCTTTTTGCTCTTTAGATTTTGTTTTCAATTTGTTTTTACTGCCCAGATCCATCAGTTTACTGTCAAAGATCTTCACCTGAACTTGTCTCGTTAGTGTCGAGGGTTTTGGTGGAATTCATAGGGATTTTGCCTTAGGGTTTGATTTTTAACTGGTCCTGTAGTGACTTTGGCGTTAGAGGTTGTCAAACTTTGGATCTCCCTGGTTTTGTTCAGTCCTCTTAGGATTCGGGCCTGTCATAGAAGTCACCCTAGTGAGAGACCCACCTTTGTGTCTTCTCTTTGCGAATCTCGAAAAGTTTATTTGTTAAAGCCTTGAATTCCATTCTTGAGAAAAAAGAACAAAAAGATTTCGATTTTGTTTTTTGGTTAGTTTATGATTCTGCATGAACTGATCCTTAGTTGCATTTTGACTAAGTAAAACATCCGGGAATCATCCTTGTAGGCTTTTGTCCTCATTATTTTTTGCTTTTAGGTAAAATTCCTTTTAATTTGCTTTTGAGGGAATTTGATTTGATTGTATTAGATTTGTTAAATTTGATTTGATAAAATAGTTTTACATGCTTTATTAACATAGTAGAAAAAACACAAAAATTATTTTGGAAAGAGTTTGCTTTGGTAGCATTTGTAGACTTTTGGGAGAAAAAGGAAATTTCGTAGAGTAATTAGTGGTCATGAATTGTGTGCTTTGAAAAGATAAAGAGAATTGTTTCTTTGATTGTCTTTACTAAGAAAGTTGTTTTCTATAAAATTTGCATTTTCCAACTCTCTTAGTTAGGAGATTCATTGAAAAGGAAAAGTAGTGTAAATCATCTTAGGTGCATCTTTGTAGTGGTTGCGAGTCGAGTCTACACACCACCAGTTTCATCTCCACTACCTTTTTGTCTTTAAGAAAAACCATAAAATTAACACTTAAAGTAAAATCAACTTAGTAACTTTTATTTACTAGGGCTCTGAAACACCAATTTAGATCAGGCTAGTGTCTTGGAGTAGGAGAGTAATTAACTCTCCAAGACAACAAAACCAAACAAGTAGCTTATCTTGTGATAGAATAAATCCAATTGTCTCATTTGTACTCTGGGAAAGCTCCTCTTAAAGGAGAAGCACGAGCTCGTGTCCGAACCAGTGAGGGGATCAATCCTCCCTCGTTGGGAACGACGCCAGACACGCACGTATTACAAACGGTAAACCTCGGATTAACCATTGTCGAGGAGCCAGGGGTCACTTGTCGGTAAACCTTGGATTATTGTCAAGGAACCGACAAGGGGATTGAGCTTGATACTCTGCCCTTGCGTGCTGTCGGAGTGTAGACTGTTCCCCCAGGTGCATTTGTTGCGGTTGGTAACCTTAGTGACCATTATCTTTAGGATTCTACCGAGGTGACGGTGGAGGGAAGATCCCACTGTACCTGGAGCAGACGTTGGCTAGACTCACTTGGATTTTTCGGGGGGTTCACTTCACTCGAGACGGTTAAAGTGGAGGAACTTGTGCCGGTCTATTCATTAAGCAAGTTGCCGGGGTAACTGTTCCACCCGCCACTTCTGTACTGAATCTAGCGATGTTGGGTTTCATCTCCAACTAGCATTTTCGGTCTGGAAGGCTACTGTTTGTGCTTGGTTTGATGCCCTAGATTCTTTAGGCGTATGATTCAAATTTGTTTGGTTCTTTAGAGACTTTAGGTGGTTTGCTTTGAGATTTTACTTTGTTTGCGTGTGCAGTAGTTAAAAGTTTTTAACTGTGGCGGAAATACCGAGACAGTCCCGTAGACTTCGGGGCAAGTCTCCTGAGGTTGTTTCTGTGGCCGAATTGTTGAGGAAATCCCGTAGACTTCGGGGTGAATCTCCTCAAGAGGTCCCAAGTCATTACGAAGGTTTAAAGGTCCTTGTAACTCCTCCTAGCGACAATAGAGTAGGTTCAACAGAAGAAGGAGAGTCTTCGTTGATAGTCCATCAAGATTACCAAAGTCTAGAGACAGGTTATAATCCTGAAGCAGTTGAAGTTTCTGAGCTTGCTGGTAGTTTTTCATCTACTAGTGATATAGGCGAAGAACCTGAAATATGAACCTGTTACTCCAACTTCTAGTGTACCAGATTCACCTAGGGTAGAAAGAGTCATCACTGAAAATCTTCCTACTGGTTTGACAGCTATTGAAGAACTTGCTCCAGAGGAAGAATTAGGCGTATCTACCCTTGAAGATCAACCTACTATTGATCTAAGGGAGCGTGAATCTATCTTTTACAGTCCTCCTAGAAGTACTACTTGGTACCTTTCGTTAACCAATTATTTAGACAACTCAGGGGTAGGTTTTTCTCCACCTCGTACTCCTTTTCCACCTGGAGGTATTTATACTCCTGTAAATATGTCTGGTCAGTCGTCCGTGTTCACTCAATCTCATGAATCTTTCTTGCACGGCGGTCCTTCTGTTCCCACCGGGTATCAGTCACTTTCTGGTACCTTTGCGGGGGCATCTCCTCAACCCATTGATCATGGGTTATTAGCTGGAAACAATGGTAATAAACCGTTGGGTGTAGGGGACATTTACATGATGTCAGGTTCAGTTCCCGTTTCTCAACCTCAAGGTGGTCAATTACCGCCTGGGGGGCAGCCTCAATTAACGCCTGGGGGGCACCCTCAAGGTACACAAATTGTGTCTGGGGGGCAGCCTCAAGGTCAGTATGTACCTATGGTACAATACATGCCTCAAGGTCAACCCCAGCCTCAATATGTACCCCAGGGTCAACCTCAGTATCAATATTTACCTCAAGGGTATCAACCCCAAGGGTATCAACCTCAAGGGTATCAACCTCAAGGTCAAGGTCAACCCCAGTATCAGTATTTACCCCAAGGTTATCAACCTCAAGGTCAATATTCGAGTCAAGGTTATCAACCACCTCAAGGTCAGTCGTATGTTCAAGGTATGGGAACTATGCCTTTCAGTTATCAATCCTATCCTCAATCCGGTTATGGATCTCAGTATCCTCAACCTGTTACGGGTCAATACCCCGGAATGATAGTGTGGGATCCATCATAGGGTCAACAGGTGTTGCAGCCAAGTATACAGTTGTTACCTCAAACTAGACAACCGTAGTTTCTAATTCACCCCAGCAACCGCAACTTGTCCAGTCAAACGTTCAAACTTCTGTAACTTCGGTAGTTACTCAGCCGCCATTTGCACCTAGTACTCCATCTCAAACGGCTGCTGCAACTACCTTAACATCTACCGCACTTACTTCTGGAGTATCGACAGCTCCGGTTTCTACTGTATCTGCAACCACTCCTTAGACATCTTTACCGTTGTCTGGATCTACGATTCAAACTACGGTCCAGATGCCTGTAAGGCAGCCTGGTTTAAGTACTGTTGTAACAAGTCAACCTCAATTTACTTACCAACAGTACCAGGGACAGTACCAATTCGGTCCTGCTGTCCAGCAACCAGTTTACCAGTATCAACCGTATCCTGGGTACACTTATCAACAACCTCAACAACCCCAGTACGGTCCGGTTAATCCTGGTTTTTTAGGAGGATATAATATCCCTAATGCGATTCCTGTTCCTAGTTATCCTGGATATCCTCCTCCTGGGACTGGTATTGTGACCCAGAGTTTTAGAGATCCTAATCGGCAGTTACCGTTTATCGCAACTTTGGATTTACCAGACTTGGCGCGCCTAACGAACGATCCAATTCAATATCTTCCGTTCTGGCCGCCAATGCCAAATAAGTTGCCCAGTGATATACCCAAGTTCGAAGGTAAGTCTGGAGAGGATCTGTCCAATCACGTGATGACTTACCACCTCTGGTGTGCTTCCAATTCTATCTCGGATTATTCGATCCGCTTACGTCTTTTCCAGCGTACGCTCATTGGTCTCACGGCCAAGTGGTACAATGAGTTACCACGGGCCTCTTTTTACAATTTTAGCCAGTTAGCTACCTCGTTCCTAACTCATTTTCAGTTGCCGGTCAGATACGATAACGACACGGAGCTATTAACTTCATTAAAACAGTCGACCTCCACTTATGTTTCCAATCATATTCATGAATGGAGACGTCGAAGACGTTTAGTGAAAGTTTTTATCCCGGACCAAATCTTAGTTGAATGGTTTGTAAAATCATTATTACCGAAGATTACTGAAGATGTAGCTAAGGCCGGAGTAGTTACTGAGGAGCAAGTCATTGCTCAAGCTCAGTACCTTGACTTAGTTTACACTCAGTCGGGTACGTTGCACGAGAAGATCCCAGATCTTCCTAAGTCGAATCAAATTGCTGCTGCTCCTTCGGGGTCTCATGCTGCTGATGGCATGATTGGTACGGTGAATACTAAAAATAAGAAGAAATCCTCAAAGAATTCTTCTCCAATAATAACCTTACCGGACTCCCCGACAGGAGAATCTTCTCCTGAAATTACTGCCGACATTCATGTTGTAGAGTCATCTACGGCTAAATCAAAAAATGGTGGTAAGAAGAAAGGCAAGAAGAAGGATAAAACAGACAAGGCTCCAAAGGAGAAAAAAGAGAAGTCGGAATCTAACGACGAAAAGCGCAAACCTCGCTATCCTTGTTTAATTTGTGAAGAAGATCATTTCACCAGAGATTGCCCTCATCGGGCAGAGGTTGTGAAAATCGTTAAGGGTTCCCTGACTCCTGCTGTTTTGAAAGATCCATTTCCGAAGCAGGAGAGTAAAATGATAGGTTCTTTCTTGAGTGCCAGTGAAGAACCCATATTGATGATGTCTCATGTACGGATTGCGACTCAATTGCAAGATTATGGTAGTAAGAATCCTGTTGATGGTAAAGAAGCAGAATCTTCTCATTCTAATCCATCAACCTCAGCTCCCGGTTCCGATCCACTACAGATCGAGAAACCTAACCCGGACTTGGTAATTAAACCGCCCGCCAAGGGTATACTTTGAAAGTCTGCTTTCAATCCACATGCGAGAGCAGCTCAGAATTATAACATTGTTGAGGATTTAGCTGTTTCACCCTCAGCAATGTAGGCTTTGGAAGTGCTGCAATCATGCCCAGCACAACGAAAATTACTCTTGTCGGTTATAGGAGCTGTTGATATTCAGGACCCGAACCTGATAATCTTTGATCTAGAAAATAGTACACCGCGTCTCCCTCATCAAATGGCTTTCCAGATTCCAGTGATAGTCAAAAACAGGCCTATTCATCGGACTGTAATTGATGAAGGAGCTTCTACGTGTATTATGTCGATTCAGTGTTGGAGATCGCTTGGTTCTCCTTCACTGAACCAATCCCCGATGATTCTTAAGGCCTTTGATGGCCGTGGGTTCCATCCGTTTGGCATTCTACAGGATTTGCCTATAGGGGTTGAAGGAAAAACCGTTAGTCTGGATGTAGAGGTGGTTGATGCCCCTCTAGACTACAACCTTCTTTTGGGTCGCAGTTGGTCTTACGCTATGACAGCGGTTGTGTCATCGGTCTTCAGAGTTATAAAGTTTCCACATAATGGTAAGATCGTGACGATAGACCAGCTGGCTTACTTTTCATCCGACCCAGCCTCTTCAGAGAGTATCCAGCATGTCGGTAAAACGACTATCCCTTACAGGGATGTTGGTGTAGGATTGGTTAAAGATTCCGGTTTACTGGGAACTTTTCCCTTTCCTTCGATCAATGCAGACCCTTCATTCGCATCCATTCATATGATTACTTCAGACACTATTATTTACGATGATCCTTGGATTTTCCCATCTGAATCTGAAATAGACTCCTTCGGTAATGCAATGCCTTTGAGTCCATATGAAATTGCTTATGAGGCCGTGCAGTCTTTTTCCGACTCCAATTCAACCCATTTCGACCAAATGAATGTGGTCCGTGAGGAATCACTTTTCACATCAACCTCAGAACGGATAACATTTCCTGAAGTTGTGTCATCTGACGAACAACTTCGCGAAATCCTAAGTGTAGACGATCTACCATGGGAAGATCTTCATCATAGATCTTCGTTTTTACCTGAGGGTGATGACTTTGAAAATGATTTTTCATCAATTTTTACAGCTGAATATGTCAAGGACACTCAGAATCCCATGAAACATCCTGATTCAGAGTTGAATTTGGGAAACATTTCCCAAACTATTGCCATCGACATTTCAGTCAAAACCGGAGATATTGAAAACATTCATATAGGTGCCTCGTGTACAGATAACGAAATTCAAACATACAAGGTCCTATTTCAAGAATTTCGCGACGTGTTTGCCTGGTCCTATGAGGAAATGCCAGGAATTGATCCCTCTATTGTTGTTCATGAAATCAAGACTTACCCGGACGCTAAACCCGTTCGGCAACGTTTGCGTCAGATACACCCTAGGAAAGCAGCTGCGATTAAAGCAGAAGTCGAGAAGCTATTGAAAGCAAGTTTCATTTATCCGATCCCGTTAACGGATTGGGTATCGAATATTGTTCCGGTTAACAAGAAACAAGGAACAATAAGAATATGTATCGACTATAGGGATATAAATCGTGCTTGTCCAAAAGATAACTATCCTACACCCTATATCGATCAAATAATTGATGATTGTGCCGGCAGTGAAATATTTTCCTTTATGGACGGTTTTTCCGGTTACAACCAAATCAATATTCTACCTGCCGATCAACCAAAAACGGCTTTCATTTGTCCTTGGGGGACATTTGCTTACTGCAAATTGCCTTTTGGACTTAAGAATGCCGGAGCCACTTTCCAACGGGCAATGTCTTATGCGTTTCACGACATCAAGCACATTGTGCAACCGTATCTTGATGATTTGCCTGCTCATTCTTTACATCGAGCCGACCACCTTGTCCACCTACGCGCTATTTTATGAGGTGTCGGCATTATCGAATTCGGTCGAACCCACACAAATGTGTCTTCTGCATAGAAGTGGGACGATTGCTAGGATTTGTTGTTTCAAAAGCCGGTATCCGCGTCGATCCCTCGAAGGTCGAAGCTATCATAAAATTGCCTCCTCCTTCGAGTTTGCACCAACTCCAAAGTTTGCAGGGGAAAGCAAACTTTTTACGTCGATTCATTCCTAACTACACCGAGGTTACAAAGGGTTTCCCCAGTTTGTTGAAACAAAACGCTCAATTTTCTTGGGATGAGATAGCTCAGAAATCTTTTGATGCACTTAAGCACGCGTTGACCCATGCACCGTTGCTGCATCCTCCCAACTACAACCAGGACTACTTTTTGTATCTCGCCGCCTCCCACTCCACCATTGGAATGGTCTTAGTTCAGGAAGACGAATTCGGAACAGAACATGTGATATATTATCTTAGTAGGACGTTAAATCCCACTGAGCTAAAATATTCGCATGTGGAGAAATTGGCCCTGGCAACTGTTTAGGCTGTCCAGCGTTTTCGTCATTACATTCTTCTCTGTAAAACTACAGTGATTTCGGATTGCAACCCTATGATCTACATTTTGACAAAACAATTGCTAGGGGGCAAGTACTCCAAATGGATTGTTATCCTGCAGGAGTTCGATTTGGAGTTCAAGAAGTCCAAGTCTAAGAAATCCTTAGTTTTTGCGGAATTGATGTGTGACTTCCCGCATGCTGACACGGAAACTGTGGCAGAGGAACCCATTGCGGAAGAGTCTCTGTTTCTTATCAGCACTTTAGATCCGTGGTATGGGGATATAATCGTCTATCTCCAAACCCAATCCTTTCGGCCCGAAGCTTCAAAGTCGGAACGTCGGAAAACTCGATTCCAGTCCCAACAATACAGAATTATTGGAGATACTCTTTATCGTCGTGCGGCGGACTTGGTTTTTCATCGTTGCTTAACTCATGAAGAGGAAGAAAGAGTTTTGAATGACTGTCATTCTGGAGCATGTGGCGGTCATATGTATGGGTATGCCACAGCTCAGAAGGTGTTGCGTGCTGGCTATTTCTGGCCGTACATGTTTAAAGATTGTATCATTGCGGTCCGAAAATGCCACAACTGTCAAGTGTTTGATCGCAAGATGCGCGCACCACCTGCTCCTCTCCACCCTATAATTGTCGTTGGTCCTTTTGCTAAATGGGGTATCGATTTTATTACTTTTAACCCTCACTCGGCCGGGGGGCATGCGTATATCATCCTTGCGGTTGATTATTTTACTAAATGGGCCGAGGCGATGCCTACATTCGAGGCAAGCGGCAAAACAGCAGCGATTTTCGTATTCAATCATATTATTGCTAGGTTTGGTGTCCCACAAGCGATAATCACTGACCATGGGCGCCATTTTCAAAACATTATGATGACAGAACTTACAAGCCAGCTTGGTTTACGCCATGATAGTTCTACTCCTTATTATCCTCAAGCAAACGGTTTGGTTGAATCTATCAACAAAGTTCTAGTTATCATGATCCGACGGATCATTGGTATTCATCGGTCGAATTGGCATAACATGTTATTCTCAGCGCTTTGGGCGTATCGAACCTCAGTAAAAACATCAACAGGGTTCACTCCTTTCCAACTAGTTTATGGTTTGGAAGCAGTGTTGCCCATTGAATGCGAAATCCCATCACTTCAAATGGCTATCGAATTACTCCCAGCTACTTCTGAAGAGGAGAAGCGTCTGTTATACTTAGCTAAATTAGATGAGACTCGACGTGATGCTGCTTTGGCAATCGAGACTCACGCAAAAAGGATGAAAGCTCAGTATGATCGTAACGTGACCCCTCGTAATTTTTCGGAAGGAGACCTAGTGCTATTATATGATTAAGCTAACGATAAATTAGGTGCTGGAAAGTTCGTTCCCATGTGGCATGGGCCCTACATTGTCAAGCGAAAGCTGGCAAAAGGGGCCTATGAGCTGGTAGATTTTGATGGGGACTCTTTGGGTAAGCCCAGAAATGGACTTTACCTAAAGAGGTATTATGCTTAAATGATGGGTATGGAGATTTAGTTAGTTCTAGTTAGGTTAATTTTCTTTCTAGCTGGTATGTTTGCTTAGTTTAGGCTGTGTGCTTAGTTTAAAGAGTGTGTTTTTGTCGTTATTCTGGCTTATCTTGGTTTTACTCTTGATATTGCAGATGTCGACGCCTCTCCAAACGTACATTGGATTTGCTGATGGTGCTTGTCGTAGTACACGGAATATCTCTTCCGCAGCTTGGGTTATCTATTCGCCCTCTGACGAGTTAGTTACTATGCATGGGGTGAGCCTCGGTCAAACAACAAACAACATTGCAGAATACAGTGCAGTGATTGAATTATTATCTGAATCTATTTCATTTGGGATTCGGAGTTTGATAGTGAGGTTAGATTCTGAACTCGTTGTATTACAGCTTAATAGAGTCTATGCCATTAGAAATCCAGTGTTATTAAGATTGTTTTTGAGGGTGCATCTCTTGGAACGTGAATTTGATTACATTGAATATCAGCATATTCCAAGGTCTTTAAATACATTAGCAGATGTAATGGTGTCTCGAATGTTAAATAGACATTTGTAACAATCATAAATGTAAATTTATAAACATTTCATCACACATGTTTAACAAAATAAGCCGGTAATAATGATATATATATAGATAGGAGTGTGTCAAAAATATACATCGTCTTCGATCATAGGTTGAAAAACACCTTACGATCGGCAAAAATGATAAGTACAAAAAACCAAAAATGTCATATGTGTCTACAAAAGTGACTAGCCAATCACTGGTGGTGCTCTCTATATGAGACCACTGCCCGCGCTACCCTACACAGGAACTTCCTGAAAGGTCCTGGGACTGCGACCACGTAGCGCTGAAGTTGGATAGGAATGTCATCTATAGTGGTCTCTGGTATATCTGTCGTCAGACGCTCTAGATCCTGTTCCAGCTCGGCTAACGTCTCTGCGGCCGCATCCTGTGGGGCTGGTGCTGGTACAGCTGGTACTCTCCTCTCAAAAGCCCGGAGGTTGGCCGGACGCCGTGGACCTACATCTGCATTTTGAAAATTTGTACTGTCAGTTTTGAGACGATATATAAAAAACAAAAAAAAAATACATAATTTAAAAACTTGTGAAGAATGAAGTACCTTTGTCGTCCCATTGTTCTCCCTGTGGAAGAGCCATGTCCGGATCATTGCGAAAATCCATTCCGGCATATGGAAAATCCTGAATCGCAAAGACCTAGCCCTCCAGCCAGTGAAAGTAACCATCAGGAAATCGAACAAATGTTGCTCCCTCGTCAGGATGCCGGCCCATTACCGCAACCCATCTCGTCAACTTAGGCTCCCGAGGAGCCCCAACTGGAACTGTAAGATGCTGGGGGATCAGCATTGGAACTCTCTCTAGGGCAAAGCTCACAACTAAGGGCCCGTATCCAAAGGTCTTCAGTTGTCCTCTCTTTGCCCTGGTTAGTTGGCCCTTCATATTGACCAACACAGAATCGCACCAGTTGAAAATGGTGCCTTGGAAGCAATCTATAGCCATTCGCATTTGGGAACCAGTGGCTATGTGCAAAGCGGCAGCGCCGCAAAGTCTGGTGACTGTAAAGGCAATTACCATGAGTTCAAGTCGGGATATATATTTGATTTCTATCCCCTTCTCCTGGTTTTGATTGTTGCACCACTCTAGCCAGAGACTAGCAAGGGATTGGCCACCCGGCCTAGTCCCGAATAGAGAGAGTTGCTCGCCCCTGTTAGGCAAGCCAGTGAGAAAGTATATGTCGGAGGACTCTATCTTGAGCTGGTTTTCTCCGATGTAAAAACATTGATCCTGAATATTCCACCTTTCAACCAGCCACTCTAAGAATGGCACCTGGGCCCTCATGCCAGGTATGGCCCAGTACTTGTAGAGACCGCATGCCTTTAACGCATCAATAGAAGGTTGATGACCTATTGCGGCCAAATCAACGTCTTCGTGTTCTCTTTCACGCCAATCTAGCATGGTGAGTGACCTACACACCAAAAAACAATGATTAGAATTCATTAAACAAATTTTGATTAGTTAAAATTTGGGTTTGGGGTTTCAAAATCCGTGTTTCACGGGGTACGCACCCCGCGTTCAGAAGACAGAGCGGCGGTACACAGCTGTTCTGAAGGCGGGCTGCGTACCCCGACCTTTTTCCCATATACGAAAAAGTCGGAGTACGCAGGTCACCCATGGGGCACCTGCGTCCCCCGAGAAACGAATTTTAAAATCCTAAACCCTCCAAAAAATCAAACTAAAACTTGAAATGAAATTCTAAACGGATGAAATTGAAGAGGAGGATGTTGTGAAATACCTGAAAGAGACGGCGCTCGATTCTGACGGTCGGATTCTCCGCAAAGTCCATAAGAAGTTTTCTTGTCAAAAGCCCTTTTCTCAACCTCAACAGTAAAATGGTAAAAATGACATGGTAAAAAGTCTTTTTATAGGTTTTTTGGATGAATGAATGCTAAGTTTGTTTATTTTTCAATGTATTTTTACCCATCTTAAACAGGTATGAGTAATGTGTCGTTTTTGTGCAGGACAAAAGGACTTTAGAGCAAAATCATCATTTTTCACGAACCAAAACATCAGAGTCATGTTTTAAGCTCTTTTCTGACTCCTAAAACATGAAAAGATTGCCAAGCGTTTCTTTTACACTCGTTAAAACGAAACTAAAAGACGGTCCCCTTATAGCTCTTTTCTGACCGTAAAAACAGGAAAAGATTGTCGGGTTTTTGTCGTTTCAAACTCGATACGGAAATAAAACGACGTGTCCTTGATCGCTTTTTACTTTTCAGGTCAGAGACACTAATCATGAAAGTACTCCTTGGTCGCGAGATCAAGCGGTTCTCTCAGGTATTATTTTATACTTTTTCGGGCTTGGGAGACACAAATTTACGAAAAAGTTCACCGTGGAGTCTTCTTTAGTTTTTCAGACTCTATAAAATTGAAAAACGCCGAGTTTCTCCTATACTGGACTCGTTAAAATTTCACAGTACAGGACCTGTTCAATTACAAACAGGAACGGACCACTCCTTCTTAGGGTCCGAATCTAAACTGAGTTGGACTCATCCGAAGGATGAGCTTATAATCAAGCATATGTTATCCTCCTCAAGCTTGTAAAAAATAAAGAGGTACTTGCCAGAAATGGTGGGGGAAAAGAGAGAAGAATGAACCGATTTGTTATCCTTTGTTACAAAAGAACCTTATCACCGCTCTTGAACACGACACTTTTCATTCACCTGGGTTGGGAAATCCTTTGCCTTAAAAGTTGATCAAACCACTTTGAAAGTCTTCAACCGTTTCCGGGTATTAACTTTGGGTCAATCGTCACCAACCCATCTGTCGTGTCGTTATGTGTTCAAGAGGTCTCTGCAAATAAACCATTCATATGCAAAATACTTGTCATCCATTTGACCATCCCTGAGTCAGTCCTTACAGCAACATTTCTTCAACTTGAACAATGATTTCGTGTTGTGGGATTGCCTGCAACGGGTCGCTTTCTATCGACATCAGCACATTATCTAGAAAAATGACTTAGAAATCGACAGTACCTTGAAGTCTGCACGCATCAATGGCAGGTTTCTCGCCTTTTACGACAGTTTACATCATTGACTTTCGATCGAAGGATTCTGTGACGTGTTCAACATCAACTCATTCATTCACATTTCATGGATTGTACTGGGTACTTTGAGAACCATTGACATCACTGATGGTCTCTCTCACACTTGTTAACAGTTTACATCATTGACTGGTAATCAAGTGGTTTCTACCATGCTCGACATCAACTCATTTATTCGCATGGATAGAATCGTACCAATTCGAGAAATAGAAATGAAGACCCTGGATCTAGTTTCCACCATCCAGGCTGCGAGGAGTTTTGTATTCATTATACAGTAGACTAATCATAAACAGATGGCTGTGTCCATACTGTGTCTACAAAAGTCTATGATTGTGATGTACTGCAAAATCATTCTTGTACCAGAGCAGTAGTTAGATTATTAGTTAAAGTTTTCAATCTGAGTATGGGAATGCCTACCTCAGCGATGATATCATCTTATATATGTATTTTGTGTTGAATATTTGCAGGTTCTGACCGGGTCCTCCACAAGATACTCCTTGAAATGATAAAGTACTTCACCCTTCCTAGATCATAAAAACCCTAATCTACTACAGGCTTCGCACTTTAGGGGGCAATCTGTTACACTAAAAAATGTCACCATGACTATTTACAGTTAGTATGGCTCCATCCACTGTCATACTATCCTCCTTGGCAAGTCTCATGCCTCTGCTCTCCATGTCAAACTTCAAGAAAGAGAGAAAAGTCATTTAAAGTCAATTATCTTTGGTACGCAGTTTCTCTTAGCCTTACCTGTGAGTACGCAACCCAAGTTCACAATACCTGCGTACTTGTACGCTCTGTATGTAAAGGGGTGGGTGCGTACTCCTGTAAAGGTCAAAAGGCGCAAGTTTCACTCCAAAAAAGTTACTTGTGGTCATTTCTAGAGTCCTCTAGAAGCATGTTTGACGTGTATGAAGCGCCTCCAGATGGTTCATGTATCCCTACCAAAGAGGAACTTATCCCATCAATAGGGGAGCTATCCCATCCAAAGAGGGGCTTATCCCATTGATGGTGGACCTGAATAACTTCCTCTAGAGCACTATAAATACAGGCATTGGACCAAAGGGAGGGGAGGTTGAAAGCTGAATATTCCTAAGGGTAGATGCTGCTGGAATTAGGACTTCCTTGTAGAAGCTTGTGAGGAGAGATTACCATCTTTACTTGTTTCCATTGGGAGGTGGGCGAGCTGATCAGAGTAAGGGAGAACCCTTGTGGACCCTGGGAGGAGCTTGCACAACACCAAGGCTCAGGTTGTAATGGTTCCTTTTGTTACCTTTTAATACAAATTAGTCCATTCTTCTCAAAAATTTGTTATTTATGAGTTGTTTCATATACTCCTTGGTCTATATGTTAAATATGTTTTATTTTATGTGATATTCAGGTGCTATTTAATCGTTTGATTGTTGGTGAATGCAGGTTTCGAAGGGAAGGAGGAGCTCATCCGGATCAACGAAGCTGGACTACTACAACAGCGTTGGATTACAGGTAGGATCTAAACACTTGATTTCTCATATTGTAAAAGCATATTTAGGGAAGGATTGCTCTTATTTGTCTTGTTTGTCATTAGAAAATCTTAGGATTTCTAGGAAGGTCGGTTGTGTCTGCACTAATGACTCATTCCGCGTGACATAGAGGAACAAGATCCCATGTATCATTTGCCAATAATGAATGATATTCTTCATTCATAGCTGCTTCCCAATCTGGATGGCCTGAAGCTTCTGCAAAGGTGCCAGGATCATAGATCTACATAGATCTACATGGTGGGAAGGAGCACAAAAAGAACACTACACTGTCATCAAAGAAGAATATTCTAGAGAAAACTCTGAGTCACAAGAAATCAAGGAAGAAGGAAACAACTCTCAAAGCAAGCAAGGAGAAAGCCCGCCCCAACAAATCAACAGTTATGAGGATTTGAATACCGCAGAAAATAAATCTTCATTTAACAGTGAAGCAGATCTCCTAAACCAAACTTCTCTGACTATAGATCGTGGAGCTAAGACACCAATGTCCCAAGAACCAGAAGAGATGAAGGAGATGCAAGACAAAGGAAGTTGGAAGACCGTAGAGAAAAGAAAGAAAGCTACAACACCAATCTCGCCAAGAAAGACGAGGAGCCAGACAAGTAAAAATTAAGAAAATTGTAGGTCCGATAGACCAATTTGGTCTCAGTGGACGTTAACCATCATCATCATCATCATCATCATCATAATTCACTGAAGCTTGAGCCAGTAAATAAGAGGCTCTTTCGAACTGAGAACGTGTACATCGTTGATCTGTAGGATCACCGGCAAGATCACCTACTGCATCTCGAGTAGCACGGACCCATTTTGGAAGCTGAGGAGCTGAAGGAGGATCCTGAGAAGGTGGGGGAGGATTTTCATCCTCACTTTCATCATCTAAAGAAGAAATATTTTCAAAAGTAGAAGAGATAGGAAGAGGTGGCACATCCGCCGAACTAGGCCCGTAGGCCGATATATTTTCAGCAAACTTTACATCTCTTCTAATGATAACATTTTTGGACATAAGTGGAATAAGTCTATATCCTTTGACATCTTCAGAATATCCAACAAAAATATATTTTTCACTCTTAGGTTCTAAAGCTTTATGTTTCTCATCTGGAATATGGGCCCATGCTTCACTTCCAAAAACACGAAAGTGACTTACATATGGTTTGATTGAGCTCCATGCTTCTTTTGGAGTGATATTCTTTAAAACCTTAGTAGCAGTGCAATTTATTATGTAATTTGCATAGTTAATTGCTTTTGCCCAATAATTAAGACTAAGTCCTTTAGATTGAAGCATACAATTAGCCATTTCCTTTAAGGTGCGATTCATCCTTTCAGCTACACCATTTTGTTGTGGAGTATATGGAATAGTATGTTGCATTTGAATTCCATTCTCAGTGCAAAAGTTGATGAATGTGTTTTTAACATATTCTCCACCATTATCAAATCTTAGCTTAAGAATTTGATGTCCAGATTGTTTTTCAACAAACGTCTTAAAGGCCAAGAACATGTTAAATAGTTCACTCTTGAGTTTTAAGAAGTATACCCAAGTGCGTCTGGAGAAATCATCAATGAAAGTTAAGAAATACTTGTAGCCAGAGAATGAAGAAACTGGAAGTGGACCACATAAATCACTATGCACGAGCTGTAAAGGGGCTGAGGCGTGCCAAGAGGCACGTTTTTCAAAACTGTCCCGATGATGTTTTCCGAGTACACATCCGAAACAAATACCATCTCTGCAAGATACCATTGGAAGACCTGTCACCATATTTTCTTTACATAGATTCTGAAGAGAGCGATAGTTTAGTGACCAAATCGCTCATGCCAAAGATTGCTCACTTCATCATTATGAGCAACAAATACTGAGGGAAGATTTGATGACCCAAAGTTGTGAAACTTATACAACCTTGTAGAATCATCAGCAAAGCCAGTAGCTAAAATCTATCTAGGATCTCTTAGGTCCTTAATTACAACATCGTGAGGTGAAAATTCAACTATTTTACCTTCACTTGAATGGGTTATCTGATATACAGATAGAAGGTTGCAGGATAAGGTTGGAACACATAATACATCATTAAACTGACCATTGTCTAGATGAACAGTTCCAGTCCCTACAACACTAAGAGATCTATCATCACCAACATATATATTTTTGGTGTTACAATCATTTAAAGAAGAAAACATGGCTTTGTTTTTGGCCATGTGATAAGAAGCTCCAGAATCAATGAGCCACTCATGAGAATGAGAAGAAGAAGATACATTTAGTGCATAGCCAGACCAAGATGCTTGACAACCACATGCAGAAAGTGCCATTACTGAAGATGAAGTTGAAGTTGAAGATTACTCCAAATGGATGTTATTCTTCTTCATTGCTGCTTCCAAGGCTTCCATCTTCTTAAAGCATTTGGATTCTAAGTGGCCATCTCGATTACAAAAGTTGCAATGTCTATCAGTCTTCTTCCCTTTGTTTTTATTTGTCTTATCATTTTGTTGAAATGATTTTTCATTTTGAGGCTGAAATTGCTTAGGACCCTTGTTTGGTTTAGGACCATTCTTTTTAGGATACAACTTCTTAGGATTCTTTGGATTTGGTTGCTGCTGGGTGGCTAACGCTTTCTTAGAAGAGTTTCCAAGATGAAGAAGACCAAGGTGTAAGAGATTTTCTTGTTCTCTTATTAAAGAATCACAAAATGAATCAAAGGAAGGTTACTTGTAGGTTTGTCCTTGAGAAGTGAAGGCTTCTCTTGTAGAACGGAAGGTGGAAACAAACACAAAATAGGCTGGTCCCAACTTAGTAAGAATGGAGTAGATAAGGCTACTATCTTCTTTCTTAACCTTAACACCTTCCAAGAGAATTCTAAGGGTCTTGAACTTGGACAAAAAATCTTCAATGCAAGAAAAATTATTGGGGTCCAATGTAAGAAATTCATTTTCAAGTTGATGGGCTTTAAGTTCATTTTTAATTCCAAAGACTTTAGTAATATGTTTCATTGCCTCATCAGGAGTATCAAGTTCTGCAATATGGAATCTAAGATCTGGAGAAATAGACATCCCTATCAACCCACGTGCTTGGTCTTGTCTATTTTCCCATTTAGCTGCCTTGTCTTCATCTTTCGGTTTGGTCTCTTAGCCTGTGGCTATTCTGTAAAGACCTTTACTTCTAAGTAAATCCACAATGTAGGACCACCATTTGAAGTAGTTGGTGCTGTCAAGAATAACTTGGCATGGACTTTCCATTTTAAAAAACCTGAAGCTATAGATGCTGAAACTAAGTGTTTCAATGGAAAGATCTCGAAAAATTAGGCTGTTTAAAAAAAAACGGTTCTGAAAACGACTTTCGGATGAAGAAGTTATGGCTTTTTGAAGAAAATTTGATGAAGTCGCCAACGAAGTGCGGGAATGTGCGAAAATGAAAAATCCGCCCCTACAAAATGGAGATTTGAACTCAAGACCTCTACTCTCATAAATTAGCTTTGCACCAAGTGAGCTATACAAAAAGTTTGAGAGAGAGAGAGAGAGGGGGCGGGGTTGATGCTTTGGGTTGCGTGCTTGCTTTGAGAAAGCTCTTTTTCCCTACAAAACAAAAAACACAAAACCCAACACGGACATACAAAAAAAAACGAACCTTGCGGCTCGAAGTTAGCTTTAGCCAGAAACTAGATATTTTCAAAAACGAACCTTGCGGCTCAAAGTTAGCTTTAGCCAGAAACTAAATATTTTCCTCAATGTTTCTGATTTTCCGAGATCACACTAAGGCACAGTGGAAAAGAGCATAAGCATGAGAAAATCATTCCTTTCTGTGTCTGATTTTCCCAGATCGTACAGAGTTGTAGGGCAAAGAGCATACACAGAAATAAAAGGTATAGATCCAGTAATAAAAATGGATAAATAAACCGAAACCGAAATAAACAGAGAGAAAATGACTGTAAACTGCAAATAAACACTGTATACCTCCAGATCTTAAAAATGACGCAGTTAGGGCTACTGAAAAACTTTTCACATGAAACGAAAGGGGTTCCTCACTGGAACAGATGCTCCCAACACAATAGAGCAGTCCTCTCGACCTGAAAGCAGTCAGAAACAGTAGATCTAGGAAACAGTGGTTGGATGCAGTTCTACCGGCTTCAGATTTGGATCACCAACGGACGTGGCCCTCAAATAGCTCTGATACCATGTAGGAATATACAGGGTAAGTTCCTCAGACAGAACACCAAAGGACACCGCTCACAAATAGATCACAGATCAATGCACCAGTATTTTGACGTGGTTAAAACCCTCAAAGAGGGAAACAGTCCACGGCCTAAGCCAACGCGGCCACTTCAGGCAATTTATTAATAAAAGAATGAAAATTTACATATGCTTCTCTCATAGGCGGATTACCCTACAAATGACCCTCCATGCTCTTTAAATAGAGATCATGGACCAATCGGGTGTTAAGCCACGGATCAAGTGTCGGTAATACCGAGGAGAGAATGAACCATCGGATCACTACATATCGTGACCGTCGGATTGTAAGTTACAAAATATACATAGTAAAGAAACACACTTTACCTAACTCTATACTAGACCAAGTTGTACTTAACTATTTCCTATGTGTCAGAATATCCTAACAAGACAAGACACTGATAATCAGGGATGACCGACAGAAAAATGAGTCAAGAGACACTGCAAAGAGGCTGACTCAGGCTTACTTCCCTTGAAAAAAAGCACGACTCAAATGATGACTTTGTGACAGCATATGATAACTCTGTATAAGCTCATCATGTAGGAGGCACAAACGAACTCTCCATATAATTGGAAGAGATAACCAATTGGAGGAGAACTGACTCAATAACAAGGTTAAGGCATACCTAAGTCAAACTAAATCCTGCCCAAAATGGAGGAGAGACTTTCTTTGAGTGCTTTGTTCAAGGGTGACACGACTCTAGCTGCCAACAATAAATGGAAATATTGTCCCATTCCCCTATTTTTGGAATATATAATTTTTTTGTATTTTTCATTAAGATTGAAAAGAATAAAAGAATGTTATAATACATTGGAAAGAATGAGTGTCGGTGAAGTAGATGATCTAGCTCCTAGGATTGGAACAATCCTATGCTCAATGCAGGGAGGCAAAAACTGGCCAAAGACACTCAAAGGTATGTTCCTTCCATGGGTCATAGTGTGTCAAGTTACAGAATTTAAGGGATTGCAAGTTTGATTTTACAGATGAATTAGCCAAATTTTGGCTTAAACACGAGTCCAAGTGAAGCTAGCTAAATAGTCAATATGTAATGCAGTAGTACAACTCAACATGAAGGAGCCTCTAGGGTATAAGGCCAGAACGAAGCAAAGAAGCAAAAAGGAATGAGTCTTCAATGCACAGGTCATGGTGGGACTAGAGAGGACTCCCAAACCTAAGGATAAAAAATCAGCATGAGTGCCAAGTGACAACAAGGTACTAACTAGGGCACCCATGATAAGTTAGGCTCTACCACACAAGTCATGATACTTCTAAGCAATGAGAAGGTTCTGCACCATCACTTGGTGGGGTCAATCCTAAGGCCAAAATGGGAAAGGAAATTGATAAGTGCACAATGCAGGTGGAAAACATAACCTATATGCCAGTTTCGAGAACCAATACCTGTCAGAATGGATCAACCATAAAATTTGCAAAGGAGAAATCTTCCAAGTTCTGTAAAAATAAAAAGGAACACTAGACAAGAAGTTAATACACCCCAAATATAAACTTTAGATAAAATCTTATGTTATAGAATACAAAACTTGAAAATGCTTACCTTATATATACAATATAGTATAGGGAACCACGCAACCTTGCGGTTTACACATAATAGTTCTTTTGAACAAACCCCTTGTAGGGCTTAGGCCAAGGACTCCTTTGGTAGTTAAAATTCATGGCTTCAAAGAGTTCCTCTTGTGAAGGCAAATCAAGTTCTGAGAAATCATGAGAACTACAAGGATCAAAAGATGGAATTAAGGGATCCCATATCCCTATAGGAAGAATCTCTTAGTCAATCACCAAGACCAAGTCCCAAGAAGGAGAATAATAATTCAAAGGTTCCTTCTCAGAAGTGATTGAAAATTGAGGATTCAATGCCACATTATTCACCTATGGCGGGGTAGATTCTACTTGAACACTTGGAACAAACCAAGGGGTATTCTACAGTAAGGTCGAATTAGGGTGGTAATTATCATATGCAAGTTGATCAATAGTGACAATATTCCCTTCATGAGGAAAACACATCACTCGAAAGAGTGAAGACACCACAGCATTCATGGCATAGACATAATCACGCCCAAGAAGCATATTAAAGTCTAAAGGGCTATCAACCACCATTATATCAATTAAGACGATCTTCCCACCTAAAGTAATAGGAAATTGAGGAAGAATACCCATAGATTCACCAGGTCTTCTATCATAAGCTAACAACTGACTCTAAGCTTTCAACAACTTTAGGGAACCCAAATCTTTCCAAGTCAAAGAGGATATAATACTTGCAGAGGATCCTTCATCCACGATACATCGATAGACATTTTTAGAATTAACTCTAACCTTTATTTGGAAAGGTGCAGCAAAAGGAAGATGAGGCCCGACAAGGCTATCCCAATCAAAAGAGACACTCTTAGAACTTGGAGGGGGAACATTTGAAGAAAATAGAATGCCCCCTATACGAGAAGATTGTTCTAGAGATCAAACAGACTCTTTTGTTAGGCACTTCACCCCCCAAAAGAGGAGTGTAATCAGCTAGAGATTACACTGGCTCTACCACATTATAAACCAATGGTGGATGAGACTGATGAGAAACCATATCAGATCTAAGAGTAGAAGAACTTTTAGACTCGGACCATAACCTTTGTACCTCTGGAATACCAGGGCATAAATGAGTAATATGGTCTCCCTTGCATATCTTACAAGGGAACTTAGGTTTAAAACTTCTACGTCTAGGTTTCTTATCAACATCCATTCCGCTAACATGACTAGCAGTGGTTTGCGGAGAGTCCTAAACATGACCTGTAGAGGTCAGTGACTCTTTGATAGCATGACTTGCAATGACTAGAGTTGTGCCCCCAGCATGACTTACTACGGCTGAAGGCTTATCTTCAACATGACTTGCAAAGGTTGATGATGAATTGCTAGTATGACTCGCAGTGACTAGACTTGTGCCCCCAGCATGACTTGCAGCAGCTAAAGGCTCATATTCAACATGACTTGCAGAGGTTGATGATGAATTGCTAGTATGACTTGCAGTGACTAGACTTGTGCCCCCAGCATGACTTGCAGTGGCTAAAGGCTCATCTTCAACATGACTTGTAGAGGTTGATGATGAATGGATAGAATTATTCTTCTTCTTCGTCTTCCTCTTTCTCCTCTTTTTAGATTTCTTATTACAAGAAGGAGGAGAAAGAGGAATCCTAGATTTCTCTTTGAAAGAAGATGAACAATTAACATCCATGTGATTCCCCTAAAATAAAGCATTCATCTGAGAAGCTTCAAGAACATTTGGAACATTCGGAGTGGACCATAGCCAAAAGAGTAGTCCAACATTTAATCCAATAATATTCAAAGTGGCCATCAAGGGAGTGCCAACATTTCCAAATAAAGGAAAAGCACAAGGATCCCCTTTTGGGAGGGTACCTTGGTTGGTTTCCACAGGAATATTGACCATATCTAATTTGTTCATAGACCCTTCCCTTATGGGAATGTACAAATGACTTTTCAAGGAAGATAGATATGCAATAAAAACCTTTGCCCCTAGGGAGGCAACTCCACAACTTCCAAAAGAATGACCAAAAGCCTTTCAAGATCGACGAAGTGGTAAGTCAGTCACTTAGAATACAAAGTCCAAAAAGTGTCTAGAAAAAAATACCTAAAGCCAACTATATACAGGGAACAAAGAGCACTCAACTATAAAGTCCCTAAAGATACAACCAATCAAGCAACTTCTAAGTATTTCCACTCCAGGTGATGAGGACCGGACACCAAAATACAAGAAAGTGAAGTAAGGGACCTTCCAAAGATAGTCTGGAATAATGACGGCCCAGGCCTACCAGCGAAGGTATCAGAGGAAGTTACGTTGACCTCCAAACAACAGCCTGTGTTGGTGCAAGCCCTCGAGCTTCACAAGGGTGCCCTCCAGAAGTACGGCTGAAAGTGATACAATGTCGAGCTCAGGTGCCACAGGATTCCCCTCTATAGCCACCTATGTAGATCCCTAGGATAAGCAACGCAGGTTACCAACACGTGTCAGAAGCCAGGTGGAATAGTATTGAGGTAAGATCCAACAAGTAGGAGAGGGGGTATCCCTCTTCCTTATCTTCGAAAACCCTCATGCTTAACTCCCAGATCCGGAGCTTTCCTGGTCTCCCTAACGCTATTGGATTTGCACTCGTTATTTAGACTTCTATGTTTGACAATTTAGAGTGGCCTTGGATATTTTTCTCTCCACTCACCTAATCCAAGGCCCTAAATATCCTAAAACTTGTTGGTGTGTCTAAATCGACAATGTAAAAAGTTCTAGTTTATTTTATTTAGCGCTTGTTTTTTAAATTGGTTGTTCTTAAGTCAAAGGGATAAACGGAAGTGAAACTGATGATGTGTTTATGACTCTACCAAAATCAAAGAAAAAGTAACTACATGAATGCAATCATTTTTCTTTCGATGAAAAGAAACTTCTACTTGGGTTCTAAGAAACTCCTAGAAAGCAAAAAAGTTTTTCTCTTTTCTTTTCTTGCAACACACTTCACACATGCAAAAAGATTACTAATGCATTGACAATGAAAAACTATCCCAATGCAAGGTGTAATGAAGATGCAAGAGACTTAAGATTACTTTAAAGCAAAGAATGAAATAAAATTGTTTATCGCTTCTAATTAGCCACCTTATATGTTTAGATAGAATATAAGTTCCTAATGATAATTTTCGTCCAAACACTAAAAGAAAATCTTAAGACAAACAAAATTCACTCTCACTCACAAAAAGAAATCAAACCAAAACAAGGCAAAAGAAAGAAAAAACCAAGTTTTTAAGAAGTTTTCTTTTTCACAAAAGCAAAACACAACTTTTCAAAAGCGCTCCAAATACTACTGAAGACTTTAAGACCGAAAATAGGAAACAAAACACTTTTCAAGTTATCAACTCAATATGGGTGAAAACTCAACAAAATAGGTGTTTCAAGATGCCCTGAATGACCAAAAAGCATAAAAAAGAGCTTGGAGACAATGATCAAAATACCAAGAAAGACAACTTTCAAAATCGTCAATCAACAACTTTCAAAATGTGAGAAAGGCAAATGCCCGCAAGATGCAGTTTTGACACAAAGCAAGAAGATCACAAAGATAAAGTTACTCACAAGGATTGAAACCAATCCTTTTGCTTTGGAAGACCAGAATAGCCAAGATTCCCAGAAAGAAATCTCGTGTGTTCAAACACAAATGATGACACTTGCATCAAAACAAAACAAGACCAAAACTTTCCACAACAAGAGAGAATTCAAAACTCTAAACTTGCTGCAAAACCAAAGAGTGATACCAAAACTTGACTTCTCAAGAAACACTCACACCAGCAAACAAATCCTTAAGACAGAAAGACTTGAAAAAATCTTGGAAAATTAGGGTATATGCGACTGTGTCAATACACAGTTGCAAATATACGTGATTCATCCCAAAGAAACCTGTGTATACGCGGGTTCATATGGGGAAACTTGTGTACATACGCTACTGCAACCTGACAAAATTGCGTATATAACCATTCAAGGGAAAAAGCAAAAAATAGATCTGAAGAAATTACTCAGACTTAATGTCTCAGTTCCTACGGGAACATGCAAACCAGTTACAGCAAGAAAATCAATGGTTGAACCTTGTTTGGCTTAAATTAACCCAAACTAGGAACAACAATACTGTTATCCCCAGTGGAGACACCAATTATGTTGAGGAACTAAATCCCCTAGGGTTTTGGGTCAACACCCTAGTAGAGTGGGGGTTATCTATAGTAAAAAAAAAGCATTCCACATAGCATGATACTTAAATAAGCAAACTACGTGAAGAGAGGTGCACCTAGGGGTCCTTCGTTCGGGTAGATCTAGCCAGGGTCCAAACCCTCTTGGAGTTCCTCTCAATCCTTGAACCTACAGAATAGCTAATTCAAAGAAGCATAGCAATATATAGGCAAAGTATCATATAGAAATCGACTTCATAACTTATTGAAATATGGTTAGTTATACATTGAAACAATTATTCATATGTAAACCATAACAATAACATCATATGCATAAAGAAGATTGATTTCCGGAACAAGACAAACGTTTCTTTATTGTAGATAACTAAAACAAAGCAAGGAATGATATCACCTGAATCTTCCTCTTGCTGGCTCGAAGCAAAACCATCCTCCGAGTGCGTCCAATCCCAAGTCTTCAAAAGGCTCCTTCCATGACTCGCACAAGGATATCTCAACTAGTGAAATGACATCATAACTCAAGGAAACAAGGGTTTCCTGTAGTGGGGGAAGTGCTGGAAGCATAGGGATCTTCAGACTTGATCAGGGATAATCTTAGCAGAGTAACTCTCTCTCTTCTCTCCTCCCTAAGGCGTTCCAATTGAAGCCTTTTTATACTTCTCCCAAAGTAGTTTTTTAGTTGGGAATTTGTTGGGAATAGTTGGGCCATGGGCACTAATAGGTAATCAACAAGTAAAACTTATGATCTCCTCCTGAAATTAAGGAGATTTATTTTTTTAAGTGTTTTAAAACATATACGCAAGTTGGGTATACACTAACCCGTGTACACACGTGTTTAGCTCAGGGAAATGTCGCATATAGTGAATAAAACACTGTTTTTTAGGTATTTTGACCAAGTCTGGAAGAAGGGGTTGCCCTAGGCCATAAATGCAGCATCACAAATATCAAGGGTGAGATTTGGAGCTATAACACTACCCTTGACATGTGATCAATCCATCACATTGCTAGGCTCTTGGTATGACTTTAATAACTTATCATTTTTATGTGCTTAGCCTAATGCACCTCCATCAATGCACCGAGGATGAGTAGAAACTTTTAGGTTATAACAAGAAAAGAATAATCACACCCAGTATAATAATCCATTCAACAATGTGGGGGGGCTGTAAATATTGAAGAAGCTATACAAATATACAACCAAAACCTTTTTAAGTCTATGTTAATACTACTTTTGTTGGTATTCATATATCTAGAATTTTTATTATACCTACTAAACTAGAAATTGACATTCCAATCATAATGGAAAAGGCACAGAGGTTAAGTGAGGAAATAAACGAAGTTAAGGTCAAACCTATAACTTTATACTCCTACCACAAAATATTGTTTGTATACATATATAAATTCAGTATCAATAACAACACAAAACCAAAGAATTATGGACATGGTATATAATCCAAATCCCAAAAAAAAGAAGAGAGTGGTATTCCAAACACATAAATTGCATACACTAGCAAAGTCCTCTCCTTATTTTTTAAACCTAAATGGAAGCAAAGTAGAATAACCATAATGGAAGGAAATCAAGATAGCAATAGTGAATCATGAATCCAATAAAACATATCATAATTGAACATGTGAATTTTATGAATAAAACAAAATATATCTTTCATGGAAAGAATTAATAGCTTTGTAGTGCACAAGAATCAAGAATCAATTCAGTAGGTACATTGTAAATAAAAATTCATGTGGGAAAATTTTATGAGGTAATAAAAAAAATTCTGGAATTCGTGATGAGGCACATAGCCTCTATTCCCTAAGAACTTACAGAAGAGAAAAATAATTCAAATATATTACGCTTTTATGTTGAGGGCTAAATAATACTATAAAGAAGATTGGAAGCTAAAATTGTGGACTTTACCCCACTAGCACAAGTTTTTGTGAGAAGGATTAACAATGGGGAAAAAGGCAACATCTTCTCCACGTTGAGTGTGGGTGTGAGGATGAAGGATATCCCCTGTATGTTGAGAAGAAACATAAGAAGCTAAAAGTGATATAATAGAAACTGAACTATAATATAGGAGTTAAAGTTAGCGGTGGGAGGCACAACTTCTTTTTTCTAGTAAACCCTGAGTTAAATCCCAAGCATGCTTACTTGTAATAAGAGACATAGTGTATAATGAGCACCATGTGTTGAGAGTAAAATTAGGAGGTTCAAAAAATAACATTGGAAAAAACAAACATTAACTATGATACTTGTAGCAAGGAGGACTCCAGGCACCCTTACACTACGCATTTTAGTGACCTATGTCAGGTCAAAAGAGTCTAGTGATGGGTTACAGGAAGAACAATAACCTTCATCACCATGATAATGGAAAAGAAAGAAAACAATGACAGCATGTATCAATCCAAACCTGTGGGTTACACTACCAATACTTAGCAAACATGGGGAGAACAAAGAATTAAAGTCCCATAACTCTAATCAAAATTGTGCCATCCAAATTCACAAACAGATACTATGAATAATAAATCAGGAAAAAGGAGAACCAGAAATTAACCTTGGAGAAAGGACAGGAGTGACAGTAGCGTGAGGAAGAAAGGGATGAAAGGACACCACCGTAGCAGTAGTTAAAAGAACCTTAGTACCACCTGATCAGCCATGAAATCAGTACAGAGAGTATGTGAGAAATGGCATAAATAAATAAATAAAATAATAAGTGTAACTGATAAAATAGAATAACAATATCTTACCTATTGATTTGAGCATCAAGCCTAGTCTAGGGAGGCCAGAACAATTGTTCAATGCACTTAGTTTCCAAGCCACCAACAAGACACTGTGCAATGCTACATGGCATAACTCACCTCGCCAGTGAAGGAATTCCAACAAAATGGGAAATTTATGGATGTTTTTAGATTGACGTTTAGAGAAAATTGTTAATCACTATTGGATGAGATGGCGAAATCCTCATCATTCAAGCTTCCCCATAACTAAACTCCATGTGATGTTCACATGGACTAGGCAGATGTGCCACACTATAATTGAGAAAATTGTTTTATATTTGTTGCCTAAAAACAAAAAAACCTCCATGGTCATTGCACACACCTAAATTCATTAGTTAGGGAACTCATATGAATATAGTCCAAACCCATTATTCCTAGACAAATGGATTAGGAAGCACCCCTTTAGAGAAACATAACCAATGTACCTAGGGAACCAACTTAGTTCAACCAAGTTTCTCAACATAAAGAGAATTATTTTTTATAGATATACATGGAAATGATATATACAAATACCTTAACCTTCTAGCATCTAAAATAGAGGAGAGGAATTTCCTTAGGTGTTTACTGAAGCCTTGCTGTAGAATAATTGTTAGTGGGAATATTATGAACTCCACCTTCATGGGAAAGGATGTATATGTATATATTTAAATAATAGTAATAATAATAATAATAATAGAGGAAAGCCGAGAATGTGACATATGGTATTAGAGCACCAGTTCAAAAAAAATGGGCCTATAAGGAACCACCCCCCTTAAAACTAGTCTTGTGCAGAATTTGGAAATTTGATTTAAGAATTGATATGCTAATACTAGTTTGTGTTGATTATAAGGTATTCCAGTGAAGGAGGGTTATAACCTGAAATGGAAGACTACAACCAACCACCTGCAGTAGAAGGAGAAGGAATATGTGAGGAGTTACGAGGAGGAATTAATACACCAACAAAACATCTTATGGAGATTGTGAAGAGTTTACAACATGAGCTAGTTTATCTCAGAACTAGAAATAACAGTTGTTGAAGGCAAGCGAAGACCAAGAAAGAATGATTTGAGACCTAACTAAAAATTCTAGTAACAAGATAATAGGAACAAGAGAGGATGGCAGCAGAACAAAAATCTTGAAAAGAAAACATGTGGAGATTGAAACAAAAAAAATCTAAAAGTGGGGACGATTCAAACAAGACTTTCCAAAAACCCACAAATGGAAGTAGAAAGTAGATCTGCATGGGGAGTTTAGAAAAATAAAACCCCTTAATTTTGATGGGGAAAAGGAGGATGATGTAGAAGGATGGATCCTCAACATGACAAATTATTTTCAAGTTTATTTGTATGAGAGCAATTTGCAGGCCAGATCGGCCATTTATTAGCTGCAAGGAAAAACTGCTCTTTGGTGGGAAGTAGTCCAAAGTGTTTATATGCTAGAGGAAAAGACAGTTTCTTGGGAGGAGTTCCAAAAGAAATTAAAGTCCAAATACTTGAATGAATTATATTATGATGACTATGAAAAATAGTTCCATGAGTTGAAATTGGGACAATTAACAATGGACGCGTTTGTGGCTAAATTCACAAATTTGCTGTGGTATGCCCTTTATATTAGAGAAGAGAAAGCTAAGGTACAAATATTTTAGAACTTCCTACCAGTCCCTTACAAGGAAAGGATTGAGTTTGACAATATTAAAACAATGGATGGAGCATTAAGAAAAGAAATGTTCTCTTATCATCAGTTTAATAATAGAGGAGAAGTCTCAAAACCTTGCAAGATAAGGACAAATATAAATCTACAATGGGGTAAAAAATACATAAATCTGCTTATCTTATTAATTTTGGAAAATACCACCAACAGAAGAAATTCAATAAGGGAAACTCAATCTAGCTAGCACAATCTCAAACTGGGTCTAAAACCATGGATTTAAACAATAAAAGACAGCTAGGTTCAAAGAGAGAGAACCTTTAAAGTGTTAGGGGTGCAGTGAACCCCATTTGTTTAGGGATTTTTTTCACAACCCTAGATATATTTAAAACTTTCAATCTGTCTATGAGGCAACAGCTATGAATGATATTGCCAAAAAAATCCCAATAATAAGTACAGCATTAGATGATTGACAAGCATAGCATCAATCCATTGTGATCGAGTTTGAAGGTACAATTTTAAACCAACCTGTTTCCATCTTAATTGATCCAGGGGCAAGCTTAAGTTACATTAACTGTCAGATTATGGATAAATGTAAATTGAAATTGAAAATTTTAAAACTGCATGGTTGGTATAGATAGAGACTATCACAAGAAGAATAGTAACTAGCCAATTAAAACAGTGTTCCATTGATTTAAATGGAAGTTTCATAGAAGTAAACCTGAATATACTTCTCTTAGCATCATATGATGTGCTGATAAGCATGGAGTGGTTGAAAAAGCATGAAGTTATTATACACTATTTAGTGAAAACAATAATGTGTGAGTAAAGATGGAAAAAATCAATTAATTAAAGGCATACCGAAATTACTATTAGTTAGACAGATCTCATCTTTATAGTTGAAAAGGAGTGTAAGAAAAGGGTGTCAGTTATTTGTGGTGCATGTTGAAACCAATGAAATAAAACCAAAAAATTATTTTCAAAGAACCTACCAATCATTAGAGAATTTCAATATGTTTTTCCAAATGAAATCTAGGGGTTACCTCCCCATAGAGAAATATATTTCTCCATTGATCTATTTCTAGGAGGAACCCCCATGTCCCCCTTATTGAATGAGTACTCTCGAGCTACTAGAATTCAAGATGCAATTACAGAAACTACTATATAAGGGCTATATTAGACCCAATGTCTTACCATCGGGGGATCTTATGTTATTTGTCAAGAAAAAGGATGGAAATTTTAGAATGTGCATCAATTATTGACAATTAAACAAGGTAACCAGTAAAAATAAATACTTGTTGCATCGTATTGATGATCTGTTTGATCAAGTGAGGCGGCCAACCATATTTTCAAATTTTGATTTAAGGACCAAGTACCACTAGTTGAGAATAAAAGGTGAAGACATTCACAAGATAACTTTTCAAACCAAACATGGCTGCTACGAATTTGTAGTGTTACCATTTGGTCTTACTAATGCACCATCAACCTTTATGTGCTTAATGAACATCATACTTAATAAGTACCTTGAAAAATCCATCTTGGTATTTATAGATGAAATTGTTGTGTATTCCAAGAATGAAGAAGAACACAAGGAACATATGAGACTCGTACAACAAACTTTAAGAGAACATCAATTATATGCTTAGTTTAGTAAATCTGAATTTTATAAGGAAAAAATACAATATTTGGGACATGTTATTTCAAAAGAGGGATTGTTTTCTGATCCTGAGAAATTTAGGGCTATTCTGAACTGATCCACACCAAAGGATGTATCATTTATCTGATCCTTTATGGAAATTACAGGGTATTACCAAAGGTTCATAGAAGTTTTCTCTAAATTGGCCTACACTGTCACATCCTTACGGAAGAAAGGAAAAAAATTTGAGTGGAAACTAAATATGAGGATATTTTTGACAAATTGAAACATTTTTCTTAGAGTGGCCCCTATTTTAAAAAATAAAAAACCCAGATAAATAATTTGTTGTTTGCACAAATGCTTATTTGGAAGGTTTAGGAGGAGTTTTGATACACGATAATTCAGTAGTGTCTTATGAGCCTAGGAATTTGAAAACATGTCAAAATAATTATGCAATATATGATTTAGAGCTGGCTATTGTAATACATCCTCTAAAGATGTGGAATCACTACTTCTTGGTAAAGAAATTCACCTTGGTAACAAATCATATAGCTTGAAATATTTTTTCAGCCAATCAGATCTTAATGCTAGACAAGCTAGGTGGATGACCTTTTTTAGTGAATTTGAATTTGAAATCAAACACAAAAGGTAAGGAAAATAAAATAATAGATGCTTTAATTAGACATGCACATTCTCTAACAAGAGTATATGTTAGCAGTGTTAGTACATATTTCATGGATTTGATAAAAAATTAAATATAGGAAGATTATAACTCCTTGGCATTTAACAAAAATTGCAGTAAACATAAATTCTAGGTTATGCTAAAAATTTAGAAAAATTGTTAATCTACAAAAATTGATTATATGTTTCAAGTGTAAATGTTCTAAAAAATATGATATTAGATGAATATCATAAGAAACTGTATGTTGGAAACCCTAGATATCAAAAGATGATAATTTCACTCTTGAAGGAATACTACTACCCCGGCATGACAAAGGAAGTAGTGGAATACTTGTCCAAAAGCTTAGAATTCTAGCAGGTGAAGATAGAACACCAACACCTAGCAAGACTGTTAAACCCACTACCCATTCCTACATGGAAATGGGACATGATATCACCATATTCTATTATAGGATTACCAAAAACTCGGTGGCCATGTGATTCCATTATGGTAGTAGTATACACCCTAAGTGAGGAAGAATAATTTATACTGGTACAATCTACTTATGGAACAACTTGGATTGCAAACATTTCTATGAAGGATATTTTCTGACTACATGGAATACCAAATATGGTAGTGTTTGATAGTGATGCTAAATTCACTTCGAAATTTTTGAAAACTCTGTTTGGTGGCATGGTGACACAGCTAAATTTTTAGCATTGCATATCACCCTCAATGTGATGGGCGAATGGAGAGAACTAAACATATTTTAGAGGAAATGCTAATAATGTATGTCATGGACAATCCTACTAAATGGGAAGATGTTCTACATTAGCAAAATTTTCCCATAATAAAAATTATCAACTGTCAATAAAAATGAGTCCCTTTAAAGCCTTATATGGTAGAAAATTTCATACACCTCTTAGCTAGAGTTAGTCAGAATATATGCTAATATTGGGCCCATATTCTTTACAAGAAATGGAATAGGTGGTATGAAAGATTAGGAAGAACATTAAAATTGCACAAGATAGACAGAAAAGTTATAGAGAACTCATAAGGAATTTAAGGTTGGAGATCATGTATACCTAAGAGTTAAACCAAGAAAAAGTACCTCAAATACTAGAACATATACCAAACTAGCACCAAGAGCAACACGTACATTAATATAGTGCTAGGAGAAACCCCCATGCCTAGAGCCCCTATCGAATGAGTACTCCAAAGCTACTAGAATTGAAGATGTAGTTAGAGAAACTATTAGATAAGGGCTATATTAGACGGAGACCCATAGTCACATCAAGGGGGGTTCTTGTGTTATTTGTTAAGAAAAAGGATGGCACATTTAGAATGTGCATCGATTATCTACAATTAAATAAGTTAACCATTAAAAATAAATACTCGTTACCCCGTATTGATGATCTATTCAATCAAGTGAGGGGGGACAACCATATTTTCAAAAACTAATTTAAGGACTAGATATCACCAGTTGAGAATAAAAGATGAATACATTCATAAGAAAGCTTTTCAGAACAGATATGGTCACTATGAATTTGTAGTGTTACCATTTGGTCTTACTAATGAACCAATCACCTTTATGTGCTTAATGAACAACGTAATTAATAAGTAACTTGAAAAACTCGTATTGGTATTTATAGATGAAATTATGGTTTATTCCAAGAATGAATAAGAACACAAGGAACATCTGAGACTAGTATTGCAAACTTTAAGAGAACATCAATTATATGTCAAGTTTAGTAAATGTGAGTTTTATAAGGACAAAATACAATATTTGGGACATGTTATTTCAAAAGAGTGAATGTATGTTGATCCTCAAAAGGTTAGGGTTATTTTGAAGTAGTCCACACCTAAGGATGTATCAATTTTCTAATCATTTATGGGAATCACAGGGTATTACAGAATGTTCATAAAAGGTTTCTCAAAACTAGCCTAACCTGTCACAGCCTTACAAAAGAAATGAACAAAATTTGACTGGAAAGCTAATTACCAAGAAATTTTGACAAATTGAAACATTTACTTATAATGGCCCCTATTTTAAAAAATGTATACCTACATAAAATTTTTGTTGTTTGCACAGATGCTTGTTTGGAAGGTTTATGAGGCGTTTTGATGCAGGATAATTAAGTAGTGGCTTATGAGTTTAGAAAGTTGAAAACACATGAAAATGACAATGAAGTATATGATTGAGAGTCAGTTGATGTAATACATGATTTAAATATGTGGATACACTAGTTATTGGGAAATAAATTCAGCTTGGTAAAATATCATATTAGCTTGAAATATTTTTTCAGTGAATCAGATCTAAATGGTAGACGAGCTAGGTTGATCGCCTTTATTAGTAAATTCAAATTTGATACTAAACACATAAACGGTAAAGAAAAGAAAATAACATATGCTTTAAGTATACATTAACTTACTCTAGTGGGAGTATTTGTTAGTAGTGTTAGTACATATTTCATGGAGTGGATAAAAATTTCAATATAGGAAGATCATAACTGCCTAGAAATTCAACAAAAATTGTAGCAAACAAAAATTCCAATATATGTTGGAAACTCAGAAAAATTTCCAAAGATAGGAAAGTACCTGGGAAAGAAACACTATAGTAAAGATATTCTTGCCAAAAATTTGAAATTAGTATCTATGGATGGAATCAAAACAAATATTCCCTTAAGCAACTCCTAAAAATCCATAGGACATGATAGACAAGATTTAATATGATGGGAGAGAAAAATATATTAAATCACTTAGTTGGAGAAATACACTAAATATGGTTGGAATAAAGCTCCACGGGAGAGAAAAGTGGGCTTTAATTAAAAAGGAAAAAAACACTTTTTTTGGAAAAAAATAAGAAGAAATAAACCTAGATGAGTGGGTTGGATGGCCCAAAAGTGGAACACTGGTAAAATATTCTAGGAAAAAAAGGTATCAATACATTACCTAGGAATCAATGGTGTTGTTGATTCCATTAGAAATTACATCTATGCTTGGGGGGGCTGGTGGATTCAATTCATGGTTGGGAGGAAAGTGTATCTCCCAATTGAATTTCTAGTAGCATATATGGTTAGAAAATCTACTAAATTTGTTTTACTTTTAAAGTATGATTGACTACTTGTGCACATGAAATAGGTGAGAAACCGCAACAAAATTAGCATACAAGTTAGAAAATATTTTAAATTTATTTTACCCATAAATTATGATTGACTACTTGCACACATGAAATAGGGAAGAAATTACAAGAAAAGTAGTGTACAAGTCTATTACGGTTATTGAGTTGGATGAATTTGTAATTATATCTCTTTTATACATCTTAGTGATTTTTTTTACAACTATGGTTAGTTTCTATGATTGGGACATGATTATGTGTGCATATTTAGTGATACCCATATACATACATACATACATACATACATACATACATACATACATATATATATAGATATATATATATATATATATATATATATATATATATATATATATATATATATATATATATATAGCTATATCTATACATATACATATACATATACATATATATATATATATATGTGTGTGTGTGTGTGTGTGTGTGTGTGTGTGTGTGTGTGTGTGTGTGTGTGTGTGTGTGTGTGTATGTATATATATATATATAGTAAAATATCCTTGATTTGGTAGCTGTAAATCGAAATCGTGAGATTTAGACCTTAAGCTCAGACAGTTGCATCTTAACTCCAAATTAATCAACTTTGCATATTTTTGCAGATGGGATGATTTAGAAAAGAACATTTTAGAAAATAAGAACTCTAGGAGGGAATTAAGAGGCAGAGTTAATGGTATTGGTAGATCATCACTCAGGTGAATATGATTCGATAGGCATGGGTCACAAGTTAGTTCAAATATTCCTGGGGAGGAATAGACCTTTTAAATTACTATGGTATGAAGATGAAATTTTTTGTTGTTAGGCAATGAATATGTAGTAAGTCCTAGTTAGAATATTATTATTTTTTTAACCAAGAATAAGCGCAACAAAGAGAGGAAAATAAACCTCATCTCTGCTTTTAATCAAGATTGAAAGCGATTAGAGGAATTGGGAAAAAGAAAATGAGTTATGATTGGATGGCATTTATCCATCAAGACACAATTTTTGAGTTATGAACAAGAAAAGAGTAATCATAGCCAGTATAATAATCCATTCGACAGTGTCAGATGGTCATAAATATTCAATACTCTTTACAAATATACAACCAAAACCTTTTTAGGACTACATTAATGCTACTTTTACTAGTATTAACATATCTGGAATTGTTATTATACCAACTAATCCTGAAATTGGCATTCCAACCAAAATGGAAAAGGAACAAAGGTTAAATGAGAAAATAAACAAATTTGAGGTCGACCCTATAACTTCATACTCCAACCACAAAAGAGTTCTCATATACATATATAAATTCAGTTTCAATAGTATCACAAAACTATACAATTATGGACATGGTACATAATGAAAACCTTCAAGGAAGAAAAAGAGTGGTATTCCATAAGCATAAATTGCATACACTAATGAAGTTCTCGCCCTATTTTTTAAACATTAATGTAAGAAAATTAGAATAACGATAATGGAAACAAACCAAAATAATGATAGCGAATCATGCAACTAGTAAAACATATCATAATTGAACGTGCAAATTTTACGGAGAAAATAAAATATATCTTTTGTAAAGAGAATTCATAACCTTGCAGTGCATAGGAGTAAACTATTAATTTAGTAGGCACATTGTAAATAAAAACCCCTATGGGAAACCTTCATGATGTCATAATAAAATCACTAGAATTTGTAACAAGGAACATAGCCTCTATTCCCTAAGAATTTACAAAAAATAAAAATAGTAAAAATATATTATGAATTTACACCGAGGGCTAAACAATACTGGAAAGTAGCTCGTAGGCTGAAATTGTGGACTTTGTCCTACTAGCCACAGTTTTTTTGAGAAGGATTAACAACAGGAAAAGCAAAAAAAATCTTCTCCATGCTAAGTGTGGGTAAGAGCATGAAGGATATCCCATGTATGATGAGAAGAATTGTAATAAGCCAATAGAGATATAGTAAAAACCGACTTGCAATAGGAGTTAAATTTAGTGTTGGGTGGCACTACTTTTTTTCAGCAAACCCTAAGTTACATCTTGAGCGTGCTTACTTGTAACAAGAGACAAATTGTATAGTGAGTTCAATGTTTTAAGAGTAAAATTAGGCGGTTCGACAAATAACATTGGAAAAAAATAACATTGAGTAGGATACTTATAGCAAGGAGGACTCTGCCATGTTTTATGAGTAAAAGTAGGCGGTTTGGAAAATAACATTGGAGAAAGAAAACATTGACTAGGACACTTATAGCAAGGAGGACTCCAAGAACCCTTACACTGCACAGTTCAATGAGTTATGTGAGGCTGGAAAAGTCTAGCCATGGGTCACAGGAAAAATAGTAACCCTCATAATTGGGAGAACAGAAAAGAAAGAAAAAAATGATGACATATACTTATCTCTTCATTAAATTTAGTTTCTCTTCCAAGTACCAATACATTCCTATGTGTTACAGTGCCAGTACTTAGCAAACATGATGACAACAAATAAGTAAAGATCCAAAACTAGAATTAAAATTGGTCCATCCAAATTCATGAACAAAGACTACAACTAATAACTCAAAAAAAAGAGAACTAAAAATTTACCTTAGAGAAAGGACAAGAGTGGCAACAACACAAGGAAGAAAGCGATGAAGGGATACCACCGTAGTTGTAATGAAAAGAACCATGGTTTCACCTAAGCCTCAATAAAATCATTACACAAAATATATGAGAAATGGCATAAATAAATAAACTAAATAAAAAGGGTAACCGATAACAGGAAAAAAAAAGAAAAAAAAAGAGAGAGGTATCTTACATATTACTTTGAGCACCAAGTCTGGTCTGAGGAGGCCACAACACCTACTTAATTCACTTAGTTTCTAAGCCACCAGCATCTCACGGCATAACTCACCTTTCTAGTGAATAAATCTCAACGAAATGAGAAATATCTAGATATTTTTTATTAGGGTTTAGAAAAAATTGTTAATCACCGTTAGATGAGATGGCAGAATCCTCACCATTCAAGCTTCCTAAGAAGTGACCTCCATGTTATGTTCAGATGGACCAGGCAGATGTGGCAGACTATGACTGAGCACAAAGATTTATGGTTGTTTCGTAAAAAACAAACAAAACCTCCATGGCCTTTGCACACACTTAGATCCATTGGTTAGGGAACTCATAAGAATATCGTCCAAACCCAGTATTCCTAGATAAATGGGTTAGGAAGCGCCCCTTTAGAGAAACATAACTAATTTACCTAGGTAACCAACTTAGGTCAACCAAGTCCCTCAACATAAAGAGAAAAAAAATACAGATATACATGGAAATGATATATACAAATACCTTAACATTCTGCCATGTACAATAGAGCAAAGGAATTTCCTTGGGTCTTTATTGAAGCCTTGCTTTAGAATAAATGTTAGTGGAAATATTATGAACTCCACCTTCATGGGAAAGGAATGCTACATGCTAATAAACTCCATTAAAAAATTCTAATCTTATGTATTTTTACACGACCTAGAAATATTACATTATGAGAATATTATATTATAATTATAATAATTAATTGTTACAAGTATATATGTGTGTGTGTTTTAGAGTTTTAATTTTATTGGAAATGAATATTGATTACTTATTCTATTATGATTAGATGAAATTAAAAGATTAAAAAAACATAATAATAATAATAATAATAATAGAGTTAGATAAAGGTAAAAAATTAAAAATACATAATAATAATAATAAAGTATATTGTTAGAAACTTAAATTATATAGTTAATGTAGGAATCCAATTATCACTTATTTTTCAACCGTGATGATGGTTGGAAAATAAGTGATAATTGGACTCTTACACTAACTGGGGGTGCTACTGTCTCCTAGGTACTCTAGACCCCTTCATCTCTTAATGGTAGACCTATCCCTAAAATCATCAAAATAAAATTAATTTGTCAAAAAAGTTCATTTTAACCCAAAATTGACCTAATCAAGAACTAAATAAAAACCGGAAACCTTTCAATTAGTAATAAATAGAAAACCTAATTGGTTAAATTATAATAATTAGAAGTTTTAATTAATCTTGCAACAATAAAAACATTAATGTTAATACAAAATAAAAATTAACATTAATAATTCAACGAACTAATCAATACTAAAAATTTTGGTTAATAGATTTATAACATTATAGCATGTAAAACATTAGAACATTATAGAACATCATAATAATATTAATTAATTTCTAAATATTAATTAATAAAAATAAATATAACAAACATGCAATTAATTAATATATAGAATACCTAATTAGGTTATATTATAAAATTAGTTGTTTTAATTATCTTGTAACAATGAAAACATTAATGTTAAAAAAAAAAGTAAACATTAATAAATCTAGTATTAAATAATAAACTAATAATCAACATAAAAATATAAAACACACAAATAACAAATAAACCAATAATCATCAATAAAAACATAAACATTTAATAATAACATTTAATCAATTAAACCAAATTTATTTCTAGACATTATCAAACATGTCGGCTCCATCCATCACCATCTCATATTTATTACCCCATTATAATCTGAGTTTTTCACACATTTGATCCTTCTAATCCTAATGATGAACCATAGAGGTTGGTTCAAAACGTCGATACAACAAAATCATGAATGTGATAAATCCGGAAAACAAAACCACACAAAATAAAGATCGCAGAAGCCTCAAATCTATAAACTTAATAGCTATAATAAATATTAATGAATTTTTAATAAATTTAAACACATAATCAAAATTAATAATTTTTATTTCTTATTTCTTATTTGATATATATCTATATATATATATATATATATATATATATATATATATATATATATATATATATATATATATATATATATATAGATATATATATATATAAAAGATTTGTTATTATTTAATTTTTTATTATATATTAATTTTTTATTAAGTAATAAAATTAAAAAAATATAATTTCACTCATATTTATTAATGATTTATTGTTAATAAATTAATATTTATTTATTTTTTAAATTAGTATAATTATTTATATCAAATCACAAAATAAATAAAGATGGACCAAGAAAAACTAGTTTAGATAAAGGTGGGCATTCATTGGCATGTAATCACGCAGTAAATGGGGGGTTTGTATATATTTACACTCGAATTTAAGAAAGTATAGTTGTACTCTAACTAGCCTGAGGAATTGTCTAGAATGTTATGGAAATTCCCAAAGAATTGTAAAGTTATGGAAATTCTAATCATATTTAAAAAAAATATGGTAAGGATTTTTGTAAATCCAAGTTATAGTTGTTAAATTTCAAAATTTTAGGTGTTAGACGTTTTTGATGGTGTTGAATCCATTTCCACCATCAAAAACACGATTCAAACACTGTCTCTACAAGATTTTTTGAAAAAAAAATCAATCACTTTTAATAGTCCTCACAATTGCTCTGCGTTGGTAAATGACTCCACAAGTATATTATCTAACCATAGGAATATACAGCCTAGCGATGTAACTGCTCGATGTTGGTTTCCATCATGTTTCATCTAAAACCATAGAATTCTTTTATTTTTCTTCAGATTCTGATTTTTAGCAGCATTCACACTCATATTCCGCTTTCCGAGAGACGTTCAGTTTGTACTAAATGCATGCACATTCGAAGTCTCTCATTGTGGTAAAAGCATGCACATTCAAAATCTCTCATGCTCTGTTCATTGACGTGGCCATGCGTTTATTTTTCTCTCGATTCTGATTCTTGAAAGCGTTCACACTCATATTCCGCTTTCCGCCACACGTTCAGTTTGTGGTAATTGCATGCACATTCGAAGTCTCTCATTTTTTCTCAAAAAACAGAAAATAACTATCGTTGTTCTATTCATTGACGTGGCTGTACACTACCTGTAAAATGGATAGGCAAGAGCTAACCAGCCTTCCATAGGGCATTAAATTCTTCTACAGTGGTTGGTTACATGCATACTCAATATCCCGATAACACACCACCATTATTTTTTATTTATCTAGCCACCGCACCACTATTATTTTTTATTTATCTAGTCACCGTGCGTGTGTGTTATCGGTTTATCGAGTATGAATGTAACCAGCGACCGTAGAGGCATTTAATGCCCTATGGCAGGCTAGTTAGCTCATGCAAACGGATATATGAGAGTTAAAAAATAATGGCGGTGTGTTATCGGGATATCGAGTATGCATGTAACCAGCCACTATAGAGACATTTAATGCCCTATAGCAAGCTGGTTAGCTCTTGCAAACAGATATATGGGAGTAGTTGGTTGACAACGTCTGTTAGTTAAGTGGCAATTTTCCCAAAAAGACGGAGAATGACTGACAAAATCAAGTAGACTGATTTTGTATTGGCGAGAAAAGGTTTTAAGTTGTTAGAATGGAGGCTTTTGTATTTCGAACGTGTTGCTCTTCGAATTTTGATTCGAGTTACATCAAAACTTCTCGTCTACTTCTTAGAGTCAATGAGTCACTCATTAAGACAGGAAAAGCAGGAGAATTTATTTTAAAATATAGAAAATTGATGTAAGACATCTAAGTAAGAAACATTATATCTATATAAAAAATATATATATGTACATATAATGCCCCAAATCAAACATGGTTATGGCTAATTAAAAATTATTACATTTATATAGTTTTCAAATATTACAGATGCACATTAAACACATTGACTATTCAATTGTTACAAATGCACATTAATCATATTGATTATCATAAGCGATTGAATGTTTTAATCGACAGGACCTTAAATACCTCAACTTAATTATATAACGAATGAGGAGATACGATTGTACAAGGCATTGATTGGTAAACTTTATTCATGTGGTGAGTTGAATTTGTATTGGCTAAGTGGCTCGCCCAGGAACCTCATGGTACAAGACCTAGCCTCGATACCTGCCATGATATGCAGGCACATAAATCCTCTGATGTCCTCATTCTAGTGGCAGATAACAAGTTACCTAGTTGTCCACCTCCTAATGACATTACTCAGGATTAGATTCCCCCATCGACGGCGCTCCAGGGTTGGCGGGATTGAACGACCTCAAAACGTCAGGCAACCTTTTACGTGGCAGAGTGGTTTCATTTGGTCTTTTTCTTTCGCTGAGGACTCTTGGATCTGTTATGCTCTAGTTCATTTGTTCTTTGCTGTAGACCTGGTTCATCGAAGTATCTTTTCCTTGCTCCGATGCTTTGACACAATACTGAGGGTGCCACTCCCGGGTACTCTAACTTTCTTCAAATCTTGGTTAAGATTGTGTTTAGGTTTTCATTTGGGAGCTTTGAGCTGCTGGAACTGTGGTTCCTTAGGTTAATTTTCTTTTGTGTTGGCTCAACATTTCATGTGAAGCTTAAGGTAGCTTGATGACTTCGGCTGGGTATGGGTGGTTTTGGAACTCTGCCCAGGATGACTCTTTGGTTTAGTAATTTACTACTACCGAGGTCGAATGCATATGTGTAATTTTTACTTATTTATGAACATTATAACTTATATGAATAGCACTGTAAGGATGGGGTATTATTTTCATGGCGAGGGTTTTTTCATATGGAAAGCAAGTTTAGCTCGTCCCTTCCCTGATTTATTTAGCACGGAGTTTTTGGAACATTGAGAATTTTCTTTTCCAATTTAAACAGAAAAGGCTTTGTTAGCACTACCTACTGCCTTCAATAAAAATTTGTATTCTTTCCTCTATGTTTATATTCCATTTCTTTGTATTGTTTCCATAATGCTTTGGAATTTCGAGCTTCTTATCAGAAAAAAGAATTACCGAAAGAGGGAAGGAACAAATTCTTTTATAGGCCGTACGGGAATTCGATATTCTAGAGTTCTTTCTTCTATTTCTGACTAATATTGTAACTCTTTAATTCATTTATGAGTTTTGTTGTGTAGCCGCGAGGCTTTTCTTAACCGGCTAGCAGGTCTGCTATGTATTGTTTTTTCTTTATATTATATGTACATGATTTGGTTACCATGGTAGATACAAATGTAAACAAGATAGTTCGTAACATATTTTCCCTCTTCTGGTTAGGGGAGAATTAACTTCGGTTGAGGGTCTAATCCTTTTATCCATCTTACTAATTAAGTAAAAGACAATAGGGTTTTCTATGTGATATCGTAATAGCAGTGTCTATGGGAATCTCGTCGTTCTATTTCCTTTTTCAATGTATATTCATCAGGTTATTACAAATTTCACTTATATATAATAGAAATTTCGTTATTTTCCAAATGGGTTTCCATTATTACTGACAATTCTTTAATAGTTCTTTTTTTATAGATGCAAAGAGAGTTTTTTCCTCTAGTTTGTTTACTGTTGCTCTACTTTTACTCTTTGTTTAAATATATCAGAAATTAAACTTAATGTAGTATGATAATTATGTTGTATCTTAAGAAATAAGAGACCCCCTCATTACCCATTATCACACCTTTATAGTTATTATTTCTTACACACTTATCAGTCTCACAGACCTTCAAGAATAATAGAAATTTTTACTTATTTAGTTCTGTTGGGTATACGACCAAAGTCCCACATTGACTAGAAGTGGGGAGGATCATGGGTATATAAGGATGGAAAAATATCTCCATTGGTATGAGGCCTTTTGGGGTAAAGCCCAAAAACAAATCCATGAGGGCTTAGGCCCAAAGTGGACAATATCATACCATTATGGAGATATGTGGTGTCCAGAGTCCTTACAAGTGGTATCAGAGCCAAGTTCCAAAGTTAGCCAAATGGATGAATCCTCAGAATGCCGAACAAAGGTGGTGGGCCCCGGTAATATCATGATGGGATCCATGGATGAGCTCGGTTAGACAAGCGGTGTGCTCCGGATTCTTCATGGACGGGTCCTGGTCCCAACACGGTGAAGAGGAGTTGACCTGGGATAGAGCAAACTCTCGAGGCAGGTGGTGCTTCCATGTAAGGCATGTGCTCCCAACGCAATGGAGCGGAGAATCCTAGTTGGTAGAGAGTGGACGGATAGATAATCGTTTGAGGGGAGGCTCGATGGTCCTTTGTTCGAGGGGAGGATTGTTGGGTATACGACCAAAGTCCCACATTGACTAGAAGTGGGGAGGATCATGGGTATATAAGGATGGAAAAATATCTCCATTGGTATGAGGCCTTTTGGGGTAAATCCCAAAAACAAATCCATGAGGGCTTAGGCCCAAAGTGGACAATATCATACCATTATGGCTACAGATATTCAGACAATATTAGAAATTATTACTTATTAAATTCTTCTATCTGTCAACAAACATTAAGAGAATAATAAAAAATTCTTACTCATCTGTTTCTTCTTTCAGTCACGCAAACATTCAAAAAAATAACAGAAATTCTTACTTGTCTATTCTCGTTGTCCAAGACTGAATCTAACACAAGATTTGCACTTTAATTCCTCCCTACCACGAGATAACCTGATACGGTAAATATCTCCCCGTGCCAGCTCCTGTCTTAAGGAGCTTTCTCTTTCCTCCGAGACTTAATGTTTCCTGGCCATCTAATCCTTACCAGACATAGCCTTCATAGAATTTCTGATCCATCAACACAATATCCTTTTTCCTCCTCTGATCTCAAGTACCCCTATCCTCTTGATATTCTAGTAAAATACTCTAGGATTTAGTTTTGGAGCAGATAACTATCTCTGATCTGAAAATGGGGCACTAAAGGCTTCTTGTTAGCTTACAAAAATCTCTCCCACTTCCAAAGCTTAAATATTTCCAAGACCTTATGATAAACTAATTGCGGAATTAAAAAGTGTTTGAAAATAGGTGTATGTTTGTGTTTGCTTTTAAATTGTTTATGTGCTTTAAGTTATGTTGCTTATGTTGATATTTAAATACATGTAACAATAAAAAATGTAGCAGATATAAAGCAGTAATAAGAAATCACACATAACAACAATATAATATGGAGTTCACCATGTTATCTTGGGCTACATCTCCTTGAGCTCTAATCAACTCGACTAGGCTTTCTAGGATTATGGCATAAGTTCTTTAACAAGCTCCACGCTCAACTCTCTTGGTTTATACAGAACCTATGGGTTTAGAAATACCATCTCATCCCACTGGCTGTCCTCACTTTGGAGACAGATCTAGGCTTCTCTTGACTTAACTCCTTCAATTAGCGCTCTGAGCGATCTTGCTCTAGCTTGCACCAACTCACTCAAAATTATGTATTGTCTCTGGAATTCCTTCTTCTATCTTCAGCACACTTTGGACACCAACAACAGTTGGATCATTTGATCTCTTTGCTGTTCTGCAGCTTCACTACGACTCCATGGCTCTTAGAAATCTGTTATGAACTCTCTGGCTCTTGGCTCTGGCTTTGGCTCTCTATGAAATTCTCTCAGCCTCTACGTACCTCTGTGGTTCACTTGACCTCCAAGAGACTCTCAGCAACCTTTCTGCGACCTTCAAAACTCTTTATGCTCTCTCAGCTTCTATGAGAACATCTTGAGCTCTTTGTCAAGAACTCCCTCTTAATCATGCTCTTCGTGTTTTTGTGAGGAATCCTCCAACTCTGCGGCTCCCCTAGCCATTCCTCTATCTCTCATCATGACGAATCATTCCCTTATGGCCCTTCAGCTCTTCGACAAAACCTCTGGCTCATCAGCTCTGTGGCTCTGTGTCTGGCCCTCTGGAACTCTGGCTCTGTGGCTCTACACCTGGCCATCTGGCTCTCTGGCTTTGTGGCTCTCTGCATGTAATGCATTCTAGCATAATTGTTACAAAATCCCTGCTGATGGCATGGCACAATGATTTTAGGACAGGGATTGTTACAAAGGAAATACATAGGCGACCTTTCTTCAGGAAAAACTCGAAAATAGCAACATAACTACAATACACAGAGAATACTCAGAATTACACTATCGGGCGCAAAATCCCAGACTTCAAATATTATGAAATCGTGTTGATAATCCCTATCAGGTTCGCCTTTAATCGGCATATCACATTTGTAACGGCCCGGGGGTTCTTCCTTTGGCTATGGACTATGCCGATGTTGATCCGTCGATTTGATAATTGAAAATCACAATGTCACATAGTCTAGGGCCCCGATATTGCATACAGCCTACTTCCAATTGCAATATGTCGGGGATCGCTGATCGGGGGTCCCTTCTACCTTGGCCTTAAGTCTCCCCTTTGAACCTTTTGCGATGTGATTTCCCATATAAAGCCTTTTATGCCATTTTTAGAAGAAATGCCTCCTTTTTCAAAGGACAAAGGTAATCTTCCTTTTGTGATAACTTCATCATCCGAAATCTATTTTAATCCATTCAAATTGCATCAGATTCAGAATGAAAATATCTATGCAATGAGACTATTTCCACGAGTAGCCCTTGACTTTCATTTTCCTCTGTGAGGAACACTTTATACTTAGAATTCTATTCTAGATCCATTTTGGATCACACCTTCCCACTAAAAGAACTTTTGATCTCCAAAAGTCTGATATACTGATCTAAATAGTAGATGAGAGTACAACACCCTCCCTTTTCAGCCTTCATACACTTTCATGCATGGCTAGTGCCTCTGAACCAAAGCCTTTGACCACTCTCCTTCTTGGATGTACTGATCCTCTTGGGAAGAACTATTTTCCTCCTTGAATTCATGCAGAACTCCTACTGAAATGGTCATGGAAGGTAGTTTGAACTTCTCTGCCTTGATCATTGATCAAAGGTGGCTCAAAAGAATGTGAAGTTACATATTCTTCACAAAATTTTCATTTGTACTTGTTGGACAAGCTGTCAACAACAATTATTAACAACAACAGAAATATAGACAACAACTGGATGGCCTAAACTTCTGCTTCAACAAAAGAAATAGATTTCACATCTTGTGAACATCTCCATGTCTTTACATCTGCATACAAATTATTGACGGATAACAAGCTAATAAAACATGCCTTTAAAACAAATGACCCTTCAATTCAAGCATGTCGAAAAGATCTCAAGGATTCTTTTCAAAAGATAAAACACTTCATCATTATCTCCATCTTGGAGACCAAATCAACTTTTTCCAAGTCAATATTGCATTACATGCATGCCAAAGCAATCAACCCTTCAAGTTAATTACACATACATGTTCAAATACATGGAAATCATCACATCCCTGTGTTCATGCATATCAAGCTTATGCATTCATTTCATTCTTCAACTTTCGCTTCAGCACACTGTACTTTTGAAGCTGAAATGAATATAATGTTGCAGCAATAAAGTGAGTCTCCTACTCAACTTTTTCCATTCACCTTATTGGAAAAAGCCTGCAACTTGCATTCCATTAACAAAGAAATGCAAATAGATGCATCAAATGAAAAGACATGCAATCTTTAATTGAATAATAACTCTAACCATTTCTTACCAATCCATTTCAAAAGTGCTACCTTTGTTTGCACATCAGCATCAACATGTGAATCATCCTGAAACACATCATTCATGGAATCTTTCTTTCCATTTCTGCCATTTTCTCTTTCCACCTTATTCAAGTTTCGTGGAAGCATTGTTGGATTCAGAGTCCAACACTTTTCATCAATGTGTCCTTGCCTATGGCAGTAGGTGCAACACATGTGAATCCTCTTGACAGCATGATTTTCCTTGTCTAATGGACCTTTGGCTTCTTGCTTCCTTTCCTTCAAAAGTTTCCTATATGTGGCCATTCTCTTCCAACATCTAGAAACATTATGGTTATCTAAACAACAAAAGGAACATGCAATTATTTTCCCATACTTATATGGAGACTTATCATGCTGAACATAATCAAAAGGAATATGATTAGAACCAGATGTATACCTTTCTTTCTGACATTTAATGCCTTCATGAGGAGGTGAATCAAATGAAGAATTAGATCCCTTTGGAACACCATCAACCTCTTCAATGGTTTCAGAGTTTCCACAACTCTCTGGCTCAAGTGCATGCTTATGAACACGTGCATCTCGTAAATGATGTTTCAAGCTATTGCATTCTCCACGAATACAATCTTCACACTCTTGAGGTAGAAGACCTGAAATGAAACTCCTTGGAACTGTTTCAATTGTCTTCATGGCAGCTTTGGAACTTTCTCCATAAGATTGTCCATATCCAAGACCCAAACACTTAGACCTTTCGTCAACCATTATTGGCTCAACAATACTCTATGCATGTTTACCCAAGCCTTTTCCTTCATAGCCCATCTTGGACATTAACTTGGAACCTAGGCCTATGGTATGTTTTTAAAAAGAACCAATATAACCATTCTTAGAAGAATTTGAATACAAACAAGAATTTTTTACCTCTTCTTCAAGTTGATACTTGACCAAGGCTTCTTTGGCAACAAATAGTTATGTCTCCAACTCATGCATCCTTTTCAAGTTCATATTTGCAATATGAAGTTGCCTCTCCATTTCTTGCAATTTGTCAGAAAGCAACTACTTCTCTTCCTCCATGGAATTCAACTGCTCTCTAAGTATGTTGCTCTTCCTTCCAACCTCATACATTTCTCTCACCATATCCATCATGGTGAACAAGTCTTGCTTCATGTCTTCATCAAAGACTCTTGTGAAGAAAGAGAAATTTGAGGACTCACTTGTAGAAGTTTTCATTATCAAAATGAGCAAAAGAAGTTCAAACAAGATTAACAAAGAGATTATTCAAGCAACCTTTTCCAACAAACCTCTTGTGCTTCAAGGATTGCTTTAAGGTCCTTTGGGATAAGAAGAATGCCTTCAATCCTTCTTCCTTCTTGTCCTCTCCTGGACTGAGCTATAAATAGTGTTCTCTTCACCTCTACAAACTCAAACAATAGTCAGTCTGCAAACAAGCATACAATCAACCTTTGACTATTTAAACACCTTTCAGACAAGGAATCTTTTCTCTATCAATCAAGCATTCTGATTTGATACCACTTGCTCTAGTATAACCAGCTTTGATATCACCTTCTTGAAGGTGGGGTTAATCAATCTCAGGCTCTGATACCACTTGATCTGAAAATGGGTCACTAAAGGCTTCTTGTCATCTTACAAGAACCTCTCCCACTTCCAAAGCTTAAATATTTCCAAGACCTTATGATTAACCAATTGCGGAATTAAAAAGTACTTGAAAATAGGTGTATGCTTGTGTTTGTTTTTAAACTCTTTATGTGCTTTAAGTTTTGTTGCTTATGTTGATATTTAAATACATGTAATAGTAAATAATGCAGCAGATACAAAGCAGCAATAAGCAATCACACATAACAACAATATAATATGCATTTCACCCTAATATCTTGGGCTATGTCTCCTTGAGCTCTAATCAACTCAACTAGGCTCTCTGGGATTATGGCATAAGTTCTTTTACAAGATCCATGCTCAACTCCATTGGTTTACATAGAACCTATGGGTTTAGAAATACCATCACATCTCGCTGGTTGTCCTCACTCTGCAAACAGATATAGGCTTCTCTGGACTTGACTCCTTCAACCAACACTGTGAGCCATCTTGCTCTAACTTGCACCAACTCCCTCAGAATTATGTATTATCTCTGGAAATCCTTCTTCTGTCTTCAGTGCACTCTGGACACCAGCAAAAACTGGATCATTTGATCTCTTTACTGTTCTGTAGCTTCACTATGGCTCCATGGCTCTTAGAAGTTTATTGTGAGCTCTCTGGCTCTGGCTCTCGCTCTGGTTCTGGCTCTTGGCTCTGGCTCTCACTTTCACTCTGGCTCTTGGCTCTAGCTCTCTCTGAGCTTCTCTTGGGCTTTGCATGCCTCTATAGTTTGCTTGACCTCCAAGAAACTCTCAACAACCTTCCAACAACCTTGAAAACTCTCTGCGCTCTCTCAACTTCTGCACGAATATCTTGAGCTCTCTGTCAAGTTCTCCCTGTTAATCGTGCTCTTTGTGTTTTTGTGAGGAATCCTCTGACTCTATGGCTCCCCCAGCCATTCCTCTATCTGTCATCATGATGAATCATTCCCTTGCAGCCCTTCAACTCTTTGACTGGCCCTCTGGCTCATCAGCTCTGTGGCTCTACATTTGGCCCTGTGGCACTCTAGCTCTATGGCTCTTTGTCTGGCCATCTGCCTCCGTGGCTTTGTGGCTCTTTGCATGTAATGCATTCTGACATCATTGTTACAAAACACCTGCTTACAGCATGGCACAATGATTTTAAGACTGGGATTGTTACAAAGGAAATACACAGGCAACCTTTCTTCAGGCGAAAACCCGACAATAGCAGCATAACTCCAATACACAGAGAATACTCGAAATTACACTATCGGGTGTAAAATCTCAGACTTTAAATATTATGAAATTGTGCTGATAATCCCTATTGGGTCCGCCTTTAATCGACACATGGCATTTGTAATGGCCCAGGGGTTCTTCCTTTAGCTATGGACTATGTCGACACTGATCCACTGATTTGATAATCAACAATTGCAATGTCGCATAGTCTAGGGTCCTGATATTGCATATAGCCTGCCTCTGATTGCGATATGTTGGGGATCGCTGATCAAAGGTCCCTTTCGCCTTGGTCTTAAGTCCACCCTTTGAACCTTTTGCGATGTGATTTCCCATATAAGGCCTTTTATGCCATTTTTAGAAGAAATGCCTCCTTTCTCAAGGGACAAAGGCAATCTTCCTTTTGTGATAACTTCATCATCCGAAGTCCATTTTAGTCCATTCAAATTGCATCAGATTCAGAATGAAAAGATCTATGCAATGGGACTATTTCCACGAGCAGCCCTTGACTTTCATTTTCCTATGTGAGGAACACTTTATACTTATAATTCTATTGTAGGTCCATTTTGGATCAGTCTCCTTAACTAATTACATGGTAAAACAGTATTTACTCATAACTACAAAGTTTATCCTTTCTTAACTAAATTCCAAAAATAGTTAATAATAAAAAATAGCAATAGTCTGTTCTAGTTGCAGTAAAAATTATTAAATATTTACATCAATGGGGGATACTACATCTCCCCCCACTAAAATGGAACATCGTCCTGATGTTCTCTCCCTGCAAATAGACCCGAATGTTTTTCTTTCATGAATTGTTCATCTTCCCAGGTGGCCTCTTCCGGCCCATAGTGTTGCCACTGCACTTTAAGCTGGGTGATAGACAAGGAATTCACCTTTCATTTCGACCTAAACAAAACCAAGAGGGGCTAAGTCATTAACTAGTTATTCAGTGCAATTATATCAAAATATCTATATGTATACCTTACATGTATACTTTCCATTTGATTATATGGTTAGCGTCATACACATATTTCTTAAGTAGAGAAACATGAAAGAGATTGTGTACACAAATGTGATTATGTAGGGCAAGTTTGTAAGCCGCCAGTTCGATTCAAGCCAAGATTTGAAATGGTTTGCAATTTCGGAGTGCTAGTTTAGCACACCCTGCCCATTGTGAAGTACTTTTCTTGGCTTGTACATGAATGTAGACATGATCTCCCACTTGGTATTCTTGAAAACTCCTCTTCCGATTGACAAAGTTTATATGCCAGTCCTAAGTAGATTTTAAATTAATTCGCACCTTTTTCACCATTCCCTCCATCTCTTCTAACATATCTGGCCCTAGTAACATCTTATCCTCTGGTCCGCTCCAACTTAAATGTGTCCTGCACTTGCGTCCATACAAAACTTCAAAGGGACTCATTCGAAGGGATTCATGGTAACCGTTGTTATATGCAAACTCCACCAGGTGTAAATAATCTTCCCATTTAGTGGTTTATTGCATTACATACGTTCGTAGCATGTCTTCAACCACATGATTCACTCTCTCAGTGCGCCTATCTGTTTGTAGATGGTAAAATGTATTGAAGTGCAGTTGTGTGCCAAATCCTTCAAAGAGAGCTTTCTAGAAGGCTGATGTAAATTTTACATCTCGGTCAGAAATAATCATCTTAGGGATGTCATGCAGTTTAAAAATGTTCTGCATAAAGATGTTAGTGATTTGGACTGCTCTATAAGTTGATTGAACAAGTATGAAATGAGAATATTTTCTCAATTTTTCCACCACCACCATGATGGAGTCATTTTGCTTTCTTGATCTAGGCAACCCAGTAATGAAATCAATAGATATGATTTCCCATTTCCATTATGGGATGGGCAGAGGGTGAAGTAACCCTACTGGATGTTGGTGCTCAGCTTTCACTTGTTGGCATTCCAAGCATTTCGATAAATATTTTGCTACTTCCTTTTTCATAAAAGGCCAAAAAAATTCCTTCTGCATGGCATAAATCATTTTCTGATACCCAGGATGGCCTGCATAAGGGATCTTATGATATTCATCAAAAATGAGATTTTTAAGATGTTGCTGGTTAGGTACATATATCCTCTTCCTATAAATCAGTAAATTTTCTGCATTTATTTCATATCCCAACTGTTGTTCATGGCTGTTAGGAATTTTTTCTTGCTGCCATAAATGTTTATATATTGCATCCTGCATGGTCGATTCCTGAATCTACTCAAAAAAGGTTGCTCGTGAATCACTAAAAGAAATTTCATATAAACAATTTACCTTTCGGCTTAAAGCATCTGCCACCCGGTTTTCCTTTCCTTTTAAATGCTTAATTTCGAAGTCGAATTCACTCAGAAAATCAGCCCAACGAGCTTGCCTGGCATTCAAAGTTGGTTGTTTGAAGTAAATAGTCAAACTATGATGGTTGATCATTAATAGAAATTTCTTACTTAATAGGTAATTCCACCACATTTTAAGGCATGAATGATCGTCGTTAGTTCTAAATCATATGTTGAGTACTTTTGTTCATATTCTTTAAGCTTCCTAGATTCGTAAGCAACCACTCAGCCCTCTTGCATAAGTACACCACCCACACCTTCCTTACTGGTATCTGTACATACCACATAATCCCCATTGGGATTAGCAATGCTCAAAATAGGTGTTGTGGTAAGAAGATGCTTGCGCTGATCAAAGCTCCTTTGACAGTTGGGGGTCCATTTGAAATCCTTGCCTTACTTTTTTAAAGAGGTGACAGGATATGCTACGCGGGAGAAACCCTCTACAAATCTTCGATAGTAACCTGCTAAACCCATAAATGATCTTATGTCGAGAATGTCCTTTGGTGTTTTCCATTCCGTAATGGTCCTTATCTTTTCCGAATCTACTAAAATTCTATCCTTGGTGATGACATGTCCCAAGTATTGGCTTTTCTCCTTAAAGAAATCACATTTATTGTATTTGGCATACATTTTGTGTTCTTGTAGGACTTGCAAAACTACGCGAAGATGTTCCTTATGTTCTTCCATGTTCTGAAAATAGATTAGTATATCATCAATAAATATTAATACAAATTTATCAAAGAACTGATGAAATATGTTGTTCATGAGACACATGAAAGTGGCTGGGGCATTAGTTAGTCCAAATGGTAATACTACGAACGCATAATGCCCATAATGCATTTTGAAAGTAGTTTTTGCAATATATTCCTCCTTAATTCTGATCTGACGATACCCATAGTGGAGATCAATCTTTGAAAAGATAGTTGCTCCTTTCACCTGGTCAAAGAGTTCATCTATCTGGGGAAGAGGGTATTTTTTTTAATGGTTAGTTTGTTCAGCTGACAGTAATCCATGCACATCCGTAAGGTTCTATCTTTCCTTTTAACAAAAAGTACCAGAGCTCCCTAAGGAGGTACACTGGGATGGATATAACTCTTATCCAGTAACTCTTGGAGTTGCATTTTCAATTCAGTCAACTCGAGTATGCTCATTTAGTAAGGTGCTTGTGAAACTAGAGAAGCTCCTGGAATTAGCTCAATAGTAAAATCTATGTCTCTTTTTTGGGGTAGGCCTGGTATTTCTTCAAGAAATACATCAGGAAAATTTTGTATTACAGGTATGTCTTCTAGTGATGTAGATTTATCTTTAGAGTTAGCATATCCTACTGGTATGGCATATATCGGACAACCTGTTCTAATGCACTTAGCTAATTGGGAGGTTGTTATTGGCCTTAAATGCAGAGGTTTTTGAATTCCTTGAATTTCCTGTCTCTCACCTTGATCCAGGTGGCTCCAGGGACACACACAGGACAAAGAGGGCTTATGAAAGCTCAAAAATCAAAGTGATCAAAATGCTTTCGAACTAGGACTAGAGCGTAGATCTTTTAATCTTGATCACAACGATGTGAACAGTTCATCAATCTGAGATCGTATGAGGGAGAATGAGCTAGTCAAACTTTTGGTTATAGTTGGACTCTGGGCCAGGTTTAAGTGTCCAACAATTTGATTGACCCCGGGGCATGAAACCTAGCTCCCAAAAGCAGGTGAATTTGTTGGATCGTTAATTTTTCTAATATCCCCTATATTAGACAAATTTGAAAAAATGTGTTGTTGTTAAAAAACATAAAAGAAAATGTTATGAGGTGGCGGGCCATGACCCCTGCCACCTCCTTTCCCAACTGCACCTATTTAAAATATGAAAAAAAAAATTATTTTTGGGTTAGTGGCCATTACCTCGCCAAAACCCCCCAACCAACCCATATTACATTTAATATATGTTATTTATGGGTTGTGGGCAGGCCACCTTCGGTGGACCTGACCCACACCCAACCTCCAACTGCCAAGTGTTGAACCGAAGGTGGCGGGGCTCAAACCCGCCTAGTTGGTCTGGCTAGTCCACCTCTCAGGAAACCTCTCACACACACACACCTCCATTTAATGTGCCAACCAACACTCCATTCAATATGCCAACCCTCCATTAAATCAAAACAAACAACCTCCCTTTCAACACGGTTATAACAAAATTTGAGTTTGGTTAAAAAAACAACATGCCAAAATCAATGTAACTGCATGTTGTCAATAAAAGGTTATGTGTATTTTTGTGAGAGGCAGTATTTGATCACCTGACCTCTCCACCACAATTATTCCACCTTACCACAACACCAAATGACATTCCTTGGTAAGTCTGCCCGAGAAACATCATATAAGCCTTCATTTTGCTTAGTGTGCCTAGCATGGAGGAGGCAGAATGCGGCATGGAAACCTAGAGTGTATTTTTTTAATTGTTTTGTAGGTGGAACCATGATTTTGGAAAAAGCAAAAGTGGAAACATGATTGAGCCAAATTTCCAAGAGGGCGAAATTTTTGCAGTGTCCAAATTAAACAAATTTTATGTCAATCTTACACCTCTCATCGACACGACCCTGATGGCATAGTCAGAATTTTGATCTGAGAAATAGATATTTAGATGACCCAGAGGAGGGAATCTTTAAGGAATCTATGGGGAATCTAAAAGATTCCCTAAGCCCCAAATTTTCACTTTCTCAGAATTTAGAAATTTTGACAGTCGATTTTTCACTATTCGACGCCACAGATCTGATGGTGCATTTAGATCTTTCCATCTAATCATTTCATTGTTCGATCACTTTTCAAAGTGGAGTGTAGGTGTCAACATTCATGTGTGAACAACCATTTCCATGAGATTCGACGCCGCGAGATTGATGGTATGGCCAGCTTCAGCAGTTTGACATCCTTTTCTTCAAATGGCCCCAGGATGTGAGGTATATGCAGTGTGTTCATGTACTTCTTTTTTCTATGAGATGCATTATGCTGCATAAATCCTTGTTTGATGTTTGATGTGGGATCTTGTTTTCTTACTTATTTCATGCCTCCTGCTTGATGTGACGCAGAATCATTTGTGGGATGTACTTGTTGTCATGATTCGTCATATTTTTTTTGAGATCCCATTGTTGTTATGTTGATGGGATACTCATGTGTTGCCATGTATGTTTGCATTGAGATCCCTTTTATGCCATGTTGGTGGGATGTTCATTATCATCATGCATGAGTTTAGGTCATATTGATAGGAGTCATTTTTGAATGAGAGTTCTTACAGTGGAACATCTCTTGGAGCCACTCCTGCGTGAGGGCATTTCCCTTGTATAATAGCAATGTCACCACCTATGTACATCGTCACTATTGGCAGCACTTAATGCAACGGCATACACCATCTTGACACCGAGCCCAGAGACATAGTCCCTCCTAGACGAACTCCGTTATCAACATCTCTTATTTTATGTTGTTGATTCTTGTCGTGTTCCCTCTTCTTTACAGCATGCATTTATGTTCCTTTATGCTATTTTAATTGCAATTCTAATCACATCATGAAAGTAAAAGATCTTGGTTAAATCCGAGAGTGGAGTCAACTCAAATCACACTCACTTCATCTTACTAACGAATAGCTTTTGTCTTACAATTTACCAAGGACAGGTGTTTTTCGAAATAGTCCATACCTATCAAAATGTCGTATGACCCTATGGGTAACACATTTAAATCTTCTATGATAGTTTTACCATCTAATTTCAAGGGGAATCTATTTATTTTAGAAAAAACTCTTCTTTCTGCTCATGTGGTTAGCTGCACTAACCATGGGTTTTTAAATTTGGCAATTTGTAATTTACATCATTCCACTACCTTGGGGCTAACGTAATTTAATGTGGCTTCAGGATCTATTAAAATAGAGCAAGTATGGTAAAAAATATTACCTTCAAATTTAACCATTGGTTGGCTTTTTCTTCATGAATAATAGAAACATATTGCAATAAGGATGTAAATTTTGTTATAAATTCATCCCTGCTTAATTGACCAAAACGAAGATCATGAAATTCTTTTTCTTTCTCATCATATAATCATTCTGTAAAATACTTTTCCTTGAAGATATTTTCGAATTTATCCCAGGTTATATTTTGCTCATTGATCCCATGAACTGTTTGTACTTCCTCCCACCATAATGTAGCCTTCCCTTAAAGCTAGAAAATGTCCAAATGAGCTTTCAAGTTGTAATCATATTCATACAACTAGAAATATTTGTTCATATTAATTAACCATGCTTCTGTAGTCTCTTCTTGTTCGCCATCAAAGAGAGGAGGCTTGATTTTACAAAACTCTCCTTGGAGTTCAATTTTATGTTTCTTCTTTGTCTTGTTGTCAAACACGTTCCCTCATTCTTCCTCCTAGTTTTCTTCTCCACCTTCTGTTTCCATATTTTCAGTTCAGAATTATCTTTCCCCAATCAAGTGGCCATGCTCCGGACTTGGGGCTAGTGGCCAATGATTTTGTCTATCTGACAAGATTTTTATAATCTTTTCTTGTTCTAGCATCAATCTTTCATTATCTACCTAGACTCGGGTCATCTCTCCTTTCAGTTCTTGAACAGTGGTCTAAAGTTCTGTGTTTGGATTTTGTGTATTATCATCCATCTGCACCGAAACCTCGGGATTTCCTTCCTGAAACGATGTTGGCCCTATCCCTAATATGGAACTAGGTGATAGATTTCTAGCTCTCCTCATGCTGACTTTCTTAGTTATTTATCTGCACAACACTAATTTTGTTATTCCTTATTCTAGAGACCTCAGTATTGGAATCATGAGTGCTCTGATACCATATGTAACACATCTAAGTAAGAAACATTATATATATATATATATATATAATGCCCCAAATCAATGGCTAATTAAAAACTATTATGTTTACATAGTTTTCAAATATTACAAATGCACATTAAACACATTGATTATTCAATTGTTACAAATGCACATTAATCATATTGATTATCATAGGCGACTGAATGTTTTAATCGACAGGACCTTAAATACCTTGGATTAATTATATAATGAATGAGGAGATATGATTGTACAAGCAATTGATTGGTAAACCTCATTCATGTGGTGAGTTTAATTTGTATTGGGTACATGGCTGGCCCAAGCACCTCATGGTACAAGACCTAGCCTTGATACCCGCCATGATATGTAGGCACATTAATCCTCTGTTGTCCTCGTTCTGGTGCGAGATAGCAAGTTACCCAGTTGTCCACCTCCCAATGACATTACTCGGGATTTAATTCCCCCATCGATGGCTCTCCTAGGTTGGTGGGATCGAACAGCCTCAAAACGTTAGGCAACCTTTTACGCTGCAGTGTAGTTTCATTTGGTCTTTGTTTTTCGCCGAGGGCTCTTGGCTCTGCTCTGCTCTGGTTCATTTGTTCTTGCTTGTAGACCTGGTTCATCGAACTATTTGTTCCTTACTCCAACGCTTTGACACAATGTTGAGGGTGCTGCAAACGGTTCATCGCCTTGGAATATTGTTGGCAGAGACAAGCTTGCAGGCTCTCCTCTCTCAAGTAAGTTTTTAGTTTTTATATATACGTCGTAAGCTTGTTTGCACAATTAGTTCCTTTGTTTCGCAGTTTTTGTTTCCTCTACTTAACTTAGTACATTCCTCTTGATTGATGTAAGGTGAGGGTTTTTGGGACAGAGGCATGGATGGGGTCCGCGGTGAAAGCTCCTCTTTCAACTTCAGAGTTCGTGGCCACTCCCAAGTACTCTGACTTTCTTTAGATCTCGATTAAGGTTGTATTTAGGTTTTTTATTGGGAGCTTTGAGTTGATGGAACTATGATTCCATAGGTCAATTTTCTTTTATGTTGCCTCAACATTTCATGTGAAGCTTAAGGTAGCTTGATGGCTTTGACCAGATATAGGGGGTTTTGGAACTCTGCCTAGGATGACTCTTTGCTATAATAATTTAATACTACCCAGGTTGACTGCGTATGTGTAATTTTTACTTATTTCTAAACATTTTAACTTATATTAATGGAACTCTAAGGATGGGGTATTATTTTGATGGGGAGGGTTTTTTTCATATGGAAAGCAAGTTCAGCTCAGAATTTTCTTTTCTAATGTACATAGAAAAGGCTTTGTTAGTGCTACCTACTACTTCCAATAAAACTCTGTATTCTCTCCTTTGTGTTTATATTCCATTTGTTTGTACTGTTTCTGTAATGCTTTGGAATTTCAGGCTTGTTATCGAAAATAAATAAATAAATTTTACAAAAAGAGGGAAAGAATGAATTCTTTTACAGGATGGGAATTTGATATTCTAGAGTTTTTTATTCTGTTTCTGACTAATACTAAAACTCTTTAATTCGTTTATGAGTGTTTTTGTGTAGTCGTGAGGCTTTTCTTAACCAGCTAGTGAGTCTAATATGTATTGTTTTTTATTTATATTATATGTACATGATTTGGTTACCATGGTAGATACAAATGTAAACAAGATAGTTGGTAACATATTTTCCCTCTTCTGGTTAGGGAGAATTCCCTTCGGTCATGTAAAATTATCATGTTATTACAAATTTCTCTTATATATAATAGAAAATTCATTATTTTCCAAATGGGTTTCCATTATTATTGACAATTCTTTAATAGTTATTTTTTGTAAATGAAAACAGGGTTTTTTCCTCCAGTTTGTCTATTGTTTCTCTACTTTTACTCTTTGTTTAAATATATCATAAATTAAACTCAAAGTAGTACAATAATTATATTGTATCTTAAGGAATAAGAGACCCCCTCATTACCCATTATCACACCTTCATAGTTATCAGTCTCACAGACCTTTAAGAATAATAGAAATTTTTACTTATTTAGTTCTCTAATAGTCAACATATATTCAGAGAATATTAGAAATTCTTACTTATTAAATTCTTCTATCTGTCAACAGACATTCAGAGAATAATAAAAAATTCTTACTCATCTATTTCTTCTTCCAATCATGCAGACATTCAAAAAAATAATAGAAATTCTTTCTTGTCTATTCTCATTATCCATAACTGAATCTAACACAATATTTGCACTTTAATTCCTCCTTGCCACGAGATTACTTGATACGGTAAATCTCCCCCCATGCTAGCTCCTGTATTCAGGAGCTTTCTCTCTCCTAAGAGACTTAATGTTTCCTAGCTATCTTATCCTTACCAGATATAGCCTCCACAGATTGTCTGATCCATCAGCACACTCTTGTTTTTCCTCCTCTGATCTCAGATACCCCATTCCTCTTGATATTCTAGTAAAATATTCTAGGATTTAGTTTTGGAGTAGATAACTATCTCCTTAACTAATTACATGGTAAAACAATATTTACTCATAAATCCAAAATTTATCATTTCATAACTAAATTCCAAAAATAGTTAATAATTAAAAATAAAATAGTCTATTCTGGTTGTAGTAAAAAAAATAACAATAATTTACATCAATGGGGGATATTACTTCTCCTCCCCTAAAATGGAAGATCATCCCGATGTTCTCTCCCTGTAAATAGACCCAGAAAGTTTTATTTCATGAACTGTTCATCTTCCCAGGTGGCCTCTTCCGACCCATAGTGCTACCACTGCACTTTAACCTGGGTGATAACTCGTTTCTGTAGCATTACTTCTCTCTGATCTAGTATAACCAGTGGTTCGACCAAGAATTCGCCTTTCGGTTCAACCTAAACAAAACCAAGAGGGGCTAAGTCATTAACTAGTTATTCAACACAATTATATCGAAATATTTTTATGTATACCTTACATGTATATCTTTCCATTTCGTTATGTGGTTAGTGTCATACACATACTTCTTAAGTAGAGAAACATGAAAGACATTGTGTACATGAATGTGACTAGGTAGGGAAAATTGGTTAGCCACCAGTCCGATTCGAACCAAGATTTGAAACGGTTTTCAATATCGGGGTGCTAGTTTAGCACACCCTACCCATTGTAAAGTGTAATTTTCTTGGCTTGTACTTGAATGTAGACATGATCTCCCAATTGGAATTCTCAAAAACTTCTCTTCCGATCGACAAAGTTCTTCAATCGGTCCTGAGCAGCTGTCCCATACAAAACTTCAAAGGGACTCATTCGGAGGGATGCATGGTACCCATTGTTATATGAAAACTCCACCAGGTGTAAATAATCTTCCCATTTAGTGGGTTGTTGTATTACATACGTTCACAACATGTCTTCAACCACTTGATTCACTCTCTCAGTCTGCCCATCCAGTTGTGGATGGTAAGCTGTACTGAAGTGCAGTTATGTGCCAAATACTTCAAAGATCCACAAGGCTGATGTAAATTTTACATCTCAGTTGGAAATAATATTCTTAGGGATGTGTTGTACTATACAAAAACCCCCCATTTCAAATTTTTAATCTTAGTATAAAGATGCTAAATAAGAAATAGGTTCCCTTTAGGATATAAAAAGCAAGAAAACTTTTTGAGTAAAAATAGATTTTCCATACTTTTCATATAAAAGTTGCTTTATGAGTGTTTGGTACCCCTCATCGCAAATTGCAATTTCTTAAGACCAATGAAAATCCATTTGAAAAGTTGCGATGTGGTCAAAGCCATCGCAAATTCCTCATCGCAATGTTTAAATTGAAATTATCCATTTATAAACATGCGATGTGATATAACTATTGCATTTCACATATCGGCAATCCTAAGAAATAAGTTAGGGCACTTCGTTGAAACTTTTTGATGCGATAAGGCTATCGCATATTGTATATCGCCAATCCATAGGAAAACATTGAAACCACTCCATTGAAACTTTGCAATGTGATATAACTATCACGATCGCATATTGCATATTGCGCTCCCAATAGAAGCAAGTAACATATACTATGAAGACTAGCGATATAATGTTAAATTAATTATAAAGGAAAACATAATTCACAAAGGGAAAACATGATTTTTCAAGTTTGAAAGGAACCCACCAACTCTACATGCCATCTCATCACTCGTCGCAATCGCAACAATACAAAGAATTCTTTCGAACATAGCACTTGTAACTCCCGATTTGCGATATGTGATGGCTCTACAAGAATTAAAATAATACAATCGCTACTTGCAAAATCACATAGTTATGACACTTGTTTCAAAAGGACCATTGCAAAACTTGCGATGCGATATATATCAATTCGGCATTAAATTTTCATGTCATGAGGCTACAGTAAAGCATTAAGAGGCAGTTATGGTTACAATCCTTTAAGGATTTCATCCTTAGTGACTATGTACAATATGATATCTTTTGCATATAAAGCGCATAACTACTTTTAGTCTATAATTAGTTGTATTGGCTGCTCTCAAAGTTTTTCACCTATCACACTCCTCTTTCTCATTTTGCAGTGTAAACCTAGAATCATGGAATCAGTCAAGATGTCTAAGAAAGCTCGAAAGACAAAGGCTCCCCTTATAGTGGAAGAAGGACAAGAAAAATTGGTGTTAATCTCAAATACTACCTGTCAAGGCCTTGGTAATATCTCGTGGGAAGGCATATATGATTTTCTTGAAAGTGAAAATCAGAAGGAGATAGAAGAAGAAGCAACAGCTGATGGAATTCATGAAACAGAAAACACGCTCAGTGATTTGGCCAACTATTTCCTCCATCTAATAGTGGCCCATGCAAAGATTTTACCATATAATGATATGGTAAGGTGGGTAATCAAAAGCATTAACTTAACGGACCCGAGCTTTCTTCATAGCTGATGGAAGGATGTTTGGATCCTTCATACCTGAAGACATTAGGAGAATGTATCACTTGGCGGATCCCCAGTGACACTACAAAAAATCATTCTTGGAAGCTTTTGCCAAGGATAATCATATTAAATCAGACCCTATCAAGCAATGGAGACACTTTCCTAACAAGCACAAACATGAATCATCTGGTATGTATTCTATGGACTCTTTAGCATCTCCCTATTGTTATGTTGCTGCTATGATGTGTAGACTCTTTGGAAGCCCTGATTCTGTTAGATTTTCTATTGAAATGGCTCCATTGATAGAAGCAATGATAAACTCCTTTGTCATGGATTAGGCAACTATCCTATCGAATAAAATGGCTAGTCAAATACAGGATTATAGAAAGAACAGATTTGTCGCTACCCGAGTTGTGGCCTCATTCTATATGAGTGCTTACATAGTTGACACAATTTGTTTTAATTCCAACTTTTCCATCCTACGTTGGAAATGGACTATTCAGGATCCAACCCCCATTCATATTTGCAATAAATACTTATGGAAGTCTGAATACAAGAATCATTTATACAAGATTTTCCATGGTTTCATTTTACCCGTCCATCAAGCTATCTTTAATAAACCTGCTCCTCGGTTGTCTAACAAGGCTAACATTGATTTAACCTCAATCAACAATTGGTTCGGGAAGAGAGGTTCACCTATGTTAGGGTTTTTGGGAGCATTATAGATCACCATGTCCTTCCACTTTACATTCTAGATAAGCTATTAGCCAGGAAAGTAGCTTACCAGATAGTGTAAAAAGGGATGCCTAGAAATCTTAAAGAATCCAAGAAACAGTTGTGGCCTCCCTTTCCTCTTCACTGTGGCACCTACTCATTGCATGATTTTAAACATGCTGAGAAAGAAGTAGACAAGACAAAGGATCTGAGTCTAGCTATTATCCCTAAAAGACAATATGATCCAAATAAGGTTTCTTTCAATTTCACCACTCAGATGAAAGTTAATAAATTCTTGCACGAGAAAGATGAGTTTGATGACTTATTTGCTTCAGTAGAGTTATTTTAAATAGTAATTCATCTAGCAAAATTCAAATTGGGTGCTGAGAAAATGGACAAATTCATTGAATATAGGATGTAGAGGTTACTAACAATACCTCTGGATTTATTAAGTACAACACCAATCATTCAGCAAGCAGAGCACAACGAAGAGCAGTTTATAGAAAAGATTTCTGTAGAAGTTGAAACAAGTGATAAGGCCAGTAAACAACTAAACACTAATGTTCACATTGATCCCATATTGATTAAAGAATGGGATCAATTTGATCAACAGATCAAAAGTCAGAATGATCCTCAAAACATTATCACATCAGTTCCCCTTGGAACACTACAGCCCATTATTCTTGATATTATGATTGAAGAGACACCTAGCAAAGACATAGCTAAAAAAGGGATAGAAATAATCCCTGAAAATCCTTCAAGAGACATTACATTTAACATTGAGGAAATTCCATCCTTGGATGTATTTTACAGCCCAAAACATAGGGCTATAGTCAAGAGGCAGAGGAAAAAGAGGAAAATAGAACAAACATCATCCATAGCTCCTCAATCTGAATTTATGAATGTCATATGGAAAGATTCAGAGGTCAATCCTTCTGAGGATTTGACTAAGTTATCTCAATTTGCAGGTTCATACACAGCTGCTACAATTGATAAGGCAACTGAAGTGAATCAATTTATCAAAGAAAAGTATCAAAAGATTAGTCAGCTTGAAGAATAGTTCGCAGTGGAGCAGCGAAAGATTAATCGACTTGAGGAACAGTTAACAGTAGAGAAGTAGAAGAATGAGCAGCTTGAAGAACAATTAAACCTGGAAAAGCAGAAAATTGACCAACAGGCTATTCAATGACAACAACAGTTGTCTCAAGAGCTGGAGTGGCTTAAATTAACATATCAGCAAGAGATTAAATCTAAAGAAGAGAAAATCACATAGTTACAACTCTTTATAGAACAATTCAAAGATTATCCCAAGGTTGAAGAGTTTAAGAAGGAAGCCTTAAAGGCAAATAAGGCTTTATCTCAACAACTGAATCTACTCTGCCAGAAAATATCTCTCATTCATCCATTATGCATCACAATGACATCATTGATTGACCAAGCAGCTAATACCAGGTTAGAATTTGAAGATGCAGATGATAAATTCACAAATTACCTCTCCTGGCAAAGCACAGAAGATGGAAGAGCTACTAAATTACCTAAAATTGAAGAGTCTCATAAAGAGATATTGTTTTCAGAATGGGAAACAAAATTGATAAAAGTAGAAAGAGCTACCTCTAAGGCCAGGGCTATAATGAATAATATTATTGAGCTGGTGAATGACAACTTATATGGTGCCAACTTAATTTCTTATTGTTCCCTAGGAAATATTCCAAAGGCGAAAGTTTTAGAGAAGCAATGGAAGCAAGATTTGGACACCAAGGAGGAGCAGCTCAAAAAAATACAAAGTCTTAATTGGGATGCACATTGGTGCTTTGTGGTCAAGCCACACAGCCAACAGAGGACTATCAAGTGCCTTGCTGATGCCATTAATCGCATGACACCTGAGCTCTCAGATGCCACATACACAGGACAATTACACTCTAGGATGAGTCATCCTCTAGAAATCCAAAACATGCTCTCGATTTATCGGTTGAAGATACAAAAGAAAAAATAGATTCGATGAATCTCTTCAAAGGTTATCGCAATTCTATTTTCGAAATTCAAATCCCGTATTTTGATGAAGGCGGTTCCAACAACTCTCAACAATTTTTATGGACAATTTGTTTTTAATTTTACTATAAAGACCCTTTCATGTCATTTTATAAAGGGTCCTCAATTTGTATAAAACTAGAGTTGAGAAGTCTGCACTTCTACACTTCCTAATTTATTTTTTTACAAGCTATGGATCATGGTTCAGACTTGTTGTCAAAGAGCTTCATAAAGACTTGCATTTTTGTATCTTCTTAGATTTTTCAGAATAAAGAGATTGAACGAGATTGTTACTTGCATAACGAGACTCAAATGCATATGGTACTTCTATCATTGTTCTTTTGTCTTGTTTTATGTAGTTAGCATTCCATTGATTTGTTATTGTTGATATATTCTCATGTTTCAAACAACTCTATATTATTTCAATTTTGAATGATCTAGAATTCTTATATTGTACACATATGTCAATGATAAATATTACTATGTTATGTGATATGTTTTCACATTACTTTTTTTAGTTTCTTGTTCAAATTAGTCATCATTTAAATACAACTTTTTATAAATAAGTGAATAATCTATATTATCATTTGTCTGCTAGGAATCATCAAGAATCACATTATTATGATATCACCCGGGTTATATAGATATATCTGTACATTTTAGAGCTTATAGATTAATCCACCTATCATCTTTTTATACATTTAAAACACCCATTCATCAAATCCTACTTTATTGGGAAACTAGTCCCATAATATCAAGTCGGAGCCACCATACCAAATGGAGAAGGAGTTGCACTAAGGTCTAGACCGGGTGGTTATCCCCCAATGTTGGTGCTATGATTTTAGATGCATCAACATTTTTGGCACTAGAAGGAGGGCCTAACTGTGAATGGCGAGAAAATCTAAATCTACAAGCCATTCTAAGAGTAGAACTCCCTCACCATCACCTCCAACTTCTCCTTCACATTCTAAATCTCCTATTCCTAAGTGAGAAGTTGAAAATAAAAATACAAAACCCACTTCTGAAAACCTAAACAAGCCAGACATTCTTCTCCTGAACCTCTTGAAGTACAATCCTTCATTCATAAACTCTAGGGGATTTCAATATCCCAGGAAGATTCTAAGTTATCTCAAAGTAGTGTTTCTTTCCAATATATCCCGTCACAGTCGCTTACTAGGGAAAAGAGTGAAAGGATTGGAATTCCAACAGTTGAATTCCCTCTACCAAGTCAAAAAAGGGCTAGAAAGACATCATCAAAATCTAATAGTGAGACTTTGTCCTCATCATCGTCCATTCTATCCATACCATTGCAAGCTAATACATCTGTTTCCCAACTTCATATCATAGTTCAAATAGGTACAGGAGCTTCAACATCCTCTACCTAATCATTTTCAGTTGCTTTGTCACCCTCTTCTACTATTAGCTCAACAATGGCACATAATCAAACTCAACCAAGGCCATGGACCAACCTAGGAGTTGTCAGAATGCCTACACATTTGACCTAATTGCCAACACATCCTGAAAATGGCTAACTAAATTTAATCCTAACAGTTGCCTGTTAGCGAAAGAACATATAAACAATTTCATGTTATCAATTAACTTGAATGGAGTAACAGAAGAAGACGTTGTTGTTAGATTATTTCCATACACTCTACAAGGAGCACCAGGATCATGGTACTTTTCATTACCACCAGGTTCTATCAATAGTTGGGATGCTTTCTAAGAGAAATTTTTAACTAAGTTTCGAGATGATAGGTCTACAACAAATTTGATTAATAACCTTTCCAACCTGAAAGCTTAATCAAAAGAGCCCATTAAGGACATCAACTCACGCTTCAATAAGTTGTTGAATGAAATATCTGAGACATCCAAGCCTAGTGAGGAGGTCCGAAATGAATGGTACATTTCTGCTCTACCTTCAAACATATCCATCTTCATTGATAGGGCTACCAAACCAACATTAGCATAAAATATGAAGGAAGCAATAGTTGTTGAAAAACGTATCCTTTCTTTGGAAAAGAAAAACACTCTAGAAGATAGGAAATCCAAGAAAGTTACCTTTAGATATGATTCAAAGAAGAAAGCAACCAAGGATCCATATAACATGGAAGGTTTGCAAAAACTTCTTAAAACTATTTCTAATGAAATGGTTGAAATAAAAAAGCAGGTAGTTGAAACTTCTATGAAAAGACCATTTAGGAACTTTAAAAGAAATCATCCAACTCATCCTAAACCACCTAATGCTATATCTAATGTAGAATTTGACCTGGATGATGATGAAGAAGAAGATACAACTTTATCAGCTGAAGAAATGGAAGAAGATGAAACAGTTGAATGTCATGGAATGTGGGACTTTATCCTACCTAACTCTGATAATGAAAGTGAACAGGAATCTCTACCAGTAACACCAGAAGTAAAAGTATAATAGAGCCTAACCAAGCAAATCAAAAGAAGAAAAATTTAAATCTTGTTACTAAAGAGAAATTTCCCGTAAAGAAAGCTCCAATTGCATCTCCCCACAATGAACCATCTTCGTCCAATCCTCCCTCATCATCTAAAATGCTAGTAGTTTCAGATTCCATGGATTATAACATAGTGGAAGATAAGAAGACCTAAGCAAATATTTCTCTGCATGAACTTAGCAAGCTCAAGCATCAACAAAATTTGTTTCTTAAATACTTAAATGCAGTACCTTCTTCTCCCCTTCCAACTAGTGTATTATCAAAGGCTACTAGAGGATAAGGTAAGCCACCATCTGATAAGGTGGATGCTACCAATTCCGTTTTGATTGGGGATAGGTCAAATTCTCATACTTCTCCTTTTCTCCTGACTTATGAGATCTACCATAGAAATTTTCATAACTGCTTGATTGATTCAGGGGCTTCATCAAACATAATGTCAACATCAGTTTGCTCCAAGTTAATATTGAGCCCTAGAAGCTTGTAGTTCATATTGTCTAATTATATCGAACTAAGGTTCAAGATTTAGGAGAAATAAATTTAGTTACTATCAGATTATCTACTGATCCTAGGGTTGTCCAAAGAATTGATATATTAATTGTTGACATCCCTGAGTTTTATGGTTTGATCCTTAGCAGAGATTGGTCTGGAAAACTTCATGGTTATATTTCAACTGATTAGTCTCATATGTGGCTTCCCTATAGTGGGAAGCCAAATCAGATCATAATTGATGGTGAAAAGCATTTGACTCACATAGTAACTAAGTTTGAAGAAGAAAATCAACCTGTAGCCTTCAATAATAACATTCTTGGAAATTATTCGGCTGAATCATTTTTTGGAAATTTCAATGCTCAACAATATCCTTTTCCTATTAATAGTGTCATATCACAAATTGAAAATTTCTTTCGTACCAATACTTCTAAGTGTGTTAGTGTTGTAGATGAACTTGTAGATAAACCTGTAAATAAGCCTTTATTTTGGTCTTTGTATTTTGATGGATCTAAATCTAATGACAGTGTAGGAGCAGGATGTATTTTAGTCAGTCCTGAAGGAGAAAAAACAATGTTATCATGTAGATTATAATTTGAGTGTACCAACAATACTGCAAAATATGAAGCATTGATTCAAGGTCTCTATAAAGCAATAGGCCTGAATATCCAATATCTAAAATTATTTGGTGATTCTGAAATTGTCACTAAACAAGTGAGAAATATTGTCCATTGTCTTTCGGGGCATCTAAAACATTATCAATCACTTGTTCAAGATCTCATAACTCATTTTCTGGCATTTGACATTTCTCATATTCCTAGATCAAAGAATGTAGCAGCAGATCTAATGGCTAATGTTGCTTCTAAACTCCTTACATCCGAGGATTATAGTCCAGATAGATTTTCTATTGAATTAATTTTTTGGCCATCTATCCCAGATAATGTCACCAATTGGCTTGTGTTCAATCATGATGAGAATATCTTAAATTTCTTGACATCTGAAGGACCTTATGATGATCAAATTATCGATGAAAGCGATCATGATCTTCAATTAAAGTAGAGACTCAATGAAAATCCTTTTCCTAAATCTATGGTAAAGCTAGAAGATCTTTATGATATTAAGGATAGATTCAAAAAGGTCAATAATGCAAAACTTCAAAGTTCAACTTTAAGCTTTGTATTAGTAAATCTCGACACTGATGCCAAATCACAAAATGTCAATCTAGGACTTGGACTTTCATCAGATGAAAGATTTTCTTTCATCAGTTTATTGAAGAAATACAAAAATGTTTTTTCTTAGAATTATGAAGATCTGAAAACTTATGATACCACTATCATCCAACACACAATTCCAATGATCTCCGATGAGAACCCTGTACAATAGAAACTAAAGAAAATTCACCTAAATCTTGAAATTCAAATCAAAGCAAAGTTGAATAAACTCCTTAAAGCCAAAATAATATTTCCGATCAGACATTCTAAATGGGTCTCAAATTTAGTACATGTGAGGAAAAAGAATGGTGATATTAAGATTTGCATAGATTTTAGGAATCTCAACATAGCATGTCAGAAAGACAATTTCCCATCACCAAAAATGGAGCAAATACTTCAATCAGTAGATGGCTCAGAGTTAATTTCTTTTCTTGATGGATTTTTAGGATACAATAAGATCCTAGTACATGCAGATGATAGATTAAAGACTACATTCAGAACCAAATTGGGAACATATGCTTATCAGAAAATGCCTTTTGGTTTGATAAATGTTGGAGCTAGTTTCCAAAGAGTTATGGACATAGCTTTCGAAGGTTTAATGCATAGGACGGTCGTTGTTTACTTAGATGACATAATTGTCTATTTGATTCATGTGGATATTGGTGGCCAGCTTCAAAGTCCGCTTGGACCCCCCCCGGGTTTTTTTCAGCTTTTCAGTTTCCTTAAATGCAGCACAATTTACTATTTTTAGCATTTTTTGGGTCCTAAACATCTGGAGCCGTTTTGAAGCCCTAAATGATGTTTTTTTTTTTTAACTGGGAGCAGCATGGGTCCATGGACTGATGCTCCTCTTCCCAAAGTTGTAGTTCTCAGATAGATATTTCTAACAAGATATTGTGTGCATCAAATGGAGATCGTATGCCAAAGTTACGACCCCAGGAAGTTGATGTATCAATTTTCTGAAACGGGGCCCACAATTTGGTGTTTCATCTTCCAGGGTTAGGTTTTTGGCTGTTTAGGGTTTTCCATTGTTTCTCAACAATAAATAGGCCTTCGAGTCTCTTTGTAACATAGTTTAGAGGCATGTAGCCACCACATCTCTTCTCAGAGATAAGCTACCATCACCCTAGCTAGTTTATTTCCATTACTATTTGTAAGCATATTTTAGTGTTTTACATTAATGAAATGAAGTATTATTTCCGTTGCATCTCTTTTTTTATGGTTATCTCTGTAATTTTTTGCATTCTGTTTAAATCCGGATCAGTGGTATCAGAGTGGTATGCTTTTTCTCTGTTTTCTTTGCATGTCCCCAACGAGGTCGGGATATAAGGAGTTAGGGCTTGAACTAGTTGAACCTTTGCAAGAGCAGCCTCACAAATCCCAACGACCTCCCATGGCGGATGAAAAGAAAGACGAGGGCGTAGGAGATCCTATCAAAATCTTACTCAAAGAAGCCCTCAAGCGACAAAGGAACGCGATGATGGACAGCTTTGCCTAGATCCTTCAGCGGCTACCCAGGGGCGACACATCAGCTTCCAACAGCTACTCTGGAAATGACACACCGTTTAAGGTACAAGTTAATGTTTAAATCCCCATATTCAAGGGTCAGATAGATGCAGATGCCATCGATAAATGGTTAAAGTTGCTAGAGGGTTATTTTTCTATTCACGATTTTTCCAGTCAGGAAAAGATTATTTTCACTCTTCTCAAAGTAGCCCCCCACGTTAAGGACTGGTGGGAAACCTATTGCGAGCAGAAGGATGAAAGTACAGGCTCACTATTTTCAGCCGCACCCACTTGGGATTCATTTAGGGATTCCATCAAGGAGAAGTACTACCCTGTCAGAAGCTATGAGGATCAATACATAAAGTGGACCATGCTATGGCATGGAAGGGACCAAGATGTGTCGGAGTTTACCAATATATTCCATACCTTTCGCACAAAGTTGGGTATCAAGGATTCAGAATAGAATTTGGTACTCAAATACCGTGGCTGGCTAACCAAGTATGTCCATGAAGAAATAGAATTCCTGAACATCCCCTCGCTTAGCATGGCATACCGATATTCCGTCAAGATCGAGAAAAAGTTTAAACAGAAGAAGCAAGACTTTGGATCTACGAATCTGAAGCAAGGGAAATGTGCCCTGAAACCACAGAACAAAGGACAAAGCTAAGGCAGAGTGGCCCAAGAAAACCCGCCAAAGCTGCAAGCAAAGAACAATCATGAAGCCGAAAAAGGACACAGGAAAGTGGTGTGAGTTCCATAAGAGCTCCACTCACAGCACAAGTGAGTGTCAGGCCAAGAAGTCACTGGTGGTGGAGCTAAAGGTTTCAGAATCAGATCCATGTTCCGACTCTAAATCAAAACCTGACAAGGGGAGTTACAAAGGGAAGCATATTATAGATGCGGAGCCCAACGCCACCATTGCCACCACGAAGGACCAAAAGGAGGAACTCGAAGATCTAGAGGACGAGGAGCGTCTCTTCCACTCCCAGATGTGGGTAAAGGGCTCCCTGCTATAGTTCATTGTTGATAGCAGGAGCCAAAAGAACCTCATTTCAGTAGAGGTTATGAAGCGGCTGGGCTTACTAACCATAGCACATCCACAACTGTACACCATCGGGTGGCTTCAACAAGGACGATATCTTTGTGTGAGCTAGCAATGTCACCTTCCATAAAACATCAAGCCCTTCATGGATGAGGTATTGTGTGACATTTCTCCCCTTGAAGTTTGTGATATATTATTAGGACAACCGTACTTGTGGAAGTGACATGTTGTGTATGAATCAAGGCCCCATGCTGTTATTGTTACTTTGGGAAATAAGTTGTACATGATACCAGAGGTAGCACCGCCTACCACCATCTCTTTGATTACTGCAAAACAATGCAGTAAGCTCGTTTCGAAAACTCGGAAATTTGTTTTCAGCTTGATGGTGTTGAATCCATTTCCACCATCAAAAACACGATTCAAACACTGTCTCTACAAGATTTTTTGAAAAAAAAATCAACCACTTTTAATAGTCCTCACAATTCCTCTACGTTGATAAATGACTCCACAAGTATATAATCTAACCATAGGAATATACAGCCTAGCAATGTAACTGCTCAATGTTGGTTCCCATCATGTTTCATCTAAAACCATAGAATGCTTTTATTTTTCTTCAGATTCTGATTTTTAGTAGCATTCACACTCATATTTCGCTTTCCGGGAGACGTTCAGTTTGTAGTAAATGCATGCACATTCGAAGTCTCTCATTGTTGTAAAAGCATGCACATTTGAAATCTCTCATGCTCTGTTCATTGACGTAACCATGCATTTATTTTTCTCTCAATTCTGATTCTTGAAAGCGTTCACACTCATATTCCGCTTTCCGCCACACGTTCAGTTTGTGGTAACTGCATGCAAATTCGAAGTCTCTCATTTTTTCTCAAAAAACAGAAAATAACTATCGTTGTTCTATTCATTGACGTGGCTGTACACTACCTGTAAAATGGATAGGCAAGAGCTAACCAGCCTGCCATAGGGCATTAAATGCCTCTACAGTGGCTGGTTCCATGCATACTCGATATCCTGATAACACACCAACATTATTTTTTATTTATCTAGCCACCGCACCACTATTATTTTTTATTTATCTAGTCACCGCGCGCTTGTGTTATCGGGTTATCGAGTATGCACATAACCAGCGACCGTAGAGGCATTTAATGCCCTATGGCAGGCTGGTTAGCTCATGCAAATGGATATATGGGAGTTAAAAAATAATGGCGATGTGTTATCGGGATATGGAGTATGCATGTAACCAGCCATTGTAGAGGCATTTAATGCCCTATGGCAAGTTGGTTAGCTCTTGCAAATAGATATATGGGAGTAGTTGGTTTACAACGTCTGTTAGTTAAGTGGCAATTTTCCCAAAAAGACGAAGAACGACTGACAAAATCGAGTAGACTGATTTTGTATTGGCGAGAAAAGGTTTTAAGTTGTTAGAATGGAGGCTTTTGTATTTCGAACGTGTTGCTCTTCAAATTTTGATTCGAGTTCCATCAAAACTTCTCGTCTACTTCTTAGAGTCAACGAGTCACTCATTAAGACAGGAAAAGCAGGAGAATTTATTTTAAAATATAGAAAATTGATGTAAGACATCTAAGTAAGAAACATTATATCTACATAAAAAAATATATATATGTACATATAATGCCCCAAATCAAACACGGTTATGGCTAATTAAAAATTATTACGTTTATATAGTTTTCAAATATTACAAATGCACATTAAACACATTGATTATTCAATTTTTACAAATGCACATTAATCATATTGATTATCATAAGCGATTGAATGTTTTAATCGACGGGACCTTAAATACCTCAACTTAATTATATAACGAATGAGGAGATACGATTGTACAAGGCATTGATTGGTAAACTTTATTCATGTGGTGAGTTGAATTTGTATTGGCTAAGTGGCTCACCCAAGCACCTCATGGTACAAGACCTAGTCTCGATACCCGCCATGATATGCAGGCACATAAATCCTCTGATGTCCCCATTCTAGTGGCAGATAACAAGTTACCTATTTGTCCACCTCCCAATGACATTACTCAGGATTAGATTCCCCCATCGACGGCTCTCCAGGGTTGGCGGATCAAACAGCCTCAAAACATCAGGCAACCTTTTACGTGGCAGAGTAGTTTCATTCGGTCTTCTTCTTTCACTGAGGGCTCTTGGATCTACTATGCTCTAGTTCATTTGTTCTTTGTTGTAGACCTGGTTCATCGAACTATCTTTTCCTTGCTCCGATGCTTTGACACAATATTGAGGGTGCCACTCCCGGGTACTCTAACTTTCTTCAAATCTTGGTTAAGATTGTGTTTAGGTTTTTATTTGGGAGCTTTGAGCTGCTGGAACTGTGGTTCCTTAGGTTAATTTTCTTTTGTGTTGGCTCAACATTTCATGTGAAGCTTAAGGTAGCTTGACGACTTCGGCTGGGTATGGGTGGTTTTGGAACTCTGCCCAGGATGACTCTTTGGTTTAGTAATTTACTACTGCCTAGGTCGAATGCCTATGTGTAATTTTTACTTATTTCTGAACATTATAACTTATATGAATAGCACTGTAAGGATGGGGTATTATTTTCATGGCGAGGGTTTTTTCATATGGAAAGCAAGTTTAGCTCGTCCCTTCCTTGATTTATTTAGCACTGAGTTTTTGGAACATTGAGAATTTTCTTTTCCAATTTAAACAGAAAAGGCTTTGTTAGCGCTACCTACTGCCTTCAATAAAAATTTGTATTCTTTCCTCTATGTTTATATTCCATTTCTTTGTATTTTTTCCATAATGCTTTGGAATTTCGAGCTTCTTATCAGAAAAAAGAATTATCGAAAGAGGGAAAGAACAAATTCTTTTATAGGCCGTATGGGAATTCGATATTCTAGAGTTCTTTCTTCTATTTCTGACTAATATTGTAACTCTTTAATTCGTTTATGAGTTTTGTTGTGTAGCCGGGAGGCTTTTCTTAACCGGCTAGCAGTTATGCTATGTATTGTTTTTTCTTTATATTATATGTACATGATTTGGTTACCATGGTAAATACAAATGTAAACAAGATAGTTCGTAACATATTTTCCCTCTTCTGGTTAGGGGAGAATTAACTTCGGTTGAGGGTCTAATCCTTTTATCCGTCTTACTAATTAAGTAAAAAACAATAGGGTTTTCTATGTGATATCGTAATAGCAGTGTCTATGGGAATCTCGTCATTCTTATTTCCTTTTTCAATGTATAGTCATCAGGTTATTGCAAATTTCACTTATATATAATAGAAATTTTGTTATTTTCCAAATGGGTTTCCATTATTACTGACAATTCTTTAATAGTTCTTTTTTTATAGATGCAAAGAGAGTTTTTTCCTCTAGTTTGTCTATTGTTGCTCTAGTTTTACTCTTTGTTTAAATATATTAGAAATTAAACTCAAAGTAGTATGATAATTATTCTGTATCTTAAGGAATAAGAGACCCCCTCATTACCCATTATCACACCTTTATAGTTATTATTTCTTACACACTTATCAGTCTCACAAAACTTCAAGAATAATATAAATTTTTACTTATTTAGTTATGTTGGGTATACGACCAAAGTCCCACATTGACTAGAAGTGGGGAAGATCATGGGTATATAAGGATGGAAAAATATCTCCATTGGTGTGAGGCCTTTTAAGGTAAAGCCCAAAAAAAAATCCATGAGGGCTTAGGCCCAAAGTGGACAATATCATACCATTGTGGAGATATGTGATGTCCACAGTCCTTACAAGTGGTATCAGAGCCAAGTTCCGAAATTAGCCAAGTGGATGAATCCTCACAATGCCGAACAAAGGTGGTGGGCCCTAGTAATATCACGATGGGATCCGTGGATGAGCTCGGTTAGACAGGCGGTGTGCTCCAGATTCTTCATGGACGTGTCCTGGTCCCAACACGGTGAAAAGGAGTTGACCTGGGATGGAGCAAGCTCTCGAGGCAGGTGGTGCTTCCATGTAAGACGTGTCCTCCCAACGCATTGGAGCAGAGAATCCTAGTTGGTAGAGAGTGGATGGATAGATAATCGTTTGAGGGGAGGCTCGATGGTCCTTTGTTCGAGGGGAGGATTGTTGGGTATACAACCAAAGTCCCACATTGACTAGAAGTGGGGAGGATCATGGGTATATAAGGATGGACAAATATCTCCATTGGTATGAGGCCTTTTGGGGTAAAGCCCAAAAACAAATCCATGAGGGCTTAGGCCCAAAGTGGACAATATCATACCATTGTGGCTACAGATATTCAGGCAATATTAGAAATTATTACTTATTAAATTCTTCTATCTGTCAACAGACATTAAGAGAATAATAAAAAATTCTTACTCATCTGTTTCTTCTTTCAATCATGCAAACATTCAAAAAAATGACAAAAATTCTTACTTGTCTATTCTCGTTGTCCAAGATTGAATCTAACACAGGATTTGCACTTTAATTCCTCCCTACCACGAGATAACCTAATACGGTAAATATCTCCCCGTGCCAGCTCCTGTCTTAAGGAGCTTTCTCTTTCCTCCGAGACTTAATGTTTCCTGGCTATCTAATCCTTACCAGACATAGCCTTCACAGAATGTCTGATCCATCAACACAATATCCTTTTTCCTCCTCTGATCTCAAATACCCCTATCCTCTTGATATTCTAGTAAAATACTCTAGGATTTAGTTTTGGAGCAGATAACTATCTCTGATCTGAAAATGGGGCACTAAAGGCTTCTTTTCAGCTTACAAAAATCTCTCCTAGTTCCAAAGCTTAAATATTTCCAAGACCTTATGATAAACTAATTGCGGAATTAAAAAGTGCTTGAAAATAGGTGTATGCTTGTGTTTGTTTTTAAATTGTTTATGTGCTTTAAGTTATGTTGCTTATGTTGATATTTAAATACATGTAACAGTAAAAAATGTAGCAGATACAAAGCAGTAATAAGAAATCACACATAACAACAATATAATATGGAGTTCACCATGTTATCTTGGGCTACATCTCCTTGAGCTCTAATCAACTCGACTAGGCTTTCTGGGATTATGGCATAAGTTCTTTTACAAGCTCCACGCTCAACTCCCTTGGTTTATACAGAACCTATGGGTTTAGAAATACCATCTCATCCCACTGGTTGTCCTCACTTTGGAGACAGATCTAGGCTTCTCTTGACTTAACTCCTTCAATTAGCGCTCTGAGCGATCTTGCTCTTGCTTGCACCAACTCACTCAATATTCTGTATTGTCTCTAAAATTCCTTCTTCTATCTTCAGCACACTTTGGACACCAGCAACAGTTGGATCATTTGATCTCTTTGTTGTTATGCAGCTTCACTACGACTCCATGGCTCTTAGAAATCTCTTATGAACTCTCTGGCTCTTGGCTCTGGCTTTGGCTCTCTCTGAGCTTCTCTCAGCCTCTACGTGCCTCTGTAGTTCACTTGACCTCCAAGCGACTCTCAGCAACCTTGCAGCGACCTTCAAAACTCTCTACGCTCTCTCAGCTTCTATGAGAACATCTTGAGCTCTTTGTTAAGAACTCCCTCTTAATCATGCTCTTCGTGTTTTTGTGAGGAATCCTCCGACTCTGCGGCTCCCCTAGCCATTCCTCTATCTCTCATCATGACGAATCATTCCCTTATGGCCCTTCAGCTCTTCGACAGAACCTCTGGCTCACCAGCTCTGTGGCTCTACATCTGGCCCTCTCGAACTCTGGCTCTGTGGCTCTACACCTGGCCATCTGGCTCTCTAACTTTGTGGCTCTCTGCGTGTAATGCATTTTAGCATAATTGTTACAAAATCCCTGCTTATGGCGTGGCACAATGATTTTAGGACAGGGATTGTTACAAAGGAAATACACAGGCGACCTTTCTTCAGGAAAAAACCCGAAAATAGCAACATAACTACAATACATAGAGAATACTCAGAATTACACTATTGGGCGCAAAATCCCAGACTTCAAATATTATGAAATCGTGTTGATAATCCCTATCAGGTTTGCCTTTAATCGGCATATCACATTTGTAACGGCCCGGGGGTTCTTCCTTTGGCTATGGACTATGCCGATGCTGATCCGTCGATTTGATAATTGAAAATCACAATGTCGCATAGTCTAGGGTCCCGATATTGCATACAGCCTAGCTTCGATTGCGATATGTCGGGGATCGCTGATCGGGGGTCCCTTCTGCCTTGTCCTTAAGTCTCCCCTTTGAACCTTTTGCGATGCGATTTCCCATATAAAGCCTTTTATGCCATTTTTAGAAGAAATGCCTCCTTTTTCAAAGGACAAAGGTAATCTTCCTTTTGTGATAACTTCATCATCCGAAATCTGTTTTAATCCATTCAAATTGCATCAGATTCAGAATTAAAATATCTATGCAATGAGACTATTTCCATGAGTAGACCTTGAATTTCATTTTCCTCTGTGAGGAACACTTTATACTTAGAAGTCTATTCTAGATCCATTTTGGATCACACCTTCCCACTAAAAGAACTTTTGATCTCCAAAAGTCTAATATACTGATCTAAATAGTAGATGAGAGTACAACACCCTCCCTTTTCAGTCCTCATACACTTGCATGCATGGCTAATGCCTCTGAACCAAAGCCTTTGACCACTCTCCTTCCTGGATGTATTGATCCTCTTGGGAAGAACTATTTTCCTCCTTGACTACATGCAGAACTCCTACTGAAATGGTCATGGAAGGTAGTTTGAACTTCTCTGCCTTGATCATTGATCAAAGGTGGCTCAAAAAAATGTGAAGTTACATATTCTTCACAAAATTTTCATTTGTACTTGTTGGACAAGCTATCAACAACAATTATTAACAACAACAGAAATACAGACAACAACTGGATGGCCTAAACTTCTGCTTCAAAAAAAGAAACAGATTTCACATCTTGTGAACATCTCCATGTCTTTACATCTGCATACAAATTATTGACAGATAACAAGATAATAAAGCATGCCTTTAAAACAAATGACCCTTCAAGTCAAGCATGTCGAAAAGATCTCAAGGATTCTTTTCAAAAGATAAAACACTTCATCATTATCTCCATCTTGGAGACCAAATCAACTTTTTCCAAGTCAATATTGCATTACATGCATGCCAAAGCAATCAACCCTTCAAGTTAATTACACATACATGTTCAAATACATGGAAATCATCACATCCCTGTGTTCATGCATATCGAGCTTATGCATTCATTTCATTCTTCAACTTTCGCTTCAGCACACTTTACTTTTGAAGTTGAAATGAATATAATGTTGCAGCAATAAAGTGAGTCTCCTACTCAACTTTTTCCATTCACCTTCTTGGAAAAAGCCTGCAACTTGCATTCCATTAACAAAGAAATGCAAGTAGATGCATCAAATCAAAAGACATGCAATCTTTAATTGAATAAGAACTCTAACCATTTCTTACCAATCCATTTCAAAGGTGCTACCTTTGTCTGCACATCAGCATCAACATGTGAATCATCCTGAAACACATCATTCATGGAATCTTTCTTTCCATTTCTACCATTTTCTCTTTCCACCTTATTCAAGGATCGTGGAAGCATTGTTGGATTCAGAGTCCAACACTTTTCATCAATGTGTCCTTGCTTATGGCAGTACGTGCAACACATGTAAATCCTCTTGACAGCATGATTTGCCTTGTCCAATGGACCTTTGGCTTCTTGCTTCCTTTCCTTCAAAATTTTCCTGTATGTGGCCATTCTCTTCCAACATCTAGAAACATTATGGTTATCCAAACAACAAAAGGAACATGCAATTATTTTCCCATACTTATATGGAGACTTATCATGCTGGACATAATCAAAAGGAATATGATTAGAACCAGATTTATACCTTTCTTTCTGACATTTATTGCCTTCATGAGGAGGTGAATCAAATGAAGAATTAGATCCCTTTGGAACACCATCAACCTCTTCAATTGTTTCAGAGTTTCCACAACTCTCTGGCTCAAGTGCATGCTTATGAACACCTGCATCCCGCAAATGATGTTTCAAGCTATTGCATTCTCCACGAATACAATCTTCACACTCTTGAGGTAGAAGACCTAAAATGAAACTCCTTGGAACTGTTTCAATTGTCTTCATGGCAGCTTTGGAACTTTCTCCATAAGATTGTCCATATCCAAGACCCAAACACTTAGGCCTTTCCTCAACCATTATTGGCTCAACAATACTCTATGCATGTTTACCCAAGCCTTTTCCTTCATAGCCCATCTTGGACATTAACTTAGAACCTAGGCCTCTGGTATGTTTTTCAAAAGAACCAATATAACCATTCTTAAAATAATTTGAATACAAACAAGAATTTTTTACCTCTTCTTCAAGTTGATACTTGACGAAGGCTTCTTTGGAAACAAATAGTTATGTCTCCAACTCATGCATCCTTTTCAAGTTCATATTTGCAATATGAAGTTGCCTCTCCATTTCTTGCAATTTGTCAGAAAGCAACTGCTTCTCTTCCTCCATGGAATTCAACTGCTCTCTAAGTATGCTGCTCTTCCTTCCAGCCTCATACATTTCTCTCACCATATCCATCATGGTGAACAAGTCTTGCTTCATGTCTTCATCAAAGACTCTTGTGAAGAAAGAGAAATTTGAGGACTCACTTGTAGAAGTTTTCATTATCAAAATGAGCAAAAGAAGTTCAAACAAGATTAACAAAGAGATTATTCAAGCAACCTTTTGCAACAAACCTCTTGTGCTTCAAGGATTTCTTTAAGGTCCTTTGGGATAAGAATAATGCCTTCAACCCTTCTTCCTTCTTGTCCTCTCCTGGACTGAGCTATAAATAGCTTTCCCTTCACCTCTACAAACTCAAACAATAGTCAGTCTGCAAACAAGCATACAATCAACCTTTGACTGTTTAAACACCTTTCAGACAAGCAATCTTTTCTCTATCAATCAAGCATTCTGATCTGATACCACTTGCTCTAGTATAACCAGCTTTGATATCACCTTCTTGAAGGTGGGGTTAATCAATCTCAGGCTCTGATACCACCTGATCTGAAAATGGGGCACTAAAGGCTTCTTGTCAGCTTACAAGAACCTCTCCCACTTCCAAAGCTTAAATATTTCCAAGACCTTATGATTAACCAATTGCGGAATTAAAAAGTGCTTGAAAATAGGTGTATGCTTGTGTTTGTTTTTAAACTCTTTATGTGATTTCAGTTTTGTTGCTTATGTTGATATTTAAATACATGTAATAGTAAATAATGCAGCAGATACAAAGCAACAATAAGCAATCACACATAACAACAATATAATATGCAGTTCACCCTAATATATTGGGCTATGTCTTCGTGAGCTCTAATCAACTCAACTAGGCTCTCTGGGATTATGGCATAAGTTCTTTTACAAGATCCATGCTCAACTCCATTGGTTTACATAGAACCTATGGGTTTAGAAATACCATCTCATCTCGCTGGTTGTCCTCACTCTGCAGACAGATATAGGCTTCTCTGGACTTGACTCCTTCAACCAACGCTGTGAGTGATCTTGCTCTAACATGCACCAACTCCCTCAAAATTATGTATTATCTCTGGAAATCCTTCTTCTATCTTCAGCGCACTCTGGACACCAGCAACAACTAGATCATTTGATCTCTTTACTGTTCTGTAGCTTCACTATGGCTCCATGGCTCTTAGAAGTTTGTTGTGAGCTCTCTGGCTCTGGCTCTCGCTCTCGCTCTGTTTCCGGCTCTTGGCTCTGGCTCTCACTTTCACTCTGGCTCTTGGCTCTAGCTCTCTCTGAGCTTCTCTTGGGCTTTGCATGCCTCTGTATTTTTCTTGACCTCCAAGAAACTCTCAACAACCTTCCAACAACCTTGAAAACTCTCTGCACTCTCTCAACTTCTACACGAATATCTTGAGCTCTCTATCAAGTTCTCCCTGTTAATCGTGCTCTTTGTGTTTTTGTGAGGAATCCTCCGACTCTATGGCTCCCCCAGCCATTCCTCTATCTCTCATCATGATGAATCATTCCCTTGCATCCCTTCAACTCTTTGACTGGCCCTCTGGCTCATCGGCTCTGTGGCTCTACATTTGGCCCTGTGGCGCTTTAGCTCTGTGGCTCTTTGTCTGGCCATCTGCCTCTGTGGCTTTGTGGCTCTTTGCGTGTAACGCATTTCGACATCATTGTTACAAAACACCTGCTTACAGCATGGCACAATGATTTTAGGACTAGGATTGTTACAAAGGAAATACACAAACAGCCTTTCTTCAGGCGAAAACCCGACAATAGCAACATAACTCCAATACACAGAGAATACTCGGAATTACACTATCGGGTGTAAAATCTCAGACTTTAAATATTATGAAATTGTGTTGATAATCCCTATTGGGTCCACCTTTAATCGACACATCGCATTTTTAGTGGCCCAGGGGTTATTCCTTTAGCTATGGACTATGTCGACACTGATCCACTAATTTGATAATCAGCAATTGCAATGTCGCAAAGTCTGGGGTCCTGATATTGCATATAGCTTGCCTCTGATTGTGATATGTCAGGGATCGCTGATCAGGGGTCCCTTTCGCCTTGGCCTTAAGTCCACCCTTTGAACCTTTTGCGATGTGATTTCCCATATAAGGCCTTTTATGCCATTTTTTTAAGAAATGTCTCCTTTCTCAAGGGACAAAGGCAATCTTCCTTTTGTGATAACTTCATCATCCGAAGTCCATTTTAGTCCATTCAAATTGCATCAGATTCAGAATGAAAAGATCTATGCAATGGGACTATTTCCACGAGTAGCCCTTGACTTTCATTTTCCTCTGTGAGGAACACTTTATACTTATAATTCTATTGTAGATCCATTTTGGATCAGTCTCCTTAACTAATTACATAGTAAAACAATATTTACTCATAACTACAAAGTTTATCCTTTCTTAACTAAATTCCAAAAATAGTTAATAATAAAAAATAGCAATAGTCTGTTCTGGTTGCAGTAAAAATTATTAAATATTTACATCAATGGGGATACTACATCTCCCCCCACTAAAATGGAACATCGTCCTAATGTTCTCTCCCTGCAAATAGACCCGAATTTTTTTCTTTCATGAATTGTTCATCTTCCCAGGTGGCATCTTCTGGCCCATAGCGCTGCCACTGCACTTTAAGCTGGGTGATAGACAAGGAATTCACCTTTCGTTTCGACCTAAACAAAACCAAGAGGGGCTAAGTCATTAACTAGTTATTCAGCGCAATTATATCAAAATATCTATATGTATACCTTACATGTATACATTCCATTTGATTATATGGTTAGCGTCATACACATATTTCTTAAGTAGAGAAACATGAAAGAGATTGTGTACACGAATGTGATTATGTAGGGCAAGTTTGTAAGCCACCAGTTCGATTCAAGCCAAGATTGAAATGGTTTGCAATTTTGGAGTGCTAGTTTAGCACACCCTGCCCATTGTGAAGTACTTTTCTTGGCTTGTACTTGAATGTAGACATGATCTCCCACTTGGTATTCTTGAAAACTCCTCTTCCGATTGACAAAGTTTATATGTCAGTCCTAAGCAGATTTTAAATTAATTCGCACATTTTTCACCATTCCCTCCATCTCTTCTAACATATCTGGCCCTAGTAAGAGCTTATCCTCTGGTCCGCTCCAACTTAAATGTGTCCTGCACTTGCGTCCATACAAAACTTCAAAGGGACTCATTCGAAGGGATGCATGGTAACTGTTGTTATATGCAAACTCCACCAGGTGTAAATAATCTTCCCATTTAGTGGGTTATTGCATTACATACGTTCGCAGCATGTCTTCAACCACATGATTCACTCTCTCAGTCCGCCCATCTGTTTGTAGATGGTAAAATGTACTGAACTGCAGTTGTGTGCCAAATCCTTCAAAGAGAGCTTTCTAGAAGGCTGATGTAAATTTTACATCTCGGTCAGAAATAATCATCTTAGGGATGTCATTTAGTTTTAAAATGTTCTGCATAAAGATGTTAGTGATTTGGACTGCTCTATAAGTTGATTGAACAAGTATGAAATGAGTATATTTTCTCAATTTTTCCACCACCAACATGATGGAGTCATTTTGCTTTCTTGATCTAGGAAACCTAGTAATGAAATCAATAGAGATGATTTCCCATTTCCATTCTGGGATGGGCAGAGGGTGAAGTAACCCTGTTGGATGTTGGTGCTCAGCTTTCACTTGTTGGCATTCCAAGCATTTTGATAAATATTTTGCTACTTCCTTTTTCATACCAGGCCAAAAAAATTCCTTCCGCATGGCATAAATCATTTTCTGATACCCAGGATGGCCTGCATAAGGGATCTTATGATATTCATCAAAAATGAGATTTTTAAGATGTTGCTCATTAGGTACATATATCCTCTTCCTATCAATCAGTAAATTTTCTGCATTTATTTCATATCCCAACTGTTGTTCATGGTTGTTAGGAATTTTTTCTTGCTGCCATAAATGTTTATATATTGCATCCTGCATGGCTGATTCCTGAATCTACTCAAAAAAGGTTGCTCATGACTCACTAAAAGAAATTTCATATAAACAATTTACCTTTTGGCTTAATGCATTTGCCACCCGGTTATCCTTTCCTTTTAAATGCTTATTTTCGCAGTCGAATTCACTCAGAAAATCAGCCCAACGAGCTTGCCTGGCATTCAAAGTTGGTTTTTTGAAGTAAATATTCAAACTATGATGGTTGATCATTAACAGAAATTTCTTACCTAATAGGTAATGCCGCCACATTTTTAAGGCATGAATGACCGTCGTTAGTTCTAAATCATATGTTGAGTACTTTTGTTCATATTCTTTAAGCTTCCTAGATTCGTAGGCAACCACTCAGCCCTCTTGCATTAGTACGCCACCCACACCTTCCTTACTGGCATCTGTACATACCACATAATCCTTGTTGGGATTAGCAATGCTCAAAATAGGTGTTGTGGTAAGAAGATGCTTGAGCTGATCAAAGCTCCTTTGACAGTTGGGGGTCCATTTGAAAGCCTTGCCTTTCTTTTGTAGAGAGGTGATAGGATATGCTACGCGGGAGAAACCCTCCACAAATCTTCGATAGTAACCTGCTAAACCCATAAATGATCTTATGTCGGGAACGTCCCTTGGTTTTTTCCATTCCGTAATGGTCCTTATCTTTTCCGAATCTACTGAAATTCTATCCTTGGTGATGACGTGTCCCAAGTATTGGATTTTCTCCTTAAAGAAATCACATTTATTGTATTTGGCATACATTTTTTGTTTTTGTAGGACTTGCAAAACTACGCGAAGATGTTCCTTATGTTCTTCCATGTTCTGAAAATAGATTAGTATATCATCAATAAATATTAATACAAATTTATCTAAGAACTGATGAAATATGTTGTTCATGAGACACATGAAAGTGGCTGGGGCGTTAGTTAGTCCAAATGGTAATACTACGAACACATAATGCCCATAATGCATTTTGAAAGCAATTTTTGCAATATATTCCTCCTTAATTTTGATCTGACGATACCCATAGTGGAGATCAATCTTTGAAAAGATAGTTGCTCCTTTCACCTGGTCAAAGAGTTCATCTATCTGGGGAAGAGGGTATTTTTTTTTAATGGTTACTTTGTTCAGCTGACAGTAATCCATGCACATTCGTAAGGTTCTATCTTTCCTTTTAACAAAAAGTACCAGAGCTCCCTAAGGAGATACACAGGGACGGATATACCTCTTATCCAGTAACTCTTGGAGTTTCATTTTCAATTCAGTCAACTCGAGTATGCTCATTCAGTAAGGTTCCTGTGAAACTAGAGTAGCTCCTGGAATTAGCTCAATAGTAAAATCTATGTCTCTTTTTTGGGGTAGGCCTGGTATTTCTTCAGGAAATACATCAGGAAAATTTTGTATTACAGGTATGTCTTCTAGTGATGTAGATTTATCTTTAGAGTTAGCATATCCTACTGGTATGGCATATATCGGACAACCTGTTCTGATGCACTTAGCTAATTGGGAGGCTGTTATTGGCCTTAAATGCAGATTTTTTTGAATTCCTTGAATTTCATGTCTCTCACCTTGATCCAGGTGGCTCTAGGGACACACACAGGACAAAGAGGGCTTATGGAAGCTCAAAAATCAAAGTGATTAGAATGCTTTCGAACTAGGACTAGAGCATAGATCTTTTCATCTTGATCACAACGATGTGAACAGTTCATCAATCTGAGATCATATGAGGGAGAACGAGCTAGTCAAAGTTTTGGTTAAAGTTGGACTATGGGCCAGGTTTAAGTGTCCTACAATTTGACTGAACCCGGGGCATGAAACCTAGCTCCCAAAAGCAGGTGAATTTGTTGGATCGTTAATTTGTCTAATATCCCCTATATTAGAAAAATTTGAAAAAATGTGTTGTTGTTAAAAAACATAAAAGAAAATGTTATGAGGTGGCGGGCCATGACCCCTACCACCTCCTTTCCCAACTGCACCTATTTAAAATATGAAAACAAATTTTATTTTTGGGTTAGTGGCCATTACCTTGCCAAAACCCCCAACCAACCCACATTACATTTAATATATTTTATTTATGGGTTGTGGGCGGGCCACCTCCGGTGGACCTGACCCACACCCAACCTCCAACTGCCAAGTGTTGAACCGAGGGTGGCGGGGCTCAAACCCGCCTAGCTGGTGTGGCTAGTCCACCTATCGGGCAACCTCACACACACACATACCTCAATTTAATGTGCCAACCAACACTCCATTCAATATGCCAACCCTCCATTAAATCAAAACAAACAACCTCCCTTTCAACACGGTTATAACAAAATTTGAGTTTGGTTAAAAAAAGCAATGTGCCAAAATCAATGTAACTGCATGCTGTCAATAACAGGTTATGTGTATTTTTGTGAGAGGCAGTATTTGATCACCTGACCTCTCCACCACAATTATTCCACCTTACCACAACACCAAATGACATTCCTTAGTAAGTCTGCCCGAGAAACATCATATAAACCTTCATTTTGCTTAGTGTGCCTAGCATGGAGGAGGCAGAATGCGGCATGGAAACCTCAACTGTATTTTTTTAATTGTTTTGTAGGTGGAACCATGATTTTGGAAAAAGCAAAAGTGGAAACATGATTGAGCCAAATTTCCAAGATGGCGAAATTTTTGCAGTGTCCAAATTAAACAAATTTTATGTCAATCTTACACCTCTCATCGACACGACCCTGATGGCGTAGTCAGAATTTTGATCTGAGAAACAGATATTTAGATGACCCAGAGGAGGGAATATTTAAGGAATCTATGGGAAATCTAAAAGATTCCCTAAGCCCCAAATTTTCACTTTCTCAGAATTTAGAAATTTTGACAGTCAGTTTTTCACTATTCAACGCCACAAATCTGATGGTGCATTTATATCTTTCCATCTAATCATTTCATTGTTCGATCACTTTTCAAAGTGGAGTGTAGGTGTCAACATTCATGTGTGAACAACCATTTCCATGAGATTAGACGCCGCGATATTGATGGTACGGCCAGCTTCAGCAGTTTGACATCCTTTTCTTCAAAAGGCCCCAAGATGTGAGGTATATGCAGTGTGTTCATGTACTTCTTTTTGCTATGAGATGCATTATGCTGCATAGATCCCTGTTTGATGTTTGATGTGGGATCTTGTTTTCTTACTTATTTCATGACTCCTGCTTGATGTGACGCAGAATCATTTGTGGGATGTACTTGTTGTCATGATTCGTCATATTTTGTTTGAGATCCCATTGTTGTTATGTTGATGGGATACTCATGTGTTGCCATGTATGTTTGCATTGAGATCCATTTTATGCCATGTTGGCAGGATGTTCATTATCATCATGCATGAGTTTAGGTCATACTGATAGGAGTCATTTTTGAATGAGAGTTCTTACAGTGGAACATCTCTTGGAGCCACTCCCGCGTGAAGGCATTTTCCTTGTATCATAGCAATGTCACCACCTATGTACATCGTCACTATTGGCAGCACTTAATGCAGCGGCCTACACCATATTGACACCGGGCCCAGAGACATAGTCCCTCCTAGACAAACTCCGTTATCAACATCTCTTATTTTATGTTGTTGATTCTTGTCATGTTCCCTCTTCTTTACATCATGCATTTATGTTCCTTTATGCTACTTTAATTGCAATTCTAATCACATCATGAAAGTAAAAGATCTTGGTTAAATCCGAGAGTGGAGTCAACTCAGATCACACTCACTTTATCTTACTAACGAATAGCTTTTGTCTTACAATTTACCAAGGACAAGTGTTTTTCTAAACAATCCATACCTATCAAAATGTCGTATGACCCTATGGGTAACACATTTAAATCTTCTATGATAGTTTTTACCATCTAATTTCAAGGGGAATCTATTTACTTTAGAAAAAAACTCTTCTTTCTGCTCATGTGGTTAGCTGCACTAACCATGGGTTTTTAAATTTGACAATTTGTAATTTACATCGTTCCACTACCTTGGGGCTAACGTAATTTAATGTGGCTTCAGGATCTATTAAAATAGAGCAAGTCTGGTAAAAAATAGTACCTTCAAATTTAACCATTGGTTGGCTTTTTCTTCACGAATAACAGAAACATATTGCAATAAGGATGTAAATTTTGTTATAAATTCATCCCTGCTTAATTGACCAAAACGAAGATCATGAAATTCTTTTGCTTTCTCATCATATAATCGTTCTGTAAAATACTTTTCCTTGAAGATATTTTTGAATTTATCCCAGGTTATATTTTGCTCATTGATCCCATGAACTGTTTTTACTTCCTCCCACCATAATGTAGCCTTCCCTTAAAGCTAGAAAATGTCCAAACGGGCTTTCAAGTTGTAATCATATTCATACAACTAGAAATATTTGTTCATATTAATTAACCATGCTTCTGTAGTCTCTTCTTGCTCCCCGTCAAAGAGAGGAGGCTTGATTTTACGAAACTCTCCTTGGAGTTCAATTTTATGTTTCTTCTTTGTATTGTTGTCAAACACGTTCCCTCATTATTCCTCCTGGTTTTCTTCTCCACCTTCTGTTTCCATATTTTCAGTTCGGAATTATTTTTCCCCAATCAAGTGGCCATGCTCCGGACTTGGGGCTAGTGGCCAATGATTTTGTCTATCCGACAGGATTTTTAGAATCTTTTCTTGTTCTAGCATCAATCTTTCATTATCTACCTATAGTCGGGCCATCTCTCCTTTCAGTTCTTGAACAGTGGTCTAAAGTTCTGTGTTTGGATTTTGTGTATTATCATCCATCTCCACCCAAACCTCAGGATTTCCTTCCTGAAACGATGTTGGCCCTATCCCCAATATGGAACTAGGTGGTAGATTTCTAGCTCTCCTCATGCTGACTTTCTTAGTTATTTATCTGCACAGCACTGATTTTGTTATTCCTTATTCTAGAGGCCTCAGTTTTGGAATCCTGAGTGCTCTGATACCATATGTAACACATCTAAGTAAGAAACATTATATATATATATATAATGCCCCAAATCAATGGCTAATTAAAAACTATTATGTTTACATAGTTTTCAAATATTACAAATGCACATTAAACACATTGATTATTCAATTGTTACAAATGCACATTAATCATATTGATTATCATAGGTGATTGAATGTTTTAATCGAGAGGACCTTAAATACCTTGGATTAATTATATAATGAATGAGGAGATATGATTGTACAAGCAATTGATTGGTAAACCTCATTCATGTGGTGAGTTTAATTTGTATTGGGTACATGGCTGGCCCAAGCACCTCATGGTACAAGACCTAGCCTTGATACCCGCCATGATATGTAGGCACATTAATCCTCTGTTGTCCTCGTTCTGGTGCGAGATAGCAAGTTACCCAGTTGTCCACCTCCCAATGACATTACTCGGGATTTAATTCCCCCATCAACGGCTCTCCTAGGTTGGCGGGATCGAACAGCCTCAAAACGTCAGGTAACCTTTTACACTGCAGTGTATTTTCATTTGGTCTTTGTTTTTCGTCGAGGTCTCTTGGCTCTGCTCTGCTCTAGTTCATTTGTTCTTGCTTGTAGACATGGTTCATCGAACTATCTGTTCCTTGCTCCAACGCTTTGACACAATGTTGAGGGTGCTTAAGACCAATGAACATCCATTTGAAAAGTTGCGATGCGATCAAAGCCATCACAAATTCCTCATCGCAATGTTTAAATTGAAATTATCCATTTATAAACATGCGATGTGATATAACTATTGCATTTCACATATCGGCAATCCTAAGAAATAAGTTAGGGCACTTCGTTGAAACTTTCTGATGCGATAAGGCTATCGCATATTGTATATCGCCAATCCATAGGAAAACATTGAAACCACTTCATTGAAACTTTGCAATGTGATATAACTATCACGATCGCATATTGCATATTGCGCTCCCAATAGAAGCAAGTAACATATACTATGAAGACTAGCGATATAATGTTAAATTAATTATAAAGGAAAACATAATTCACAAAGGGAAAACATGATTTTTCAAGTTTGAAAGGAACCCGCCAACTCTACATGCCATCTCATCACTCGTCGCAATCGTAACAATACAAAGAATTCTTTCGAACATAGCGCTTGTAACTCCTGATTTGCGATATGTGATGGCTCTACAAGAATTATAATAATACAATCGCTACTTGCAAAATCACATAGTTATGACACTTGTTTCAAAAGGACCATTGCAAAACTTGCGATGCGATATATATTAATTTGGCATTAAATTTTCATGTCATGAGGCTAAAGTAAAGCATTAAGAGGCAGTTATGGTTACAATCCTTTAAGGATTTCATCCTTAGTGACTATGTACAATATGATATCTTTTGCATATAAAGCGCATAACTACTTTTAGTCTGTAATTACTAATTAGTTGTATTGGTTGCTCTCAAAGCTTTTCACCTATCACACTCCTCTTTCTCATTTTGCAGTGTAAACCTAGAATCATGGAGTCAGTGAAGATGTCTAAGAAAGCTCGAAAGACAAAGGCTCCCCTTACAGTGGAAGAAGGACAAGAAAAATTGGTGTTTATCTCAGATACTATCTGTCAAGGTCTTGGTAAGATCTCATGGGAAGGCATATATGCTTTTCTTGAAAGTGAAAATCAGAAGGAGATAGAAGAAGAAGCAACAATTGATGGAATTGATGAAACAAAAAACACGCTCAATGATTTGGCCAACTCTTTCCTCCATCTAATAGTGGCCCATGCAAATATTTTACCATATAATGATATGGTAAGATGGGTAATCAAAAGCATTAACTTAACGGACAGAGCTTTCTTCACAGCTGATGGAAGGATGTTTGGATCCTTCATACCTGAAGACATTAGGAGAATGTATCACTTGGCGAATCCCCAGTGACACTAAAAAAAATCATTCTTGGAAGCTTTTGCCAAGGATAATCAGATTAAATCAGACCCTATCAAGCAATGGAGACACTTTCCTAACAAGAACAAACATGAATCATTCGGTATGTATTCTATGGACTCTTTAGCATCTCCCTATTGTTATGTTGCTGCTATGATGTGTAGACTCTTTGGAAGCCCTGATTCTATTAGATTTTCTATTGAAATCGCTCCATTGATAGAAGCAACGATAAACTCCTTTGTCATGGATTAGGAAACTATCCTATCGAATAAAATGGCTAGTCAAATACAGGATTATAGAAAGAACAGATTTGTCGCTACCCGAGTTGTGGCCCCATTCTATATGAGTGCTTACATAGTTGACACAATTTGTTTTAATTCCAACTTTTCCATCCTACGTTGGAAATGGACTATTCAGGATCCAACCCCCATTCATATTTACAATAAATACTTATGGAAGTTTGAATACAAGAATCATTTATACAAGATTTTCCATGGTTTCATTTTACCCATCCATCAAGCTATCTTTAATAAACCTACTCCTCGGTTGTCTAACAAGGCTAACATTAATTTAACCTCAATTAACAATTGGTTCGGGGAAGAGAGGTTCACCTATGTTAGGGTTTTTGGCAGCATTATAGATCACCATGTCCTTCCACTTTACATTCTAGATAAGCTATTAGCCAGGGAAGTAGCTTACCAGATAGTGTAAAAAGGGATGTCTAGAAGTCTTAAAGACTGCAAGAAACAGTTGTGGCCTCCCTTTCCTCTTCACTGTGGCACCTACTCATTGCATGATTTTAAACATGCTGAGAAAGAAGTAGACAAGACAAAGGATATGAGTCTAGCTATTATCCCTAAAAGACAATATGATCCAAATAAGGTTGCTTTCAATTTCACCACTCAGATGAAAGTTAATAAATTCTTGCACGAGAAAGATGAGTTTGATGACTTATTTGCTTCAGTAGAGTTATTTTCAATAGTAAGTCATCTAGAAAAATTCAAATTGGGTGCTGAGAAAATGGACAAATTCATTGAATATAGGATGTAGAGGTTACTAACAGTACCTCTGGATTTATTAAGTACAACACCAATCATTCAGCAAGCAGAGCACAACAGAGAGCAGTTTATAGAAAAGATTTTTGTAGAAGTTGAAACAAGTGATAAGGCCAGTAAACAACTAAACACTAATGTTCACATTGATCCCATATTGATTAAAGAATGGGATCATATTGATCAACAGATCAAAAGTCAGAATGATCCTGTTGGGTCCCTATAATACTAGTGATTACCCCATTACTATTGTAGTTATACCCCTTATTTATATTGATGTACCCATATAGTGCCCATATTGTTACTATTGTGCCACATAGAAGCCCACTATTGTTATTGTTGTGCCCTACAATATTATTGTTATGTAGGCTTTGATTGTATTGGGACCATTTAGACTCCTATATATAGAAAGGAGGTATTTTCATTTGTCTCATCCAAGAATTGTTCATTTATGTAATGTAAAGGAGGTTGCCCCCTTGAAGAGGCTGAATTCTAAGGCGTGGATCTCTCTTTTCTATCTTTTTGTGAGCTGGTTTCATAACATTTGGTATCAGAGCTTTGGATTCTAGGGTTTCGCTGCTCCAAATAGGTCATCGTGGCATTTTCGCTATAAATTTTTTTCTGTGACGTTTCAGAAGTCGCAAAAAAAACCCATTTGAGAAGAAATTGCGCTGAACCTTGGATCCGAATTTCAGATCTTTTTGCGTAATAGTTTCGGAGATATGATCTCAGGAAGTTGGTCTTTTTGCAGACTCCTGAATTACACTCAAAACAGGTGACCTGGGGAAAATCCTCATAACTTTCTTTCTGAGCATCGGATTGAAATTTCGTAAGAAGTTACAGAAAGAGGACGAACTTTATTTTTCTTTTATATATTTTTCAGAGTCAAAGGTTGAAACAGTGACACGTGGCACTTCATACAAGTTCGCTCTACTAAACCAGTCTATAATCAGGTCACTGCGGGAGATTGTGCATAACTCTTTCTTGGAGAATCCAATTTGGTTCAGACTAGTGGCATTGGAAAGAGGAAAGAGAAAGCTACTACAGATCACAATTTCAGAACTGGATGATTCGAAATTACAGAGGTACATCAGATTCAATATCAGGCTTCTACAAAGTGAAAAAAAGGTGTGTAGTTTTTATTTTTTATTTTTGCATAAGCTTGGTTTGAAGGAATTCAAAGGGCCTAGTAAAGCATTATTATCGGTAACTGATGCCCCGAGGAAAGAAAATGCAAACGCCTAGTAAGGAACCTGAAAGTTCTAGCATGACTCATGAAGAAGAGGAAGAAATGCTACATGATATATCAAAATTACAAGAACAAGTGCAACAAATGTCGCGCTCACAAAAGCTAACAGATGCTAAGATAAAGGGCATGGAAGCTAAGATGGACGATTTGAAGACTGATTTGAAGACAGATTTGAAGAAAGACATGGCAAGTTTGAAGACAGATTTGAAGAAATACATGGCAAGTTTGAAGACAGACATGGCCGATTTGAAGACAGATTTGACAAATTTTCTACAAGAGATACTTACTAATGGTGAAAAGGTTGTAAAGGAAACTCATGATGTGAACAAAAGTAATGCTAATCATGATTCCATAGATTCTAATGTTGGACCGAAGACCCACCATATTCCAAAAATCGATATGAGGAAGTTTGATGGGAAGGATCCCGCCACATGGATATTACAGATGGAGCAGTTCTTCAATCTCAATAATGTGCAAAACACACAAAAGGTACGTATGGCAACTTTATATTTGGAACCAATCAATTTGTATGGTATCAATGGCTTTGCTCTCGTAAACAATTTATCACTTGGGCAATTTTTACAGAAGAATTGATAGCACATTATGAGGATACAAAAAGCAACACTTTTTTTAGCCAATTGATAAGTCTCAAACAAAAGGGTTCAATAATGGAGCACATTGAGGAGTTCCAAAAATTGAACATAAGGGTAAAAGATATTCCAGAGCAGCATAGGATTGATGTGTTCATAGGGTCTTTAAAGGATAATATCCAACATGATGTTCGCCTTTGGGAACCTGATTCATTAGAGAAGGCATTCAGGTTAGCAAGAAAAATGGAAAGCAAAATTATGGCAACTAGGAAGCATACCATTCACAACTATAAAGATGGAAGTGTTGTTGCCCATAGTCTTCCACAACCTACAAGGTTGACACCACAACAATTGGAAGAAAAAAGAGCAAAAGGGCTTTGTTACAAAGTGATAGCAAATACACAAAGGGTCATAAGTGTGGTGAGAAGAAATTATTCTACATAGATTGTGAAGAGGAAGAAGAAAAGGAGCAAGAAAGGTCAAAAGAAGAAGATATACTCCAGGAACAAAGCCTAGATGAAAAACAAATAAATCCAACCATATCTTGTAATGCATTGGCGGGAATTACCACTCCTCAAACCATCAAGATAGAAGGACAAATCAAGAAGAAAAAGGTGATAGTGTTGATTGATTCAGGAAGCACCCACAATTTTATTCATTGTAGGGTAGCAAAAGAATTGAATTGCTTCCTATATCCAGCACCAGAGTGTCAAGTGATGATTGCAAATGGAGGAACAATAAATTGCTCTGGAAAGTGCCATAATATCAAGCTATCCATGGGAGAATATGTATTGACTAGCCCAATGCTTTCCATTCCAATGGGAGGTGTTGATGTTGTACTAGGAGTCCAATGGCTACAATCCTTGGGTACAATAGCTTTTAATTTTCAAGAACTTTTCATGAAATTTTTTGTGGAAGGAAAGGAAGTTGAATTAAGGTGTATTGCAGGGAAACCAGGAAAGATAATCAGCTCTAATGGTATGACAAAGCTTCTAAAAAAGGAGCAAAGGGGTGTAATTGCACAATTATGTTCGTTAGATGTTTCCACATTAGAATCATCTATTTCTCCAGATCTCCAAAAAGTCCTGGACAATCATTCTAAGGTATTTGAGACTCCCAAAGGTCTCCCACCTATGCGTGATCATGATCATGCTATTCATCTGATTCCAGGAAGTGTTCCTCCAAACATCAGGCCGTACAGATATCCCTATGTCCAAAAAAGTGAAATTGAACGTATGGTTGCAGAAATGCTAGAGGCTGGTATAATTCAACCGAGTCAAAGTTCTTTCTCTGCTCCAGTAGTATTGGTGCACAAGAAGGATGGATCATGGCGCATGTGTCCGGATTATAGGGAGCTCAACAAGCTCACTATTAAAGATAAGTTCCCCATTCCTGTCCTTGATGAATTACTGGATGAATTGCATGGATCAATTTACTTCACCAAGTTAGATCTTCGTTCAGGATATCATCAAATCCGAATGAAGATTGAAGACATTCCGAAAACGGCATTTAGAACTCATGAGGGTCATTATGAATTTTTGGTCATGCCTTTTGGCCTTACCAATGCACCTTCAACATTTCAAGGTTTGATGAATTCAATTTTCAAACCATTCCTTAGAAAATTTGTGTTAGTATTTTTTGATGATATACTTATCTACAGCAAGTCTTGGAAGGATCATGTTGAACATGTCGACAGGGTGCTACAACTATTGGAAGAGAAACAATTATATGCCAAAAGATCCAAATGTTTCTTTGGAGTCCAGGAGGTGGAATATTTGGGTCATATTGTATCTCATGAAGGAGTTAAGGTAGACCCTACCAAAATTAAAGCCATTAAGGAATGGAAAATCCCCACATCCATAAAGCATTGGCACGGATTTCTTGGGTTGACAGGGTATTATCGCAAGTTTGTTAAGAATTATGGGAGAATAGCAGCACCTCTAACGACATTATTGAAGAAAGATGCATTTTCATGGACTCCGGAAGCAACAAAGGCCTTTGAACATCTTAAAGAGGCAATGTGCCAAGCACCGGTCTTAGCTACACCGGACTTCACAAAAACCTTTACTGTGGAATGTGATGCTTCAGGAAATGGAATTGGTGCTGTTCTAATGCAAGATGAAAGACCCATTGCTTTTGAAAGTCGTCCAATCAAGGGAAAGTTTCTAAGCAAAGCTATTTATGAGAAGGAAATGTTGGCAATACTCCATGCACTTAAGAAATGGCGACCCTACCTAATGGGAAGACACTTCAAGGGAAAAACAGATCATGATAGCCTTAAATACTTTTTAGAACAAAGATTATCCTTTGAAGAGCAACAAAAGTGGGTCACAAAGATGTTGGGTTATGACTTTAAAATCATCTACAAAAAAGGGAAGAAAAATGTGGTGGCAGATGCACTCTCAAGGAAGGATGAGGATGTGGAAGCATTGTTGTGCGCTATTTCTATCATCCAACCAGATTGGATAAATGAAGCAAGGGAGGAATGGAAGAATGACGAAGAAGTGTGGGCACTTATTCGAAAGCTACAACAAGATTCCAGTACGTCTGATACATTTAGCTGGAAAAAAGATTCGTTATGGTACAAAGATCGCTTATACCTCTGTAAGAATTCCCAGCTAAAACAAAAGATTCTTATGGAATTGCACACTTCTCCCTTAGGAGGGCACTCAGGATTTTTAAAAACTTACCACAGGGTTAAGAAGGAATTTTTTTGGGATGGCCTTAAATCAGATATTCAAAAGTTTGTGGCAGAATGTTTGGTTTGCCAACAAAATAAAGTTGAAACAATTAAGACACCGGGTCTATTACAACCTTTACCCATTCCAAGCCCACGTTGGGAGGAGGTATCAATGGATTTTATCACAGGTTTACCCAAGTCTGAGGGAAAGAGTATCATCATGGTGGTAATTGACAGACTTACCAAGTATGCACACTTTTGTGCATTATCACATCCATTTAAAGCCAGTACAGTTTCTACTGCATTTATGGAAACAATTCAAAAGCTACATGGAAACCCAAAGATTATTGTAAGTGACAGAGATCCCATTTTCACTGGAAATTTTTGGACAGAATTATTTTCTTGTCTTGGTACTCAGTTAGCTCATAGCTCATCTTATCATCCTCAATCTGATGGGCAAACTGAGATAGTAAACAAATGTTTGGAAGGATATCTTCGTTGCTTTGTATCTGATAAACAGACACAATGGGTCAAATGGTTGCCTCTGGCTGAATGGTGGTATAACACTTCCTTTCATACAGCAACAAAAATGACCCCATTTATGGCACTTTATGGGTATCAACCACCATCCATCACATCATATTTAAGAGAAAATTCTAAGGTTCAGGCAGTGGAACATCACATCGAACATCAACAACAAGTCCTCCAACTCTTAAAGGATAACCTTGTGTTGGCACAGAATAGAATGAAACAACAGGCAGATCAGCATCGCAGTGAAAGAAGTTTTGATGTAGGTGATTGGGTATTCCTACGGCTACAACCATATAAGCAAATGTCCCTCAAGCAAGCTAAGAAGGATAATAAATTATCACCAAAGTATTATGGTCCGTACAAGGTGTTGCAAAAGATTGGTACTATGGCATACAAATTGGAGCTTCCTGCAGCTTCTCGATTGCACCCAGTTTTTCATGTTTCATGCTTAAAGAAGGTTATAGGTGACAAGCTCCCAGTTCAAACAATATTGCCAGAACTTGACGAAGAAGGAAAAATTATATTGGAACCAAAAGCAATTATAGAAACAAGAACTCGACAGCTACGAAATCGATCAATTTCAGAGTACCTTATCAAGTGGAAGAACTTATCTGTTGAAGATTCCACATGGGAGGATGAGAATTTTATACAGAAGTATCATGAACTACTTAAGCGTTGAGGACAACACTTTTTTGAAGGAGAGGGGCATGTTGGATCCCTATAATACTAGTGATTACCCCATTACTATTGTAGTTATACCCCTTATTTATATTGATGTACCCATGTAGTGCCCATATTGTTACTATTGTGCCACATAGAAGCCCACTATTGTTATTGTTGTGCCCTACAATATTATTGTTATGTAGGCTTTGATTGTATTGGGACCATTTAGACTCCTATATATAGAAAGGAGGTATTTTCATTTGTCTCATCCAAGAATTGTTCATTTATGTAATGTAAAGGAGGTTGCCCCCTCGAAGAGGCTGAATTCTAAGACGTGGATCTCTCTTTTCTATCTTTTTGTGAGCTGGTTTCATAACAGATCCTCAAAACATTATCACATCAGTGCCCCTTGGAACACTACAGCCCACTATTCTTGATATTATGATTGAAGAGACACCTAGCAAAGACATAACTAAAAAAGAGATAGAAATAATCCCTGAAAATCCTTCAGGAGAGATTACATTTAACATTGAGGAAATTCCATCATTGGATGTATTTTACAGCCCAAAACATAGGGCTATAGTCAAGAGGCAGAGGAAAAAGAGGAAAATAGAACAAACATCATCCATAGCTCCTCAATCTGAATTTATGAATGTCATATGGAAAGATTCAGAGGTCAATCCTTCTGAGGATTTAACTAAGTTATCTCAATTTGCAGGTTCACACACAGCTGCTACAATTGATAAGGAAACTGAAGTGAATCAATTGATCAAACAAAAGTATCAAAAGATTAATCAGCTTGAAGAACAGTTCGCAGTGGAGCAACGAAAGATTAATCGACTTGAGGAATAGTTAACAATAGAGAAGTAGAAGAATGAGCAACTTGAAGAACAATTAAACCTGGAAAAGCAGAAAATTGACCAACAGGCCATTCAATGACAACAACAGTTGTCTCAAGAGCTGGAGTGGCTTAAATTAACATATCAGCAAGAGATTAAATCTAAAGAAGAGAAAATCACATAGTTACAACTCTTTATAGAACAATTCAAAGATTATCCCAAGGTTGAAGAGTTTAAGAAGGAAGCCTTAAAGGCAAATAAGGCTTTATCTCAACAACTGAATCTACTCTACCAGAAAATATCTCTCATTGATCCATTATGCATCACAATGACATCATTGATTGACCAAGCAGCTAATACCAGGTTAGAATTTGAAGATGCAGATGATAAATTCACAAATTATCTCTCTTGGCAAAGCACGGAAGATGGAAGAGCTGCTAAATTACCTAAAATTGAAGAGTCTCATAAAGAGATTTTGTTTTCAGAATGGGAAACACAATTGATAAAAGTAGAAAGAGCTACCTCTAGGGCCAGGGCTATAATGAATAATGTTATTGAGCTGGTGAATGACAACTTATATGGTGCCAACTTAATTTCTTATTTTTCCCTAGGAAATCTTCCAAAGGCGAAAGTTTTAGAGAAGCAATGGAAGAAAGATTTGGACACCAAGGAGGAGCAGCTCAAAAAAATACAAAGTCTTAATTGGGATGCACATTGGTGCTTTGTGGTCAAGCCACACAACCAACAGAAGACTATCAAGTGCCTTGCTGATGCCATTGATCGCATGACACCTGAGCTCTCAGATGCTGCATACACAGGACAATTACACTCTAGGATGAGTCATCCTCTAGAAATCCAAAACATGCTCTCAATTTGTCAGTTGAAGATACAAAAGAAAAAATAGATGCGATGAATCTCTTCAAAGGTTATCACAATTCTATTTTCGAAATTCAAATCCTGTATTTTGATGAAGGCAGTTCCAACAACTCTCAACAGTTTTTATGGACAATCTGTTTTTAATTTTACTATAAAGACCCTTTCATGTAATTTTATAAAGGGTCCTCAATTTGTATAAAACTAGAGTTGAGAAGTCTGCACTTCTACACTTCTTAATTTATTTTTTTACAAGCTATGGATCGAGGTTCAGACTTGTTGTTAAAGAGCTTCATAAAGACTTGCATTTTTGTATCTTCTTAGATTTTTCAGAATAAAGAGATTGAACTAGATTGTTACTTGCATAACAAGACTCAAATGCATATGGTACTTCTATCATTGTTCTTTTGTCTTGTTTTATGTAATTAGCATTCCATTGATTTGTTATTGTTGATATATTCTCATGTTTCAAACAACTCTGTAGTATTTCACTTTTGAATAATCTAGAATTCTTATATTGTACACATATGTCAATGATAAGTATTACTATGTTATGTGATATGTTTTCACATTACTTTTTTTAGTTTCTTGTTCAAATTAGTCATCATTTAAATACAGCTTTTTATAGATAAGTGAATAATCTATATTATCATTTGTCTGCTAGGAATCATCAAGAATCACATTATTATGATATCACCCAGGTTATATAGATATATATGTATATTTTAGAGCTTATATATTAATCCACCTATCATCTTTGTATACATTTAAAACACCCATTCATCAAATCATAATTTATTGGGAAACTAGTCCCATAATATCAAGTCGGAGCCACCATACCAAATGGAGAAGGAGTTGCACTAAGGTCTAGACCGGGTGGTTATCACCCAATGTTGGTGCTATGATTTTAGATGCATCAACATTTTTGGCACTAGAAGGAGGGCCTAACTGTGAATGGCTAGAAAATCTAAATCTACAAGCCATTCTAAGAGTAGAACTCCCTTACCATCACCTCCAACTTCTCCTTCACATTCTAAATCTCCTATTTCTAAGTTAGAAGTTGAAAATAAAAATACAAAACCCACTGCTAAAAACCTAAACAAGTTAGACATTCTTCTCCTGAACCTCTTGAAGTACAATCCTTCATTCATAAACTCTAGGGGATTTCAATATCCCAAGAAGATTCTAAGTTATCTCAAAGTAGTGTTACTTTCCAATATATCCCGTCAGAGTCGCTTACTAGGGAAAAGAGTGAAAGGATTGGCATTCCAACAGTTGAATTCCCTCTACCAAGTCAAAAAAGGGCTAGAAAGACATCATCATAATCTAATAGTGAGACTTTGTCCTCATCATCGTCCATTCTATCCATACCATTGCAAGCTAATACATCTGTTTCCCAACTTCATATCATAGTCCAAACAGGTACAGGAGCTTCAACATCCTCTACCTAATCATTTTCAGTTGCTTTGTCACCCTCTTCTACTATTAGCTCAACAATGGCACATAATCAAACTCAACCAAGGCCATGGACCAACCTAGGAGTTGTCATAATGCCTACACATTTGACCTAATTGCTAGCACATCATGAAAAATGGCTAACTAAATTTAATCCTAACAGTTGCCTATTAGCGAAAGAACATATAAACAATTTAATGTTATCGATTAACTTGAATGGAGTAACAGAAGAAGATGTTGTTGTTAGATTATTTCCAAACACTCTACAAGGAGCAGCAGGATCATGGTACTTTTCATTACCACCAGGTTCTATCAATAGTTGGGATGCTTTCTAAGAGAAATTTTTAACTAAGTTTGGAGATGATAGGTCTAAAACAACTTTGATTAATAACCTTTCCAACCTGAAAGTTGAATCAAAAGAGCCCATTAAGGACTTCAACTCACGCTTCAATAAGTTGTTGAATAAAATATCTGAGACATCCAAGCCTAGTGAGGAAGTTCGAAATGAATGGTACATTTCTGCTCTACCTTCAAACATAGCCATCTTCATTGATAGGGCTACCAAACCAACATTAGCATAAAATATGAAGGAAGCAATAGCTGTTGAAAAACGTATCCTTTCTTTGGAAAAGAAAAACACTCTAGAAGAAAGGAAATCCAAGAAAGTTACCTTTAGAGATGATTCAAAGAAGAAAGCAACCAAGGATCCATATAACATGGAAGGTTTGCAAAAACTTCTTAAAACTATTTCTAATGAAATGGTTGAAATAAAAAAGTAGGTAGTTGAAACTTCTATGGAACGACCATTTAGGAACTTTAAAAGAAATCAGCCAACTGATCCTGAACCACCTAATGCTATATCTAATGTAGAATTTGACCTGGATGATGATGAAGAAGAAGATACAGCTTTATCTGCTGAAGAAATGGAAGAAGATGAAACAGTTGAATGTCATGGAATGTGGGACTTTATCCTACCTAACCCTGATAATGAAAGTGAACAGGAATCTCTACCAGTAACACCAGAAGTAAAAGTATAATAGAGCCTAACCAAGCAAATCAAAAGAAGAAAAATTTAAATCTTGTTACTAAAGAGAAAGTTCTCGTAAAGAAAGCTCCAATTGCATCTCCCCACAATCAACCATCTTCGTCCAATCCTCCCTCATCATCTAAAATGCTAGTAGTTTCAGATTCCATGGATTATAACATAGTTGAAGATATGAAGAAGACCTAAGAAAATATTTCTCTGCATGAACTTAGCAAGCTCAAGCATCAACAAAATTTGTTTCTTAAATAATTAAATGCAGTACCTTCTTCTCCTCTTCCAACTAGTGTATTCTCAAAGGCTACTAGAGCATAAGGTAAGCCACCATCTGATAAGGTGGATGTTGCCGATGTCATTTTGATTGGGGATAGGTCAAATTCTCATACTTCTCCTTTTCTCTTGACTTATGAGATCTACCATAGAAATTTTCATAACTGCTTGATTGATTCAGGGGCTTCATCAAACATAATGTCAGCATCAGTTTGCTCCAAGTTAAATATTGAGCCCCAGAAGCTTGTAGTTCATATTGTCTAATTATATCGAACTAAGGTTCAAGATTTAGGAGAAATAAATTTAGTTACTATCAGATTATCTACTGATCCTAGGGTTGTCCAAAGAATTGATATATTAATTGTTGACATCCCTGAGTTTTATGGTTTGATCCTTAGCAGAGATTGGTCTGGAAAACTTCATGGTTATATTTCAACTGATTAGTCTCATATGTGGCTTCCCTATAGTGGGAAGCCAAATAAAATCATAATTGATGGTGAATAACATTCGACTCACACAATAACTGAGTTTGAAGAAGAAAATCAACCTGTAGCCTTCAATAATAACATTCTTGGAAATTATTCGACTGAATCATTTTTTGGAAATTTCAATGCTTAGCAATATCCTTTTACTATTAATAGTGTCATATCACAAATCGAAAATTTCTTTCGTACCAATACTTCTAAGTGTGCTAGTGTTGTAGATGAACTTGTAGATAAACCTGTAAATAAGCCTTTATTTTGGTCTTTGTATTTTGATGGATCTAAATCTAATGACAGTGTAGAAGCAGGATGTATTTTAGTCAGTCCTGAAGAAGAAAAAACAATTTTATCATGTAGATTATAATTTGAGTGTACCAACAATACTGTAAAATATGAAGCATTGATTCAAGGTCTCTATAAAGCAATAGGTCTGAATATCCAATATCTAAAATTATTTGGTGATTCTGAAATTGTCATTAAACAAGTGAGAAATATTGTCCATTGTCTTTTGGGGCATCTAAAACATTATCAATCACTTGTTCAAGATCTCATAACTCATTTTCTGGCATTTGACATTTCTCATATTCCTAGATCAAAGAATGTAGCAGCAGATCTCTTGGCTAATGTTGCTTCTAAACTCCTTACATCCGAGGATTATAGTCCAGATAGCTTTTCTATTGAATTAATTTTTTGGTCATATATCCCATAAAATGTCACCAATTGGCGTGTGTTCAATCATGATGAGAATATCTTAAATTTCTTGACATCTGAAGGATCTTATGATGATCAAATTATCGATGAAAGCGATCATGATCTTCAATTAAAGTAGAGACTCAATGAAAATCCTTTTCCTAAATCTATGGTCAAGCTAGAAGATCTTTATGATATTAAGGATAGATTCAAAAAGGTCAATAATGCAAAACTTCAAAGTTCAACTTTAAGCTTTGTATTAGTAAATCTCGACATTGATGCCAAATCACAAAATGTCAATCTAGGACTTGGACTTTCATCAGTTTATTGAAGAAATAAAAAAATGTTTTTCCTTGGAATTATGAAGATTTGAAAACTTATGATACCACTATCATCCAACACACAATTCCAATGATCTCTGATGAGAAACCTATACAACAGAAACTAAGGAAAATTCACCCAAATCTTGAAAGTCAAATCAAAGCAAAGTTGAATAAACTCCTTAAAGCCAAAATAATATTTCCTATCAGACATTCTAAATGGGTCTCAAATTTAGTACCTATGAGGAAAAAGAATGGTGATAATAGGATTCGCATAGATTTTAGGAATTTCAACATAGCATGTCAGAAAGACAATTTCCCATCACCAACAATGGAGCAGATACTTCAATCAGTAGATGGCTCAGAGTTAATTTCTTTTCTTGATGGATTTTTAGGATACAATAAGATCCTAGTACATGCAGATGATAGATTAAAGACTATATTCAGAACCAAATTGGGAACATATGCTTATCAGAAAATGCCTTTTGGTTTGATAAATGCTGGAGCTATTTTCCAAAGAGTTATGGACATAGCTTTCGAAGGTTTAATCCATAGGACGGTCGTTGTTTACTTAGATGACATAATTGTCTATTTGATTCATGTGGATATTGGTGGCCACCTTCAAAGTCCGCTTGGACCCCCCGTTGTTTCTTTTAGCTTTTCAGTTTCCTTAAATGTAGCACAATTTACTATTTTTAGCATTTTTTTGCGTCCTAAACATCTGGAGCCGTTTTGAGGCCCTAAATGATGTTTTATTTGAAAACTGGGA